>OY757187.1:21972295-22295931 GCA_963583895.1 Melanophora roralis | reverse complement strand
AAATGGTAATCTTTTTTTAAAAGAAAATGTTAATTCATTAAAAAATCGATAAATAGATTTATATTTGTACTTTTATTATGCATTTTACTAATACAATTATAATTAAATTACATACATATGTATATTGTCATCGTATTATAATTTCTATAAATATTATTTTTAAGATAATTTCAAAATAAAAGATAAACAATAAAAGTATTTTGTTAAAAAAAACTACTACAAAACCATTTTGTAAATTTTTTCTTTAAAACCGTTTTAATACAATAAAAATTGTTTATAAAAAAATAATCCCTATTAAGCAATTGGGAATTAATTTTTGGATAAAAGTATCTAAGAAGTCACTATTTTTGCTCTACTGGTTGATAGAACACATTACAAAAAAACAACTTATATAATTTTTAATATTAAGGGTATTCACAAGGTAGTCATAAAATTATATGTCTTAAAAAAATAAAACGAAAAAATACTACTGTTGTGAGCATCCGCTCATAATTAAGTGTGCTATTTTAAATTTGAAGCAGCTGCTGGAGAAAACAAAAAAATAAGTAATTTCAAAAATATTTTAAAATTAATGACTGCGACTTGTTAATTATATCAATAGCTTCACTAAAGAGTTTCGGCCGCCCGGCTCAGGTTTCTACTGTTTATGACAAAACAATAAACACAGTTCAAAAAGTCTTATTATGAGAGAACTTTTTTCTTTTAAGCACAACAACAATTTTTTCAAACTATTGTAAAATATTAAATTTTTAAAATAATATAACTTGGTAGCATACCGTTTGAATACCCCAATTCTAACTATCTTATGTTGAAATTCCTTGTAAATTTTAAAGTTGAAACAGTTTCTAATATGATATTAATTTAGTATAATAAAATTAAAAACTTCGATACATTTTTTGATACAAAAGTAGATAATTTTGGTTACATAGTAAATATTTTGAAAACACAAATTTAAGTCTCATATACGAAATCATCAAATTTTTTTCTTTTAAAATTTCATTTAATAGAGCAAAAATTTAATAACAATCAGGTTTGATGCGCAGCGCAAATAAGTTCTGAAATTTTTACCAAAATTCTTCATAACTGAGATTATCTAGAGCTGCCAGATGATCCTTGCCAAACGAAGACTACGAAGTTTTCTTAACTCGTCATCTAAATTTTAAATCTTCTTTTCAAAAAACCTATTAAAGAAGGAACTTTCCTATCAATAAGTTTAAGCCTTTAAGCCTAGTCATGAGCAGAGAATAATCTTTTAAGCCAAATCGTTTTAATATTTGTTTACATTACTCGATATAAAACGAAATACATTTTTTTTGTTCACAGTTAGTTTTAAGCTGGATTTTTTTAGCAAACATTTATAAATAGACTTCGTCGTTTTGTAAAAAATCTTTATTTTCCAAATCAAGGTTGTTATTAAAATTCATAATACGAGTACCATATGCTGGTTTTATAAGATTTTTTAAAACGTAAGGATTAAAAATGCTTTCACATGGTATGTAAATTACATACACAATTCTTAAATTTGTCTGCATGTTTTATTGTTTTTATAAGTTGAATTAAAAAGATTACATCGGCATCCAGCCAGCCGAATGGCCGGACAAATATCGTTATGTAGACTTTTCAGGTGACTTTCGTTTGATTGGTGTTAGTAAAGGTAGATTTTTACTCTTGTTTAAAATATAATAACAAGCACATTATATCCCCACCACCAAGGTCACGTGTATATATAACACTCAAACGTTCTGATATTTAAACAACTTTAATGCTTAACTCTTGTACACTTTGTTACATACAACTATGAAACCCTGTTGCTTGCAAGGACCAGAGGTACTCTACAGCCTCTCGATCGTTTCCATATCCAACCCTGACACTAAGCCTGAAAAAATATTACTTACAGCCAGCCTTGTAATATTGATGAAACGATATGTAAAGTATATAAAAGCAATAAATGACAAGCTGGAACAAACCTTTATTGTTTTTTCTAATTTACTGCTGATAAAATTTGTAAGCAAATTATGTATTTCCACGTACTTTCAAATAGCTCAATATAAAAAGCCATAGTTTCTAAACATAAAAAAGTCATCATTTGAGAAATTATCAAATCATATTTTTCCAAAAAAAAAATCATCAAAATATGATAAAATCATCATTCTGGCAACGCTGAGTATTATAGTAGTGAAACGTTATTTCCCGAACGGAAACACTTTTTAGATAAGAAAAGATATCATATTCGATGAGTTTAAACTTCATTTTGTATTAAATGAATGTCATTTTGAAAATAAATTGTTTGAAGGGATTTAATTCTAGAAAAAAGACAGAGAAAGAAAAAGGGCAAAACTTGTTTACAGAAAAGAAACCCGTATTGCAGCATGTTTAGACTAAAAATTAAGGTGGCAATTTTCTTCCGTTCGTAATTTAACATCCAGTTATCAACATAAATTTTAAATATAATAAGAGCAAATGATAAGTTTTTAAAGGATATAAATTTGGATTAACAGAAGTGCACAGTGTAGTGATTTCATATAACAAGTGGCAAAAATTGAAGGCACTTGGCAAACGTGTTTTAATAAATAAAATCTGATTAGAACTTAAATTTTAAAACTTAGTCTCCAAGAATTCGTGTCCTTCCCAAATATTCTTAAAACTAAATATGCCATAAAGCAGAGGAAAAAAATGATGCGTTATTTAAATTTTGTACAGCCCACAGATGTAATATGTTTTATGATCTGTCCAAATTTCTTTTAATTCCGAGCAAGGATGTGCCTACCTCTAAAAAGTCCCTTTTCAAAGAAGAAAAAAACGAGCAACAAATAAAAAAATCTTTTTTTAAAACCTTAAATTTCATCACCCAATCTCCAAAGGCGAATGTCCTTCTCATACATCCTTTAAGCAAAAATTGTTATAACAAAGAGAAAAAGTTATAGCTTAGTGCACATATAACTTGCTTCATGGCCTGTTAAAATTTCTTTTAATTTCAAGCAAGGATACGCCTACTTCCAAAATGTCCTTTTTCAAAAAATATCAAAACATTAAAAAATTTCTTCTCTAATTTAGCACACATACTTAAATTGATAAAATTTAATCAAACCCTAAAATTTAATCATTTTATTTTAAAGGACTCTTTACCTTCCCATCCATATATCCCTCAAATTAAATATGCCCTTACGGAGAGAAAAATATTAACGAACAGCTTAACGTAATTCTGTACAGTTGGACAAATATTTATTGGCATTTTTCGCATTTTTTGTTTGACATAAAAATCACTTAACAATATTATAAGATTCTAATAATATATTGTCTAAAAATACTATAATTAAATAAAAAACTTTTTATTTGAATAAATATTTTTGAAGTTTTTTTCTGCGTCTTAATGTTTAAAGGAAATGTATATCGGCGTCACACACAGATATTGGGGTACTAAGCCCTCATTCTTATTTTTTGCAAAGTCCCTTAATTCAACTTAGTAAATGGGAAAATATGGATACATGTGAATACATATGTATATGTACATAAACATGTGGGTAAATCTAAAAGTTTAAAAGAACATGTTTGCGTTTAAAACTACACATTAAGTATTGAATAGTTTTTCATTTGTCCTTCTTAGATTATTTTCATAATTATTGTTTTCATTTTTTTTCTCGATCTAAAAAGCTTTCTTTTATTTTGGTTTGGTTTCCGGTTGCATTACAGCTGTTTTTGTATTTATATGAAGTGAATGCAATAAGTTTTTTATTTATTTTCAATGTGTGAGTAAACTTAGAAAAATAACAACAACAACAACAAATTGAGCAAGGTATAACAGAGCATGTGCTAAAATACAGAGAAACCTCAAAACGCGAGATGTCTAGAGAATTTTATATTCAAAGCAGTGTTGCCACCTTAGGTGTAATTACACATTTCATGTGTAATTTTTCGTTTCATGTGTAGCCCATGTGTAATTGGTTGCGTGTGTAATTCATGTGTAATTTAGAATTTTATCGTTTTTCATAATTATTATTTTTTATACACATATATTAAAGGTTTTTTACACTTGTCGAATATAATATACCCTTCATATAAAAATACTTTGTACCGGGTTCGAAGTCGATAGCTATTCTAGTTTTAAAAATAGAAAACTTAAGAAAATAATAACGTTTGTATGTACCTATAATAAAAATTCCATGTAGTTTAATAAAAGTTGTTCATTCGTTTTGTTGCTGCCCCTCCACCTGATCCTATCCAACTATTTTTTTTCCAAAATGTATGCAATATTGTCCAATTACTTATTGCGTAACATTTAAAGTCGATAGATGTTATAGTTTCCGAAATATAGCGGCAAAATTGTTAATTTGAATTGGAGTTGCTCCTCTCCCTGCTCTAATCCAAAAAATTTGTTTTCAAAAATGTAGGTGTTATTGTAAAATTACTTGTTGTAAAACATTTGACTTCTACAGCTGTGATTGAATAAAATACTTCCCAAAATTTGTGCTTCTACATAAAAAATGTTTCCCCTAATTTAGGTCCCTATCTACAAAGTATCCGTGCTAATCTTTGTGACTAGAGTGGCTGTATTTACTGAGATATAAAAGAATATGGTTTTGGTCCTAAAAAATTGAGTTATTTTAGAGTTTCGCTTGCATCTCGGTAAAGTTTTTGCTGATTTTAAATAGCGATTAAATCAGGTATATTTCTGATTATTTTTTTTATGTCTGGAAACTTGATTTCAAAAGACACACAGATGGACACACATGGCTTTATCGACTAACCTACCTGGGGTCTAAAATAAATTTTGTAAAAATAAAAAATGGTATGACAAACTCATATATACCTTTATCACAAAGTGAAGGGTATAAAATAAAAAAAAATGTAAATCGTTATTTTTTAACAAAAAAATATATATGTTCCCAACAAAAATTTTGAAGTAATTGGTCATTACAAATTTCTTACTTTTAAGTTACTATTACATACCGTCTGTATAACTAAGCAGTTGATTGATAATGAGTTCGTTCTTATCTAAAATCAGGCAGTTAGCTTCAGTTTGACAATTTTTTAACTTATTCTAGCATAACATTTTAAGCAAGCTTTAACCAAAACATTACAGAAAATCTCTTTAAATTCAACAATGAGTAACTGGGAAAAAGGTTTTTATAATGCCAATAAAGTAACAGCGTATTTATGTCCCTATTTGTAATCGAGCATGGTAAGTACTAATCTAACTCCCTCTTTGTAAGGGAGCATGGTAAGTACTTGCTCCCAATATCATCACCATGTTAAAATAATATGTTAAAATGCTAACGAGTAAGGGTTTTTTAGATTTTACCTAATTTTTAAGCAAGTTTTTGCTGGGTTATTAAATTTAGAACAAAAAACGCTTTTTCAAAAAAAAAGGATGTGTAATTCGTAATTTCATGTGTAATTTTGTGTTGATTCATGTGTAATTTAACATTTCGTTGGTGGCAACACTGATTCAAAGAGAGAAATATTTTAATATAATTTGTAAAGACAGGTAATCACAATTAAGCATTTTTTTATACCCACAACACATACATATGTGTGGTAGGTGACCACTTCCTGAGTTTATTAAGCGATGACTGTTCAGCTGGATATCTATATAACACAAGAATCGACCTGTACGCATTCCTAAAGATAATTTGAATAAAATTGACAAAAAAAATAGGGGTTTCAAATCTTGTGCAGACTAAATCATTATTAAACCACCTTACCATCCTAGGAAGAGATAATTTGGCTCAAACAGTTTCCAATCAGTTCATTATTGGCCATAAGTCCTCAAAAAATCCATATCAGTTTCCCAAAAACACAGAAAAGGATTTTTAGAGAAATCTTGATGGTTTGGTTAAGTAACTTTTTTAAGTGAAAATAAATTGGAACTTTTGAAAGTGAACTAGTATGCATATTGAAAACTTAATCATAAGCAATCACAACTTAAAATTATTTAAAATCAATCAAATCTTTTACAAATATAAAATTCCGTTTTCATTTATACAAACTTTTTTCTTAGACGATTGTTACTGTTAATCTCAATTTAATTTAATTGAATTTCAACCCCGGATTTAAATTCAGAAAAAAATCCCTCTTGAAAATTAATGATTTTGAGTTGTGACTGTTTATAATTTAGAGTGCAATATGTATATATCGATGGCTTAATATAAAAAGGGCGTAACTCGATTTCCTTACTTCACAAAGAAGAAAGGACGCATTTAAAAAATTGTCAAAATAGCATTTTAAAAGGTTTTGAAATAATTTATTTAAAAAAGGTAACAAATTTTATTTTCAATAAAAAAACAAAAAATTTTTGTTAAACTCAAAATTTATTTGCCAGAATAAGCAAAAAATATTATATTTTGAAAATAAAATCGAGTTACGCCCTTTCTATATTATGCTATCAATATGACAAATTTAAAAACGACTTTAAAGTTAAAGTAGACTTTTCAAACAAAATTTTCCTACAAAATCAGTGTTTAAAATATATTTTAATTTTTAAGTAGATTTTAAATTGTCTATGAATATGGCCCATAGTAATTTAGTTAAAAAAAACAATTAATACTCCTTCTACTAAGTTTTTGTTCTGTATTTATTTTTCGAAACAACCTTTATTTAATTAAACTCCCACCTAAAATTAATATTTTGAAGTCCAGACAACTGTCTGTTGTTCCCCAAACCAATATTTCTTTACGTTAGGAAAAAGGTAAAATGAAAATAAGCCCTAAACAACAACAAAGCAACGGTTTTACCACTAGCAATAGCAACAACAATATACATTCATATACTGTAGTCAATGAAAAAGCTTTTAAGTAGTCTAGAGGAAAACACAAACACAAAAAGCTTTTCAAGCCGAATTGAACGAAGCGAACAAGTGTGTGTAGACAGGATACATTTTTAGTCTTAAAAGTGAATTGTAAAGAAACGCAAACTTACAACGGAGAAAGGCAAAGACCAAAAGAAACGCAATATTTATTATATCGAAGAAAAAAATTTTTTTTATCTAAAAAAAAGTTTAAACATAAAAACAGAAACAGTAACAAAAAAAGTTTATAACAAATTATAACATAAAATGTACCTTAAATTGAAACTAAATTTTTATTATAAAGTTCTGATTTAAAAATTTTTAAAACTTTATTGAAAAGGATAAAATTTAAAACCAAAAATACAAAAGAAGATTTAATTAAGATTCTTTAAAAAGTATGAAAATTTGTAAAAAAAAAAAGGAAAAAACGAAATAAAATATTTATTTTTTATAATTGCTCGGACACTTACATGTAAAATGACATTAAACACACACACAACACGTACATACATACATACATACATGCAACATATGTATGTACATCTGTGTATAGTTTCTTTTCATAGAAGTTATGTTTTGTTAAAGAATTAACCCTACAGTTTTGACCAAGGTGTATTAAAAACGCTGACATCGTCCCTACAACAACTTTTCGACATACGCAGCCATCTTGTCAAAATCAATATATATGTTTGTTTTTGTAGTATTGTATTTGCTATGTATGTATGTACTTAATACCATCTTGTAAAAAATCTCTATATAAATTTGGCAGGATAACTGAAGCCTTATACCGGAAATAAAATTTGGCTTATGAGTTGCTCTAAGTACATATGTTCTGACAGATATTTCTTGAAAACTTTTTGGATTAAAAGAGCTTGAACTAATTACCTAAAAATCCAACCAAATTATTGCAGTATAATGTCGTTGAAAAAATAAAAAATTTGTCAAAGTTGAACAAAAAATTGCTTAAACGGTAACTTTTGCTTTGCAATGCCCGAAAAATGCACAGTTATTTACATTTTTTACACTAATGTAAATTACCCATCAAAACGCTTGTAATATTATTAATATACCAACAACTAATTTTTAATATAAAAATTAAAAATATCAACAAAGATACA
Source organism: Melanophora roralis (assembly GCA_963583895.1). NCBI lineage: Eukaryota > Metazoa > Arthropoda > Insecta > Diptera > Rhinophoridae > Melanophora > Melanophora roralis. The sequence goes on along the minus strand of OY757187.1, from coordinate 22,288,029 downwards.
AAAATAGGAACTTTAACTAATTTTGGATAAAAAGTAAAACCAAATAAAAAATGTTGAAATTTGTAAAATTCAAAATTAAATTTTTCATTTCCGGTTTTGCTAAAAATATTTTTTTTTTTCAAGATGGGACGATTTTCTATAAGATTCACTTAGTTTAGTATTTTTATTTTATATTTTTCTTGAAACAATAGTAGAAAAACAGAATTAAACATGGCAAAGCTTTGCTTTACTCTTTTCAAAAAAAAAAAAAAATTGAAAAAAAAACGTTGTGTATTTGGGAAATTAAAACTTCGTCAGACCTCGAGCTTGTTTTACTTAATATATAACTTAGACTTCGTCCTAACTTACAAAAAAATATATCCGCTTTCCTTTCTTGATAAAATGTTAGTTAAAAAGGTAATGCTTATAGCCAAAAACACTACCACTGTTCAAAGAGTATTGATAATGAAAACCCGTAGCTGGTTTGGAAAATGCATTCCAATCAGCTAATATCATTAGAAAAACTTGCTTTTTTTAAATAAAGTTTCTTATAATTATTATGAAAAAAATAAATATTAACCTCTTCTTATTACACAGAAATTAAAAATAGTTAAATTAAAGTCAAAGTAATAAAGGCAAAAATTTATATTTCAACAAAAAGTTTGACGAAAAATACAAGGAATATTTTTTTTAAGCCCAACATTAATCGATTTATATATGTTTGTAAGAAATAAGAAAATTTCAGTTTTTAAAGCGCCTAATAACTTGCTTCAGAAGGCTTCCTGGTAAATACATATATTAAAACGAAGGTGCACTTAACTGAAGAACAAACAAAAATGCAATCAAGTACCAAAATATAAAACGAAAATCCCAAAATTGAATATTTTTAGGGTTTTTAACATGAAATCTACAGTTCGTCTAGGACTAACTAATTTAGAATATATTAAATTTTTTATTATTTTATGATAGGTCAAATATCATAGCGCTCATGCCTGGTTCGATGATCTTATATCCGTCCATCGATTTGACTGAGTGTCCTTGCATTCTTTTGATCAAAGTACAGGTCGCATTTTAAAGATATTGAATTTAAGTTGGCACAAAGAAGTTTTCCCGAGTAGGGGCCAAACTTTTTTAAACTGGCGGTTCATATAGTCAGCAAATAAATGTCATCCCAGAATAAGTATGTATTTTAAAATATATGTAACTTCCACTAAAAATTGCTTAATCTCCACAACATTTGTATATTTATGACCCCATACTTAGGCGGACCATTTATTTCCGGGTCGAAATCAGTACATTTTTTAGGTTTTATAGTCTAAGAACCAACTTTTGTTATAGGGATCGATTTAGAACCACTTCCTTACTGGATTAAGGCATGTCTATCCGTCTATCTGGGTGTCTATGTCAAGAGACAGGTCGCAGGTTAAAATTTAATTCAGAAAATAAATTTTCAAAAAAAATTATAATTATATTTTTTCAGAGCTGTCAATCAACTTAAAACTAGATTTAGGAGAAAAAAAATATTTAAATGCGTTTTTTCTTATTAAAAATATATAATTATCTAACTTTGCTCTAATTTACCAATTTTTTGAGGAAAATTATAAAAAATACTAAATAAACTTGAAAAATCAAAACTATGAGTACTTTTTTATAAAAATCAATACATTTTAGTACACAAATTTAGATTTAGTACAAAACCAGTATATGTACTGACGAAATTAGTACGAATAGTTACCCCAACTACTAAATTTTATAAAAACTGGTCTATTCTTTCTTATATCCCACATATGTCCTCAAGATGTTAACACTTGCCCCACATTCAAAAGTCATCTTTACCAGCAAACATTTTCTTGCATATGTTGGTACTTATGGTAAAACAAATTATGCTGTGGGGTATAATATGGTCAGACAGGGCCAACTATAATTTTTTACTTGTTTAATTTAATGTTTAAAAATTTGACGGTTACTTGAACCTTTCCCGCAATTAGATATGGATGTGGTCATTATTTTGTTTCGGGTTTCGAGACATGCTTTAGAATACTTATTAGACTGTATCTGATACAGCAGAAAGCATTTAATCTTAGGACTAATCTTGGTCGAAATATTGGTAATAACTCGTCATATGAGCAGAATCAGAGGGTGAAAAATCTAAACTCTGTTGCCGTTTAATAATAGAGACACCATAAGAAAGTTGGTACAGGAGAATGTTGACCTCAATAGCGGCATAAACAAAACAGCCAAATTCTTAAAGTTTGTTTAACAGTTAAAAAATTTGGCAGTAATGATTAAAAAAATCTTTGTGGGCTTTTGCAAGACAAGCTGTGGTGATAAATGAATGTTCACTTCGATTGTTGGGTTCTTTTCCTCCTCTCGACACTGTCCGTTTTGGCTCTAAAAGCTCAGTTTTTATAATAGCAAAGTTGGTATAAGGTTCTAAATCACTAAATATACAAAGAAAAAAATATTTTTTTTAAATTCATCAAATTTAAAAACTATTGGGCTAATTCCCAACACACACTCCGACTGACAGTCATACTTAAGAACACAACAAAAGGATGTGTATGTACACAATCAAAACAGAGAATAATATTCGGCTATGAAAGAGAAGGATACAAAGGAAAGATATGGGCAAATAAAAGATTCACCAATACAAACGTATTTAATTGAAAAGTAATAATAAAAAAGAGACAAGTTGGCAAAAGTAAAAGTCGCTTTTACGTCGTATCTTAAATGCAAAAAACACAACTTACAACGGCAAAAGAAAAATACAAGGAAAAAAAAGAAAATATACTTAAAAGGAAACAACAACAGCAATAGGACCCCAAGCAGTGTTGCCAAGTACAATTTCACAATCGTGGAGGAATTTATGCTTAGTACAGATGCACAAAAAATCATCATAAGTCCTTCTGTTCATTTGGGTGTTTAATTAATTTTTATCTTGTGATTTTTATAAAATGTGTATAGAAGGGACGTTAATTAGGGCGATCAAATAAAAAATGTATTTTCCTAATTATTGGAGGTTAACTTTGCTTAGGGATTGTCGTAGCCAACAATAAACAGAGTTAAAGGAAATCCTGTGTGTTAAGGCTTCTTTATGTTGGTCCATTTTTACGACTTAAAAACGTGGAATTTTCATAAGTTTTAATAACTCCTGGCAAATGCAACACCGGTTTTCCCCGCCAATTTAGACGGGTCAAAAGGTTTTCCAATAGATATTTTTTGAACACTCTAAGCACTGCCTCGTCTGCTTCCTTAAGTTCCCATGCTTTAGAGCCAAATGTCAGCAGGGGCAGTATCAGTGTCTTATAGAGAGTAATTTTTATCTGTCTCTTTCAAACTGTTTACTTATGAAGCCTATTTCAAATGCCCAAATCTACTGGACGTCTTGTTCTTTAATACCATGCATTTTGTTAAATCTTCAATTACTGCCAGATCCACTTTGACTAATTCTTTCTTAACTTTTTCAAAGGACGCAATTACTGTTTGCAATTTTCGCCCCATTCCGGGGGTATTGTTGGCATTAACGAGTACCATGTGCTGTGTTGTGTATAGTGTGCCAGTTCTATTCACTATTTGTTGTCGTATAATCTTCTCCAGGACGATGTTTAAAATATTAAATTAAAACCCGTTTCCTTGTTTAAAACTTCGTTTGATACTGAAAGGATACAAACTATTAATTCCTATATTAATCAAGGATTGTTTAGATATCAGTTAAGGCCATTTTGCTTGCAAAGTCGTATTAGTTTTAAAGGGATACCAAACTCAAACATAGCTTAAAACACCTTTGAACGTATGGGCTAGGAACTGGTAAATCGACTTTACTTATGTTCGAAATTCCATGTTGACACAAAAATCCAACTTTTTGTAATCGCCTCCTTGTTAACGATTTTATACTGAAATCGATTATAGAGCCCAAAAAAATTGATTTTAATTAAAAAAATTTTAAAATTCCAAAAATTTTAAGAATTAATTATTAAAACAGATTTACTTCAAACTATTTGCACCGAAAACTCTTACGTCGACATGAAGCGCTAGTGTATTGTTTTGAAGTTTGTAATATTTGACTTGAAAAACTAATTAAAAATGCATTATAGTTAAGTTTGGAAAAAATTGTTTAGTAATAGAAATAAAATAAAATTGTTTAAATAGTTTTTTTTACAGTGGCAACACTGTATATTGATAACTAAGTAGGTGTATGTAAGTGCGTAAATCCCTTATGGATTTTTTTAAATTAAAAAAAAATTCTAAAAACTACTTAAAAGAACTATTGTTTATGTGTTAAATATTTAATGTGTGGGAAAACTGCAGCAGGTTAGTCCTTTTAGTAATATTTGTTAATATATGAAATTCTTACAAAGGTGTGCATGGATGTATGTGCATTAGGCATTTTCGAAAAAAAAAGTTCGCAGTACACTGACGATTGTGAAAAGGATATTTCGAAAAAGTATCCGTTTTTCATGCCGAAAGTAGGAGTCGTATCTTAAGTTTTTTCGTTATATATTCGGCGTTTACTTGCTGTCCGATTTTTAAGTGGAATATGTGAGTTTTTTGGCTTTAGTCTAAGGGTCATTGGCCTCCACCATTCCTTTCAATTTTGGGTCCCCCAGATATCAGTTCGTACAAACTTCAAACAATAATTCTCTACCTATGTAAATGTCCCTTAATATTTATTTTTTGAAGACTTTTTCTGTACTTGCCGTAGCTGAAATTTTAACCTGGGACTCTACGAACTACAATACCTACGCGCTACCATCTAGGCCAAAGAGACACTTTGTTTTTAAATGTTTAAATACAAAGATTCAAAAACAACAATTTTTTTCTGCTTGATTTTTTTGAAGTCCCTACTAAGCTTGATTAAAGAAGCTCTAAGTACAGATCGTACTAAAAAATTTCAAGTACGATTTCGGATAACCTTGAGAAAGAAATTCTTGAACATGTTTTTTTCTTTCTGTGTACTTCTATTTTAATTGAGCACATATGTATTTGGTTTACAAACATTTTAAAAAGCATCTGTGTTTTCCAAACAAAGTTGAATTTTTAATTAATTTTTGCATTTTTAATTTACAATTTTGACGGCTGCTGTTTTCGTTTGACTTTTTTTCTATATTATGACATTCAATAAAGAAACGTTTTTAATTAAAAACTTTTAACTATTCAAACAAACCTTAACAGAAATATTTTAAAAGCGCTACAAAATAATTAAAAAAAAAAAACCTACATAATGAGTATTTGCATATTATTAAACAAGTCATGTTTAAAAAGGCAAACAATATTGGGGTATTCAAACGGTATGCTATCAAGTCATATTGTCTTAAAGTTTTAATATTTTACAAAAGTTAAAAAAAATGGACTTTTTGAACTGTGTTAATTGTTTTATCATAAACAGTAGAAACCTGAGCCGGGCGGCCGAAACTCTTTAGTGAAGCCGTTGATATAATTAACAAGTCGCGGTCATTAATTTTAAAATATTTTTGAAATTACTTATTTTTATGTTTTCTCTAGCAGCTGATTAAAATTTAAAATAGCACACTTAATTATGAGCGGATGCTCACAACAGTAGTATTTTTTCGTTTTATTTTTTTAAAACATATGACCTTATGACTACCTTGTGAATACCCTATATGTACATGTACAAACAAATAAATAGTATATGGATAACTTTTATTAAAAAATGAAAAAATTTAATTAAATAAAAATTAAATGTACACATTTTGTTTAATGTTGTTTTATATATATAAACACCCAAACAGTCAACCGGGTTGGTCGATAGGAAGGACAAACAAATCCCCATTTTACAGCATTAATACAGCGAAGGAAATGAAAAGAGAAACAAACTATAACGAAAACTAAGCACTAACTTATTCACACACAGACTCATAGAAGCAGCCACCGCAAAGTAAATTAAATAAAAGGTAAGTTAGTGTTACACACACATCTACAATAACTGTTTGCAAACATAAGTACATTTGTACATGAATTTGGAACTTGTTGGTACGAGGGTTGCACTTTATATTTCGGGGTTAGAGAAGAAAAACAAATTTTAATCATCGAAAATCACTTTATTGTTTTTCAAAATATTCACTTTCGCATGCTTCTGAACCAGTTGTCGAAGCACTTTTGCCACTCTAATTGAGGTATCTCCAAAACATCCATTCTGAATAAAGCAACCTTTTTTTCAGGTGTCGAAAAACGTTGACCTCTAAGTTTGTTTTTTACGAACGGGAATAAAAAGAAGTAATTCAATGCCAAGTCAGGACTTTACGGCGGATGACTCATCAAATCGATGCTTTGGGTGCTTAAAAATTCAGTTGTTTGAGCCGATGTGTGAGAACTCGCATTGTTGTGGTGAAGAGTGATCCATCTTCGGCGGTTGGGTTTCCTGATTTCTTGGAAGACAACTGGCATTTCTTTCGACTAATCGACACGAGGCTTTTTTTCAGCGATTGACAAATTGTGTGGGATCTAACGTAAAAAACTTGTTTTGACAGTCAAATGTTCATGCAATATTGAATGCACACTGGCTAAACTAATGCCTAAGGTTGTCTCAATCTCACGATAGGTCACATGATGATCTTCCAATATCAGATCATGCACAGCACCAATGGTTTTCGGAACAGCAACTGATTTTGGACGACCTTCACGAAATTCGTCATGGAGTGAACTACGACCACTATTGAATTCATTATACCATCCATTAACACTGATCCTTGATGGAACTTCATCGCCAAAAACAGAATTTAGTTCATCCATGCACTATTGCTGAGTTAATCAACGTCGAAAGTTGTAAAAAATAATCGCACGAAAACGTTAACAATTTAATTTCATTTTTAGGTCTAGTTTAATCTTTTAAGTTCCTGTAAACAACACAAATAGCGCTCGTATGTCAAAACGTTCTTAGTACGTTTAACTTAGAAAATATCAAACTTTACGATAGAGCTGTCAGTTGTCAGATTGAAACACTAGTGTTGCCAAATCCCGAAATATAAAAGGCAACCCTCGTATATGATATATAAACCGTATTATACAAAATAAAAAAAATAAAAAACTGGATTTAAATATTACCAGACTTATACCAGATTTACACAACGAATTTTTTTTTTTTTTTTAAACTATTTCCAAAAAAAATTTGTTTGTGGACAAAAAGAGCAAAGAATGGAAATAATTTCATAAAAAAGTTCATTGTGTAAGTCCAGTAAAAGCTTAAAACGTCATAAAAACTAAAAAAAAATTGTTTAACGATTTTAATATGAACAGAGAGGAAAACAAGTAAATGCGCTACATTTGTCTATGCCGAATCTTAATACCCTTTAAATTTGTCTTATTGTTTTTGACACTCTCTGATCCCGCCAAGTTTTTTTAAACCCGTATATCAATATGTATCATAAATAAATAACTTTTTTCAGGATTTGAGGTCGATAGCTACCTTAGGTTTTTAAAAAGAAAACGTCTCAAAATTTGTCCGTTTGCCGTTAGATATACAAGAAATATATGCGTGAATTTTGTCAAAAAAAACCAATCGCAGTGTTTTGCATACAGCTCAGTCGGTAACTCACTGATATTTCTAATTTTTAATAATAAGGATTTTAAAAATATTTCTGATAATGTGCACCAATACCTGGTTTGTAGTAATACAGACACACAGATGACAGACGGACATAACTAAATAGTCTTTACTGTCTTTAAGGATCCAGAATATAATTACCTTATGGGGTCCTAAATGAATATTGTAGAACTAACAAACGGAAGACAAACTGATATATACCCTTAAAACAGCAAACTAATTTCGGTTTGAAAAAAATTCGTTGGGAAGGAGAGGGGGGAAATGGTACCCCGAATACCATCGGACCTATTTTTGATGCAATACATGTCGGAAACTTCTGCAGCTATTGGCTTTAAATTTGCTACAAAGTATCTCCATTATGATTAAGATATTTAAAGAAAAAATTAGCTCCAAAGGCGCAAGAGGAGTGGTAGCCCTCATACAAATGGGACGATATTAAAAAATTTTCTGTTTCAAAAACTATAAAACTTAACTTCGACTTCAAACCCCCCATAAGTATTTTTTTTATAATATTAACGTTTTATATGAAAAGGCGAATGTAAAGCGTATATAAGACTTATCCAAACCTAGTACTTTCTCTTTTTAAAACTGTTGACCTCTGATTCGTTTCCATAGTAGGTTTTTGTTATGAGAATTCAAAATTTAAAAATAAAATTTAAAGGGTAAACTAATGTTATACCTTCTCTGCTCTTTAAACTTTTAACAAAACGAATTAGTTAAAGGTTACGCTAAAAGTGTCAGTATATTTTATGGCTTCTTTAAATGAGAACAAACTACCAACTTGATTACTTTTGGTTTCACTGGCAAACTAAATCCCTTTAATTTTGTGAATTACTAAACTATACTTAATGCTTTTTTCTATGTCAAACTTTTTAAAAACGAAAACAATTTTATTGGTAAACGCAAGGAATTTAAAACTAAATGTAACTAAAATAAAGACTAAGCTGAGATTTTTAAGATTTTACTAGTTTTAATATACCGAAACCGATATTTATGAGTGAAGAGCGGCAATTGATATCTTGCAAATAAAAATTTCTACGATAATTGGTTTCTAATTCTTTGCAGTCCACTATTGCCCTCTTACTACTCCTTTTTTATGTCCTGATTTGTGTCAGTTATTTGCCAGATAATTTTTTCTACGCAAAAGTAGTACAAAGTTCTTAAGAAACTAAAATAATTGAGGAAAAACTATGTAAAAGAAAATAAAATTATTTATTTTCGATTTAATAATTTATGCCACTTCTTTAAACAAAAAAAAATTGTTTTAAATAAGAAAACATAAGCACGTACAAACATACAGAGTGGGGTAAGTTTGCTTTACAAAATTACGTATAAACTTATTAAACTAAAACCAAGATTTGTTGTTTTGTCATACAGAAAATTAATTTGAATGCATTTTAAATCACTGGTTAGTATGTTATTGAACACTAGGGTGTCCCAGATACAAGTTTTTATTAATTTTCATGGGTGCTCAAGCCTTATTTAAGTAAAGAATTTTTAAAAGTTTTTTTTAGATTTTTCGGAAAAGCTTTTAAGGTCGCGAAAGTCGAATTTTTGGCAAAAGTCGGGTTTGCCGGCTGTTTTGTTGAGTAGTTTGCTTCATTATTTTGTCAAAAGTCATAATTTAGTTCACTTTTTAGGAAATGATGAGCAAAAACTATAAGTTTTGGCAATTAATTTGCTCATTTAGATACCCGAGGTTACAATTTTTCATAAGTTTCCCATAAATTTTGTAAATAACGAACTAAAACTCTTAAAATTTCTATTAAAATGAGAAAAAAACTGATGAGGCAGTTTAAAAGATAATTAAAAATAATTAATTTTTAAAGTTGCCTTTATTGTTCCTTAGTTACACCCGTTTGTGATTTTGTATCTAATTTACCAAACAAACAAAAATTAAAACTTTTGTTTTGCTTTTGTTTAAAAGTCATTTTTTGAGGTTCTTCTTACGATAACCTGAAATAAATTCTGAAAATCATTTTCAGAAGTTGTGACTGATGTAAATGTAAGCCCAAGCCAAACCTTGTTCTGGTACATCATTTACCACTTAAAAATAAATGTTGGACTTTGTTCTTTGCATCTTGTTAGCCTCTCAATTTTTAGTACCTATTTTTAAATATTATAAATTTAATTGCAAATATTGTAATCCTGGTTTTGGAAATATAAAACTTTACAAAATTTTAACGTTTGTATGTATAATAAAAATATCATGTAGAAGACTTGAGATCGAGAGTTTTAACAGTTTTCGACATTATTCATATTAAAATTTAATAAAAGTTTTTTATTTACATGAGATATATAGGTGTTATTGTCCAATTACTTTTTGTTGAACATTTGAAGTTGATAGCAGTTATAGTTTCCGAATTATGGTGTATCGAAAATTTCAAAAAAAATTTTAATTTGTATGGGGGCTACCCTTTCCCCTGCTTCTGCCAAAAACATTTGTCCAGAATGAACGTAGGTCTTATTATCCAATTACTTCTTGCTTAACATTTTAATTTTACAGCTTTTGTAGTTTCTCAAATTTATAGCATGAAATATTTCACAAAATTTGTGCAGCTGTAAGGAAAATACCACTTCCCCTGATCTTATCTGAAAACAATATTCAACATTAACGGAAAATATTAATTTCTTGTAATAAAAAAAAATTATATGAACTTAAGCCAAATTAAAAAGCAAAAATTTGTATTAAAAACAATTAGTTCAACAATAAATAAAAATAGCAAAAAATATTTCTCTAATTTAGGTCTCTATGTTCAAAGTATTCGTGCCAAGTTTTGTAGCATATATGCACGGATTTTGTCCTAAAAAATGGATTTACACATTTAGGGTTTCGCTTATATCTCGATCAAAAGTAAACCGATTTTGCTGATTTCAAATATCGATATTTCTGATAGTTTGATATCAAAACGTTTTCTGTACGACGGATAGATGGGCATGACTATATTGACTTCCCTATCCATATAGATCCAGATTTACAAACTGATGTATACCCTTATCACTATGTGAAGGGTATATTTACATATTTTTTACTACTCCATTATAAGAAAGATTTACCAGTGCAATAAAATAATAGCTTTACCAACTATTTGCAAAAAAAAAAACTTTTTGTAATTCAAAGCAAACGAAAGCCTTTATATTAAATTTTGAAAATCACAAATTGGAAAATTTAATATTTTTTGAGTAAAAACTTTAAAAATGATAAAACTTCAGAACGGAAAGACAAATTCTATATTTCTTCATTAGCATCTGTTTAAGAATCTATTCATCTTTAAAACTGCATCACTAGTTTTTATAATTTTCACAGAATTTTCAAAACCTATAAATGGACAACTTTTACAGAGTTTATAAAAAAAATGCAAACAAAAATTTTATATGTGGTACCTTAATGTACAAAAATATTGCCAGAACTTATGGTTTACGCATATAGATTTAAAGCTTGGGCATTTTTCTCAAAAATTATTTGTTCAAAAAAATTTAAACCACGTGGTTATGACCAACTTATGAGTAAAATTTAAAAAAAAAATGGCTGAAACTTCCAGTTTTAAATAAAAACTAAAAAAAATCTCAAAAATACTTGATCCTATTAGCTTTTAAATTATGCCTGAGCCCCACATTTTTTTGGGGCACACTAGTGAACACATATCTTTTATGAAAAATTATTTTAAAAAAATAATTTTTATAGTGTTAGATAAATAGATTTAGATCACAATAAAATATTTAAAATAAATCTTGTTCAAGTAACTAAAAATTATGATTTGGTTATGGATACTAAAAATTACTTTTTTCTAAACCAAAAACAAGTACAAAGATTTTAAAAATTTAGTTTAAAAAATGTTATGTTTCAGTTTTTAAATTACTTTTTTATGCTCATCCACTTAAATTATTTGGTATTTATTGCAGAAAGTGCCAAATAAAAAAATTTACAAAAGACTATTGTTCGATAATTTTATGTGTTTGTCCTTTAAGGGGAAGAGAATATCATTTTACTGTAGCATTGTTTTAGTGTATTAATAACATTTTCTAGCAAATGGCAATATGTGTTTCATTTGATGCCAGCATATTGTCATTTCTTCAATTTGGAGCATCAGCAAATAGTATAATGTAAACTCAATTTCAAATCATAAAATGTTCATTGTTTTTAAAATAAACAACAGGACCCTAGAAATTTGCATAAAAAGTTCTTTATTGAGAAATAGAACACATATTTGCAGTCATTGTTTGCATTGTTTTATTGTTTTTTTTTTTAAATACTTTTAAAGTTAACCTAAATAGTAAGAACTGTAGTCCAGTCCTAACTGTAAAGAGACAATTAAATACAATTTATTGATAATGATTTAAATTTTTCTACCCAATTGTAAATTGAAAACTAAGCAGTTAAACAAGATCCAAAAGGATTTGGAACAAATTGAAAAAAAAATTAATATTTAAGTTAATTATTATTTTTATTTAAAAGCACTGCAATAAGGAATGCGATATTTTTAAGGAAGGTTTAAGCACAAACGGTCTTACATTGGATCAAACATTTTTTTAAAAAGGTGTGGGAAAGTCAAATAATTTAACGCTGTCACATTTAAACTTAAATTGAGAATAGATTTTGTAAAAAAAGGGAGGTTGGAAAGTAAGCCTTTAGCCCCAGTTTTTGGAAGCCGAGTAGTGTAGTATTGTAAACAAAAACAAATTGCACATAGTTCATCCGAGGACGATTACTACTCGGCTTCCAAGAAAAGCACATTAGTGTAACTCAGGCGCATAGCCTAATGATGGCTTTAAACCTTAAGTAAACAAAATGATTATATTTTTAATCATTTTTGAATTCCCCTAAACAATACGTTTACATGTTGTAAATATGTATGTTTTTAGTGTGTAAACGCATATACATATGTAGAAAGTGGTCATTAAACTTTACTCTTATAAGTTTTGTTAAATGTTCATTGAAGTGCAAAACTGATTTTGTGGTGCTTAAAAGGATATTTCTTCTAGCCGACAACAAAAACGAGCCTCCTTGGGTGTTTAATTCATTGAGCAAACAAATTAAGGTTTTTATTTTTTTTCACTTTTTTCAAACGTTAAACTAAAAGTTCTTTGAGCAATTTATTGGCATGAATTCGCGTATTAAGGCCATTAGCTTTTTTAAATACATTATAGCGGGCCACAGCATCAGTAAAAGAATAAATAAAAGTTAGAGAAGTTATAATTAAAATGTGTCCATAGTGGTTAAGAGGCAAAGTTCAATTTATGATTAATTTGGGCTTCGAATATTTCAATAACCATTGTAATTGTTTTAACAATTTCTTTTTATTAAGTTTTCTAAATGCTTTTCTCTCGAAGAAAATCGAATACTAATAAAAAAATTGACTTCTCTAATTTAATAAATAAGCTGCAGCCAAAATAAAAGACATTAAATAATTCGTAAAATAACAGCATGCTCGACTAACAGCCCTATTCTGACAATTTGATAACAACTAATTTGTTATTGAGATATTGTTGCCTTAAAGCAATTTATGGTTTTATTGACTCTGTTCTAGCAATGTAGGAAAAATTGATAATTAGTTTAAATGAATAATTTAAAAATAAAGGAATTTTTTTTAATTAAAAATTATGCTCTCTCAAATGAAAACAATAGATGCGTTCGTGTACAAACAAGACTGGCAGGTATATATTACAGTTTCTTAACCTTTTTTAGCAGAGAATTTTACTTATCTTTGCCTTTGTGTGCCTTTTTTATTATACCCACACCACATACATGGTCTGAGTTCCACATTCAAGTATACCGATAGACTCATAATCACTTCCTGAGTCGATTTAAACATGTCCGTCCGTCCGTTTGTCCGTCTGGCTGGCTATCAATATATATTTCTGAATACGCTACAGATCTCATTTCTACACACACTTCAAAGGAAATTTGGCCCAGATAAGTTTTTTGCCACTGGCACGAAGCCTATTGTTTTTGGTGATTATTGGTCAATTTTTTTAAATAGCCCCCATGCCACTAGTTAGCATACTTAGAAAAAATATGATCGGCTCATATTTGGATGTAGCCCCATACAAATGTCCTCCCTGAATAAGCATTTTGGGCTATAAATGGCTTAAATATTGTTTCACCTTCTCAAAATTTGCATAATCTGTTTATCTTTGTAACACCAACTATTATACAGAGTACAAATATTATCGGCTTTTTTTAAAAGCCCCCATACAAATGTGGTGGGGTTCAACCGACTATAACGTTCTTAGTTGTTTTTTTCTACATAAGTACATATGATTCCAAACTATAACGCGGTTTTATATATGTTCACACAGTATTTTCAATGATTATTTTGCTAAAACAAAAATATATCCAAATGTACGAGGTCACACCTAATATTACAGGAAATCGTAAACCGTTAAAATTGCTGAAAGAACCTATACGTAGGTGATTCAGAAGTACAAAAAGTGCACTTAGTACAAATTTCAAGCACATCTTAGACCCCTTTTGGTTAAAATACTATATATTTTATAAATATAAAATATATAAAAACGCGTTGTTACCTTCTGCTCCGGAAAAACAATGTATGTTTTATAAATATGACAAAAAAACCTTGTTGCCTCCTGTTCTGTAGGTTATACATTTGTTACCATTTGTAACAGAAATATGTTGCTAAAGTGCGAATTTTACAAGTGCTCATGGTAAATTTTTTTACTACTTAAGAATAAGGCTCTTATAATAAAAAAAATTATTTTGATTTAGGTTAATGGTTTTAAAACTCTAATATTTATACGTATGAGTAATATTAAATTTCATGTATGTTTTATATTGCGTATACGCAGTGGGATAGTCAAAGGGCCCGACTCGTAAAACTTAAGGTTGCCATAATCTAACCCCATAGCCATAATCGTTGCCCTTAAAGACAAAATCAATTGTCATTAACCTATTATCAAATTCAGTGTTGCCAACAATTTTGGTTCGACAAGCTGTTTTCTATGGTTATGTTTATGTCACGTATAATTTAAGCTTTTAGCTTTTTCGATGTTTAGGCAATAATATTACTTGTTAATATATTATATTTAAAAAAATAGAACAGCGGCTTAAACACAATAAAAAATATAATGACTACTATATCTGATTTAGGAAAAAAATTAAATTTTTTCAACTCAAGTAGGAAAGGACTAAAAAATAAAAAAAAAATGCTTTAAGCCAGCATAAACATTTTCAAACTAAAAGCACATCGACACTGTCAATTAAAAAACTGTAAGGATATAAGAAGGTTATACTAATAAATTCCAAGCAATATGTGTTTTAAAACTTGAAATAAAGTAACTAATTTTTGTAAATACGGGTGTATGTATGTTACAACTATACATACATATACTGTAATAAAATTCTTAAATTTTTTAAATAAATATGTTAGCTGATCAGGTTTTCAGAGTTTAAAAATCTTATATTATTTTAAACCCCTTTTATATCAGAACCCTTTTTTATCCTTTAGAAAAAAATCTCGGGGGAGAAGTTTACCAAAATTCAATGAAAAAAACTTCAAATCCGCACCTCCCACATCTGTACATTTATTAAAAAATACTCTTTTTTCTAATGTACTCAAAAAAATATAATTTTTTCTAGAAAATACTTTAACAGCCATTAAGAATTGTTTTTTTATTTATAGCTGTGCTCTTCTTAATCACTTTTAGCATTAATAAAAGAAGAACTACACACAGATACACTAATTTTTGCTACTTTGTTTCTGGGACACACTTTGCCTTAACTCTTGCAATTTAAATTTGTCTTTTTTCTTTTTTATTTTTTTTTATTATTCTAAGAGCACCTACACATCTGAAAGTATTAATTATTAAAGCAAATACGCATGCAACTAACTACGGTAACAACTGTAGCAATGTACAGGGTGTCTGGTGTCAGATTTCTATTTTTAAGCTTAAATAAAAAACGTAGTAGTTAACACAAAGTTTTAATTAGAGCATTGAACGATAGAATGAAAATGCGGATTTTATTTTTTATAGGTTATGTCATCCAAATGTCTTCCGTCTAGTTTAACACACTGTTCAAAATTAACCTTGTGCTCTGGGCCATACGCTGCAGTTAATTTGTTTCAATTAAGCGGATTTTAAGACGAACATTTTCCTTTAAGTCCACAAGAGATTTGGAATTGACATTATTTACCCTCTTTTTTAGGTAGCCCCATAAAAAAATCCATGTGAGTTAGATCGGGCGACCTGGGGGGCCGTGGAAAGTCCCCAAAACGACTAATCAGTTTTTAGGGGAAATTATCCCGAAGAAACTTCATCGAAGCTCTGGCTATGTGCGCAGTCGCCCCATTCTGTTGAAACCACGTGCCTTATCATTTGTCGATATTAGTCGTTGACATTCGTCGCCTGGCCTAAAGAATTTAAAAAAAAAATGGTCCAATTATCTCATGCGTGGATAAGGCACACCAAACCGTTACCCTGAGGCAATGCAATGGTTTTTGATCTTTCAATCGAGAGTTGCGGGTTCTTGGAGACCAGTAACAACAGTTTGGCTCGTTGACGTGGCCGTTTAAGTTAGAATGGGCTTTGTCGCTCCAAAAAAAAGGGATCTACAGTCCGAAAACACTCCAACATCTTTTCACAAAAATATTTGCGTAAATCAAAGTTAATATCTTTCAGTTCTTGAACAATTTAAATTTTAAAAGAATAGAACTTTAGATCCTTTTTCTAATTTTTGTGAATAATCGCTCTTGAAAGTCCCATTAAAGCTGCTCTTTTCCGTTTTAAAAGTCGTGTATTTCCACGTAAACCGCTTTCAAATAGTTCAATGTTTTCGGGAGTCCTTGAAGATCAACTTTTTATTACTTTTTGAAATAATCGTATTTAAAAATATAAATTAGCCACCAGACACCCTGTGAATGGCTTTATCAAAGAATATGAAGAACAAAACGTTTTTGTCGTAAGCACTTTGGATTGTAGTACAAGTGGTAATTAAAATTTATATTATAATTTTAAACAAACATCCGAGGTGCAATAAGCCCCCTTGTATGCTGCATGAGGAAAGTACCATGAGAACCAGCACGTAACCACGCATCTGCATAGTAGAAAGCGTGCATTATTTCTATTCTAAGATACTTGAGCATTGTCTCTGCTTAAGGTTTTATTTTTTTCGCTTTAGTAAAAAAAAACATTATTTTAACAATTAGAAACAAGGCGGCTTAAATGGCGTAACAATATAGATTCATTACAAGAGTGGATAACTAATTATGAAAACTAAATGCGACCAACCATTAAGACGCATTTTCGAAATGCGAACTAAATTTAATCCAAGATAAATGAAAAAAAGTGAAATTATGAAAATCCACTATAGTATGACAGGCATTATCTAAAAACAATATGCATGTGACTGCATATGATGACTATCACAAGCATATAAATGATTAATGTAATCATGGCTCGTATGGATAAAATTATAAAAGCTTCCACATGATGACCATTGACGACTGGACTTGCTCGATCGTCCTGTATATTAAGGGTATGCAAGTGAGACCAGTAAATTGATTAATAAAAAAGGGAAATTCAATTGTGACGGGTGTGACCATTTTGTTCACATTTTTTCTTATAACTCAAACAGTTTAAAATTTTAGTTTAAAAGGCTATGATTTTCAAGGATGGCATGTTTTTAAGCGATTAGTAGAAGGTAGACACTGCAAAACGACAATTTCTGGTCACAATGATCACTTGAAGACTGTGACGGGTGTGACCTTACAAATTGGAATTTAAAAGAATTTTGACGTTAAGATCAAGTTGTGTAAATTATTATTGAGAACGAGTTTATTTTTTTGAATTTTTACGAAAGCTTAAAGTGTTTTTGATCGTTTAATATTCATTTTTGCTTAAAAAAACTTTTATAAAATGTGACGGGTGTGACATTTTCATCAAAGCATTAAAAAGAAAAATCAATTATGCAGTGTGTGATAATTTTAAGCTTTTTCGAATAAACAGAAATAAAATATGAAATAACTTACTTATGTTTCGATAATTTTTGTTTTCTTTTACTTAGACGTAAATTCATCGATTTCTATAGATAAAATTGGGGTTTTTCCAATTTTGGCCGTTTTACGTGGAATTGACCTAAAGTAATCAGATTTTATGCTTTCGTGGTTATTTTAAAAGTATCCTTTACTCTCAGTTAGGTTTTTATTTTTATTCTTGTTCTAAAGCTGGTTTTATTATTAACCAAAACAAAGTACTAAATACGAAAGGGTACCACGCAAAACTAACAGGATTTTTATACAATCCCGAAATGTACCAAAAGTTAAAGAAAAAGTACTTTTAAGTTTACCCATTTAAAGTGTGGCCTCAATAAAACTACGCATATGATTCTAAAATCTTCCAAAACTACATACATAGTACAAATGTGACAGAATCACTTTTTTCCTGCTTTCTGTCATCCATCTGCAAAAAAAAATATACTAAAAGTGTGATGAAAGTACTATTTGTTGCTTTCTTTCGGCCTTAATTAGAGTCCATATTTCTATGCGCAAAATCTTAAAAATGCAAAACAGTACAAAACAAAACAAAATTTTAAAAACATACTTTTTTAATGCCTAATTCTATTTTGCTCTCAATCTGGGTCAACAGTTGTAGACTCAAAGTCCCAAAAATGGAAGAAAGCACCAGTGGCTT
Organism: Melanophora roralis; assembly: GCA_963583895.1. NCBI lineage: Eukaryota > Metazoa > Arthropoda > Insecta > Diptera > Rhinophoridae > Melanophora > Melanophora roralis. The sequence goes on along the minus strand of OY757187.1, from coordinate 22,269,842 downwards.
TTTTAATTACTACTTGATATTCTAATTAACCATAGCTGGGTTATAAGGAAAAAGTACCAAAAATGGAATAAAGCAACTTTTGACCAGCTAAATGACATTAGACCTGAATCTGTGGTTTAAAGCGTTTTACTTCTATAAAAGTCATAATCTCAAAAACAAAACATATAACCAAACATAGGAAAAAAATAATGTTTCATCGCTTTATTTTATTTATGACCCTAACCTGGACTAATTATTATAAATTTCATAGTTGAAGGTTAAGAACTGCAAATAATAAAATAAAGTACCAAGACCGGAATCTGCCTGAATACCAAAATCTACCAAATTAAAAAAAAACTTTTTGCTCGCTTAATAAATTTTTACCCTCAATCTGGGTAAAAAGTCATTAATTTCATAGTGGAAGACTCATAACCCCAAAAATGGGAAAAAGCATCAAAAAAAACAAAGAAGTAATTTTTGTCCACTTATTTGACTTTCGACCTTCATAAGAGACCATAATCCTTATTTTATACTTTAAAAGAAAATGCAAAAAGTATTTTAAAACTTTCAAAATATGATATTTACTTCTTTTTGAACCTCGAGTGCTACAAAATTTTAAAAAAGGGTTAAGAAGTTATTTATATTTTTTTATTTTGACCTGGCGAACGTACTTTTAATAGATATTTTATCTTTATTGGTTTCAAAATTACAAAAAAAATATCTAATAAATTACCTTGATATAACTTTTAAATTTTTTTTACTTTTCAAGACCTGTAGAGCGCAATTTGAATAATTTTTCTATCCTTCGTGGTTTGAAGTTTAAAAAGTGACCTAGAAGGGGTCAAAATATATATTTTCTTCTCTATTGTTCTTTTCTAAGTTTCTAGGTTTTTCGTGTTTTTACCCTTATTGGTTCAAAAGATATGCCTCTAATTTCTACCTTTTTTTTAACACTTAGGATCCAAAGTTTTGAAAAAGGGCCAAAACTAGTCTTTTTACCTTTCGGGTAGAATAAAAAACTTTTTAAATTTTGTTTTTATCGGGAATAAGCTAAGAAATGGAAAGTTGCAGATTTTTCACGTATTTGGCTTATTCCTCTTCAGGGCCCGAATTTTCTGAATTTTTTTTTTCTAATGAATCTATACATTTTGTTCGTTTCTAGATTTAAAATTTTTAGCTTTACGACGATAACTCAGTGAGTATTTCAGTTAGTCAGTCATATACGCTATTTCTCTTTTTAAATAATGGCTGACACTTTTACACATTCGGTGGCGATATAAAATATTTTTATACTTTTGAAATTAAGTAAAAGCTAATTACACTTAATTAAAAATAATGAGATCATATAGACAAATTTGATTTTTTAGACAATATTCTGCCCTGATTATGTGTTATTATCCTAAAACAGTTCTTACAAAATGTGCATTTACGTCAACCTTTGACCTTTCTTCTTTTTTTTACTGTTTGTGTTTTTTTTCTCTTATGAATATGATATCTCTCTGAAATAGTTTTTTTTTGTTTGCTGTTGTCTGCATTGAAATTGATACAATTTATTGACATTTTGCCAAACAAATTTCATTCCATCTTTTTTGGGCAGACATGTGGTAAGACTTTACGACATAACAGCAGCAGCCATTTTATTTAAAACAAAGCCAGCCAATATTGATTTAGGTTTAAAACCTTTTTATTTTATTTCAAAGTAATTAATTAGGGGTCTGTGCTTTCACCTATACATACGAATATTTAAAGAGGCTTAATTTAATTTCCGGCAGTTGGAATTTATGGAAGATGTTTGATTGTCATCACAAGATTATATATAACATTAAGTGACATAACGTAATAAATATATAAAACATTTTGTAAAGATATACTAATATTCAAAGGCAATTATTATAGGCTAAAGCCCTTACTAGAGGATGGCATTTATATGGAGAATATGTAAAAAGCAATATAAGAATTATCACTACTTTCAAAATTATCCGTCCTTTTACGAAAAAATTCATCTCTGCCAAATTTTATCAAACTATCTTCCAAAATACAGAACGTTTCGATTTACCTAGTGACAAATGCAAAGAGAATGAAAATAAGGGAGCAACGGATTGTAGGTGGATTATGTTTGGTCTAAGCAATAAAGAATATAAATATATGATTTGTTCGTGTTCAAATTCTAGTAAAAATGTGGTTTAAAAAGAACAAATTTTAGATAAACCTACAGTAGTACTGAATAGAAAGAGTGCTGACGAGAAATCGTAGTCGGTTTCGAAAATGTCCGGCTAATACCGGAATTACTTAATTTGTGATTAAAATTTTCATTCTTATCTGTCACAATGAACTTAAAGCCGAATCAATAAAAAAAACTATTTTAAGATACTTACTTTTCAAATCCACCAAATGTTGATTAAAGGAAAATTAAATAAAATCTCTTAAACAAATATAAATATGTGAATCTATTTGAAATGACGTTAAACAATTATTTGTCTACTTTTCTTCTTTAAACAACAATGCAGTGAAATTTTTTAGCAAACTTAGCAGTTTTCCTGCTTATCTTGCGGATAATCATTTTAATGAATTTAGTTAATTAAATCCATCAAAAGTTGTTGCTTTACCTTGAACAATAGCAACAGCAAACTGGGGCTAAAAAAAGCAAAAAATATACGTATGTATTAACATCTAATTGCAAAAAACCACAAAAGGTACATTAACTATTTATATATGTGAGTTTTTAAATGTAGACAACACCTGACTGTAACCAGCTAAACCGTTTGGCCTGGATACAGGTGGGTAGAGCGCACTACATACAAATAGTTACATAAGAGCAGATTTCAATATTAAATAGAAAAAGAACAGAATGTGTCCAAAGTTACAAACATGGTAAATATATTAAACTTTTGCTAAAATTTAAAACTACGTTTTTCCACATTTTATTATGCGAAGAATTACTAAAGATATGGTCAAATACTTTTTGTCCCTTAAGAGTTGTTTTACGGCAACTCCCATAGATAGACTTGTTAAAATGAAACTCCTTGCTAGACTTAAACAGTGCACCAGGGCATTCCTAGTAAGCAGAAAAAATTTTAAAGAAATTTACTACTGAAAAAATGTAAAAGATTAAAGAACAAATGTAATCATATCGCTCATTTACTCAAACAACGTCATATATCAAAAAAGCCTTTTTCGAGAAAGCATTTTTTTTAAAGCGACTCGTTTCTTTTTACTACACCATTTCCAATTGTATTTCAGAAATTTCTATTTCAATTTCAGAAATTTCTAATTCAATTTCAGAAACTTCTATTTCAATTTCAGAAATTTCTAATTCAATTTCAGAAATTTCTATTTCTTTTCTATTTGTATTTCAGAATTTTCTAATTGTATTTCAGAATTTTCCATTTGTTTTTCAGAAATTTCTATTTGTATTTCAGAAATTTCTATTTGTATTTCAGAATTTTCCATTTAAAATTTAAATAGAAATTTCTGAAATACAAATGGAAAATTCTGAAATACAATTAAAAAATTCTGAAATACAAATAGAAAATTCTGAAATACAAATAGAAAATTCTGAAATTGAATTAGAATTTTCTGAAATTAAAATAAAAATTTCTGAAATTGAATTAGAAATTTCTGAAATTGAAATAGAAATTTCTGAAATTGAATTAGAAATTTCTGAAATACAATTAGAAAGTTCTGAAATACAATTGGAAATGGTGTAGAAAAAAATAACGGTTTTTTTCAAACATAAAAAGTAAAAATAATATAAAGATAAAATAATATACAGATAAGGCATAACATAATCAACAATTCTGCATTGTTTACTATAAAATTATAATTTTATACCCTACACATAGTGCTAAGGGTATATATCAGTTTGGCATTCCGTTAGAGATTTCTTTATAATCCATTTATGACCCCATAAAGTATATATATTCTGGTACTTGGAAAGTCCATTTAGCCATAACTATCAAGTTTCCGGAGTCAATTTAACTACCAGATATATTCCCGAGATGATCGCTTTATAAAATGAACAAGATCGGTTAAGCAAAATACTGCGATGGTTCAAGTTTTTTTAGAAAAAAATCCAAACAAAAAACGTAACAAATGTAACCAACTGGAAACGCTGTTAGGCACACATGTGGATGTGCATCAATACGCATTAAGTTTATGTATGTATGTTTGGACGTAGGTATGTATGAGCATGTGTTGCTGATTTCTGCACACGTTTGACAATTCAAACGCAAAAGAGAGTGAAGACTGTATTTATGAAAGAAGTTTGACAGTTATAGCTTACTATTGCTTTTACCACTCTTGCAAAGGCAATTAGGGGACTCAAAAGGTGTTCTATTTGTCCTATTGTCATATTGTTATAAAATTTCACAATGGTTTTTTGTCTTTAATACAAAAATTGTTCTAAAAAAATACTATGTCGTTTAATATGCTTATTAAATGTTCACAACAACTCTACATACACCTGCGCCGAGTGTCTAGTAGTTTAAACTATTGTGAAATTGTATAACAATATGACAATAGGACAAATAGAACACCTTATGAATTCGCTAAATAGATGTATCTCGTATCATACGTGTATATTATTTTTCCTTAATTTTTCAGTTTTTTAAGAGCCATAGTGTGTGCTTTTGTGTGGTTAGTGTTATACCCTTTACATTGTGGTGAGGGTATGTATCAGTTTGTTTTTTTGTTTTTTTAAGAGCCATAATGTGTGTGTGTTGGATTGATTGTTGTTATACCCTTCACATAAGGGATAATGATATAGAATATCAGTTTGTCATCCCGCTTGTTATTTTTTTAATATCCATTTGCGACCCCATTAAGTATATATATTCTGGATCCTTAAAAATAGGAAAGTCGATACAATTGTTTAAATGTTGTAAGTTTTCTGTTTCGAAAACTATGATTCTATGCTCTTTAAGCCCACCACAAATAATTATAATATTTACGGTTCAAAAACAACTTTCCAAGATCAGGGCACTGGGCAAAAAAAAGACCATTGTGAAAGGTATATGAGATTCAGCACAGCAGAATATAACGCTCTTACATGTTTAATTATGACGTTGTTTATATAATTATATGTGTGAAAGAAGTGCAAGCCGATTGCCTAAAAGCCTTTTCCCTGCCGCTTCAAGTTTCTTTTTCTAAAACAAGCCGTCGCCGGGTTTCTTTACTTGAAACTGAAAAAAATATTTTATTGACACAAATATTCGAAATAAAAGTGATAATTGTTATTAGGTTTAAAAACTTTCAACTATTAATAGCTTTTCATGAAAAAAAATCTAGCCGCAGCTGCAATTCGCAAAAAGCCGCATCCACATACTGCGTAGTATTATTTAATGTTCCTTTAGCCAAATCACTGTATTCCAACATAAAATCCGCAAGAGCTTGCTTCTGTTTAAAGTTAACTTTTGTTATATGAGACCCAGTAATTAAAGATTAAAATAAAATATAAAAATATTTCATTCTGATTTTTTTTTTTGACAAATTCTTAAAAAAAATATAATTTTGATTGATAATTTCCTAACGAGTATTATCTCGCTTTCGAATCTACCTATCGAGTAATGTCATTTAAAATTTCGATGCACTTTACTCGATAACGAATGACAGAATCCTTAATGTCTTAAATTTCATTAGAACGAGAAAATTTTGTCGTGATCGACTGCAGTAAGTAGTCCCCAGATAAGACAGCACATCTTAATTTGATGTAGTAGGGAAATTCTGTTTTTTTTTTTACTTTCTATTATATACTCAAGTGTACTTAAAAACTTATATCTAGAGCAGGCACGTGCGGTTGAAAGCAAAAAGAAAATGTTCTCTTGTATTTGAAGGTACCCAGCAAAACCTTTTCTAACCTGGTAAGTTAGCAAGTAATATTGAAGATGAACAGGCACTAGTTACCTTCTGACCAAAAAACTACCTATTTTTGTTTGAGTTTTCCCGAAAGTCACGACCACTGCATACAAATGCGCCTACAAAAATCAATGGCATAACTAGTTACCAATGATTACCTGAATAAAATAAATATGGATTTGAAAACAAAAAGATGATATAAATCATGTTTCCTAATCCTTTTTTGCATATATACATACAAATGTAATTATAAACGCCCTTACTAAAAGGTAGTTTTTCTGTCGAAACGAACTCATTACCTCATTACTTAAATTTAAAAAAATTTGCTGGGTGTTTGTAATGTAAGAAGTGGTTGACTGAATGGCAAACGTGCTGGGTAACTGTGAACGTGAGTGATTGTTGCATGAATTTCTTCTAGTTTATTTCACAATATTTTAATATTTTTCTCATTGTATAGTGTTAAATTGCTAACGTTCATTGCTCTTTGTGTTTGCTTCTTGTTGCAAGTAAATAACCTCGATTTACAAATCCATCAGATCCTTAAAAGGGATTTTCTTTTTTGATATTTCTTTTCTCCCTTTTCTAGAGTTCTAACGCTTAACATTTAATAGTTGTATTGGCATACTTCAAGACCTGTTATATCTTAAAACAATTTTTCGCAAGTTGTTACTGTCTTCAAGAGCATTAATATAATTAATTGTTATGAAACCCCAGAATGAAATAAAATAAAACAACAGTCCTTTTAAGTAACAACAAATTTTTGAAGTAAAAAAAAGCCCATTGCAGTCGGTAAAATAAGGGCTGCTAAATGTGATTCAAGTGCCTGATTATGGCATTTTAATGGATTAAATTTTTGTAAATTCAAATCTGTTAACAAAAAAATGTTATCATGTCCAGTTTTAGGTGTATCTTTCATAATAACTGCATGGGCTTAAGAGAAACCTATTGATATTTATTGTGTACAAGGCATATCGATACAATGTCGCCGCAACAGCGAAAGAACATTTTGACTCTCTAAATTTTTTTTATATGAAGTTTTACGCACCATTGAAAAATAATTTGAGTTTTGGTGTCAAACTCCATATAAAAAAAGCAAAGAGTAAGAGAATGGCTGTCTTAATTTTTTTCTTGCGGCCACCTTGTATCGATGCGCCTTGATTGTGTAGCAACACTGTTTTCAGACTTAGGTTGTTTTAGTATTAACGTCTTTTCTCTTAAGGCAAAGGCAAGTCTTTAAAAAGTTTTAGTCGGCCTGTGCAATGAGCTACATCTTTCAAAAACCAAAAATGGAGCTGAAAAAGTTAAAGAAAATTATAAAATATTCGTGTTTTTTACAAGACCAATTGTTGTTATATAGAACAGGTGAGCAATGGACTTTGAAAATTAATGTTTAACGTCGACAAGTAAAAAAGGATACATACATATGTGTATAATATTCAATTTTTTAAAATTAATACAAATAACAAATGAAAATGTTTTTAAAAGATTTTTTCTAGATTACCTAGAAGTAGTTAAGTAACAACAAAATATTTTCTAAAGCACCGTAAATAAAAATTGAAAAGACTAAACCTTTTTTTTCTCCTCCTTTTTAGACAATCTTATGAAACCTGTATCTGTCCAGAAGTAAGAACTGAAATCTATTAACATACAACAAAAAACAGCTAAAACTACAACAAAAATCCATTAAATACAAACAAAAACAACAATTGAAAACTTTTTACAAGAAACTAAAAACAAGTACAAGAAAATTGTCGAAAAAAGCTTAAAACACACAAACAATTGCAACGAAAGGTTAAAGGAAAAAAAATTTTTTAACAAAAAAACAACATTTAGCAAATTGTATCGTATTGCCTCGTATATAAGATTATTCAAGCATTAAATAAGTATTCAGTGGCATTAAAAAGGAAGAGAGGAGAGGAGAAAGGAAAAAAAATTAATTTCATGAAAAGGAAAGAACTACAAAAAAAAAATAGCAAAAGGCTCGATATTAGCAACATCTGCATCAGAGCCAGCTGTCTATAGTTTTCCTTTAAAAACAGTGTGTGTGAGTGTATTCACGAATGCACGACTTAATGGCAGTGGTGTGTGTAAGTTCCTTTCAAGCGATTTAGTGTTAAACAACATAATACACTCTTACAGGAAACATGTCGAATGTAAGTAGAAAACTTAAAAACCATTTACGAGCTGTAATAATTTAATTTTTATAAGATAAAGACTTTACTTACACGTTTCACTTTTCATTGTTCGATATATTAGAGCAAGAGATAAACAAGTACAGAGGTTATGGTCGGGCAAGCCCGGCCATATTGTATCCTACACCATAATTCATTTTATTTTACATAGGAATTAGGATAAGTAATAATTTTGTGGTGCTTAAGATGTCTTCCGGAAGTGGGTATGGGTACTGTTAGGTTCCTAACTTTTAAAAACATTCGTTTATTTTACTTAAACCTTAAACCCGTTATTTTAATGCAATCAGGAACTTTAAATACAACACAGTATTTGAAAACTTGAATATTAAACAATACAAAACTTTATTAGCAATAAAAGTTCAATTACCGAATATTTATTCAGTGTACAGGGACGTGCCCTTTTAAATGTACATGTCAGCTAACATTAATAACACTGTTTTGAAATTTTGCAGAGACTACTAGAACTATTTTAAACATTTCTAAGTAGAACATGTTAGTGTAATAACATTTTTTATTCTCCTCAAACTATGCTATGATTGTAGACTCCTATCAGGGATGTAATAAGTCAGAGTTGGACAGTGGTGTATGCCAAAGACCAGGACGAATGGTCATCGATGATTATAGGCTCTGCAGCGTACCGGGGAACAGGAAGACAGTTGAGCATATTATGTGTCACTGTCCAGCGCTTTTGTGCTCCAGGAGAAGCCGTATAGGGTCCTTTTCGTTCCAAAGCCTGAATAAAATATTCGGGGTTAGTAAGATAAGGCTGCTGGCACTTGCCAAAATCTCTTAAATGAGCCAAGTTTGGTATAACATCTAAAATAAAACATTGGGCTCTTGGCTATACAAAGGCTGAGCAGTAGTTTAAGAAACGCTTAATAATTTTGACGGGCTGCTTGCAAGCCCTGCAATCGCTTTTCTTTGCAACTCCTATACGATTAAGGTGTGCTTGTAGGTTTGAGTGACCTATCAGCACACTCATGGTTTTGCTCAATTCAGTTTCCTAAGTTCATTGTTCCACAATGATCTGTGGAAGGTTCCCGACTACTTCTTTGGCTCGGTCATCGTTCATATCTGATTGCACCGCAATGTCCAGGCACCTATAATACGGGTACTTGGCAATTAGCTAAGTTATAATAAATCATCTTGCATTGCAACACTGTCCTCTACTTGGTGCATCTGGACAACATTCTTCTTAACGGCCATTGCTTCTCCACAAAGATATTTATGTCCATCAGACATGGATGTTCCCTTAGCCAGGATAAAAACCTCATGATTGCTTGGACCTCCAATTGTAGGTATCCGGTCTCGATTTTTGGGTTTCAACAAGAAAGTTCTTTCCTTAGGAATCTGTCTGCGAGTCCTGTCTAACTAAACTTCCAATCTGGTATAAACGCAGTCTTGTTTACCTTGACCTTTACTTGAGGTATGCTATCGGACAATTCTACTGTATCCTTATAACCTTCTAGTATCACCGAAATAAGTTGATAACTTGATTCATAACCCCTAGCAGTCCATTCTCCCACTGCCTGTTAGCATTTTTCCAAAAGAAGAGGCTCGTGGCGTAAGCGTGTTTCAATAGAAAGAATATTCAAAACTGCCTCTAACGCCCCCGTTGGAGTGGTCCACTTATATCGTGGCAGCATGTACATTTATAAGACTCAAACGTAGCATGCTCTGTGCACTGATATTCATCATATCACCTAAACCAGGGTAAGTAATGGTCTAATTGCATTTCTGTACAGCCAAAATGTGTAAGCTTTTAACTCATTTTGAGCCATAGCTCTTTTATAACGCCAACTGTGTACATATTGTAGTAACCTTTAGAAGGTGCGAAAGCATGCCACCTTGTGGGGTTCCACGTTTTCCATTATCCTCATATTTACATCATAAAATCGGCAAATAAGGGCCCATGACTTTGTCCTTTTTTGTGTTTTTGAGATAATCAACCCAGAAATGTGAACTTAAGGTCTACGATATATGTATAACGGAAATTAAAAATAAATTTTTTATATGTATATTTCGTTCTTTTTAAAATACAATTGACCAAGAAAGTAAAAAAGTACTTGTCTAATGGTTCGGTACCTTTTCTCAGTCCTAAGGTTGTTAGCCTTGATACATTCATAGATTTGAGTAAAAAGCCAAATAACTGTAAAAAAGAATTTTTAGTACCTTTTCGATTTTTTTATTTATGGATACGGCTATATAAAATTAAATCTTCTAGGTACTGATTATGATCGAAAATCCATCTTTTTGCTCACGAGTCTATTTGTATGCGTTGAAGAGCGATTTACACAGATTGTGTATAGAAAGAAGCCTTAAAAGAGGGAAACACGACTTTTGTAAAGTTTTAGCATTTTTTGAGATATGAGATTAGAGAATATTGACCCGGATTGAGGTGAAAAGTCCAATATTGACTTAGATTGGTTTAGGAAATTAAATTAATTCAGTGATCGATTTGGAAATCTTGAAAAATAAAATTCTGAAAATAAAAAAATTTAATCTATTGAAACGGATTTAACCTAAAGCTAAAATAAGCGACAAAAATTTTTTTTTGTACCTTTTTTAAATTTTTTTTATTATTTGTTTAGTTTAAAAAATAAAAAATAAGCCTCGATTAATAAAAGAACCATAATAAGGCATTATATGAATTTTTCTTATGTTATAGTGTCTTTGAAATTTTTTATTTATGATTCTAAAATATGAAATAGTCTTTATTCAACCCAAAAGGACGTAAAAAGTTATACAGGGAGATAAAGGAAACATTCAAACGGCATTTAAAAATACAAAGTAAGGGAAAATATCATAACGATTGTACTTTTTAATGCTCATATTACTCTCATTTACTTAGTACTTTGTTTTAATAAATATTAAAAACTGCACTTACATAGAAGCAGGCTGTAAGTTATTAATAATCTCTCGTTTTGCATCTAGTTACTTTTTATGGATGAATCAAATGGCAATGGTGGATATGAAACTTTAGCAACTACGTCAACAGCAGTCGCATCAGTTAGTCGCACAATACAAAGTACGAATATTAAAAATAACAAAAATATTTCAAACGGCATTCATATTAACAGCAGCAACAATAATAATAACAACAACAATACAAATACAAATAATATCATCAACATAATGGCAGCAGCATCAAATGCAGCAACAACAGCTGCTTCTGTTGCTACTACATGTGTAGTGGGAGGCGGTGTACAGTTACCAAATTCCGTATCAAATGAAGATCTTAGTCAAAGTCTATCTGAGTATACGGATGCCGACGAAAGCATATCAGCACCAACAGAATTTTTGGCAGAGGTTTGTATAAAATAATGATTTTAAAAATTTGGTTTTGAATTTAACTACTACACATCCTTCGGCTTGCAAAAACACTACCTATTTAAGTCATATGATATCTGAGAAAAGAAAACGGGATTTCTTTTTTGAACTAGAACATACTTTTCTTTTTGTATTAAAATCTCTTTGGTAATACTAAAATGCATTCTACCGGTCTAGTATAAAAACTTAATTTTTTCAAATAAAGTTTCTTTCAATTTTCACTTTCATTAGTTTGACATATTTTCAATTTAATTTTACTTAAAAAATATATTTTTCTTGTTGAAGGAAACTTTTTTTAAAAAAGCACATTTTTCTTCCGATACCAGCCGAGTAGAATGCATTTTTGAACCCAGCTACAGAGTTTCATCATAAGTTCTTTAAACGGAAGTAGTGTTTTGGCTATAAGCACCACCTTTTTTACTTTCATATAATCTAAGAAGGTAAATGGAAATATTTTATCCTCCAATATTTAAAAAGGCAAACGGAAATATTTTATTCTTCAATATGAAAAAAATTTATTTTTTCTTGGTAAAAAGAAAATTTAATTTAAAAAGAACTAAAGCTAAATAATTAAAGCAAAATTTGTTTCATAAAAAAATAAATTCAGCAATAAATAGAAAGCAATTTTTTTGGATATATTTTTTCACTTAACGCACATTTAAGTTATTTAAGTCTATAATTTTGCCCCTACCTGTTAGCACTTGAAACTTACATCTCAAAGTTGCCACATGAATATGCATAAGTGCATACATAAATTCTAACAACTAAGCGGAATAAAATACTTGCACAAATTTGTTGTTTTCAAACTATTTAAAACTTTTAAAGAGAGAAACAAAAATTGTTTAAATGATTTGCAAAAAAGGACGGAGGAGGTGGGGTTAAAAGGTTTTTGTTTCTTAACTATTTTATTTCCCTTTCCTTGTTTTTTAACCCTTTGCATAGTGTTGCACACATGAGCTTGTCATTTCGTTTATAATTTTTACAATATTCACATGCAGTTTAGCACGGCAACTTCGAGGATGCAGGCTAGTTTGAAATTTTTTTGCTAGGATCAAGGAGAGCGTCAGCCCTCCAGGAGTAACATGAATTTAACGACACAATATATCATTAAACTAGAACAAATATCGACCTTACATTTGCTATAAATTCTAGTATAATGTCCAAGTTTAAAAAGAAAAATTAGGTAGGTTGAAAGCCCCCAAAAACACTGACCAAATTTGCAGAGTTCTCGATACGCTATATATCGGAAATTTTTTACTATTTACATTTACTTTAAACCTCCTATTCTACATTTCGAATCGAGTTTTCACCGTTGCTCTTTTTCACTGCGGAATAGTTTTTTAAAGCATTATATTGAACCAACTTTAAATTAAAAAATTCAATATTTAAGCACGAAGAGACAAAAACTTCAAAATGTAATAAGTAAGAGGTATTTTTGACAAAACTATTTCACAATGGAAAAAAAACCACAGAGGAAATTCGAGTCGAAATGGAAAAAAGCATGTAATATGATTTTGGTATAATGTCTACATTATGGTGGTTTTTATTTCAAAATATCGTATTTTTATATACCAGCCAGATTCTTCTACCTTAATATATAAAAATACAAATAAATAAGTCCAACAAGATTAAATGGACCCATGGTAAAATTATGTATCAGATGAACTCATCAGAAAATTTTTTACTCTCCTTCTTGTTTTTCTTTTTTTTTTGACAACATGGTGGTAAAATAATTTAAATCGTGATGTCAAACTTCATATATAAGTCAGATAAAAGCAAAAGAGTCAAAAATTCTCACTGATAATTAATTAACCATCAAATGATCCTTAAGTATTAAATTTTTATTTATTTGTTTTCTGTTACAAGTACTTTCGCAAACATGGCAGCTTGATGATATAATAAACCAGGCATGATACAAATAACCAGGTAGTCTCGTCGGCACAGCTGATAAGTAGCAAAATCTCAAAATTATGTTCTCCCTGTGAAAATGAACACCAAAAAAAATTATTATGCCTCGTTTCTTTTTTCTATGAGCTGTTTGATAATTTGGCTCTAATTTGTAGTTGTTGCAGGGACGAGATTACCTGATTAGTTGTATCATGGTACCAGGTGATTGCAAGACGAAGTAAAGAGAGTCACTCTCTTACTCTTTTATTTTTTATGTATGGAGTTTTTCAATAGATGTGTCAAACTCCATATAAAAGAAGCAAGAGAGTCAAAAATGTCTGTCCGAATTACGGCTACCTGGTACATGATTTCACCATGCATGTATTTTTAAGGCTTTAAATAATATTGCTTTGTTTGTTTTACAGTTTCTCTCTGCCGTCATGCTCAAGGATTACAAAAAAGCTTTAAAATATTGCAAACTGAGTAAGTTCAAAAATATTTTTTGGTTTTTTTAAAGCATAGTTCAAACTTGACAAATAGAAGCGGCCACTCAAATTAATATATACATAAAAAAATATTTATTGTTTAAACATTATAAATAAAAAAAATAAAACAAAATAAAAAAAATAAAATAAAATAAATAAGTAACAATAATACTTTTATTTTAAAAGAGCAGGGCTTACTCTTAACAAATCAGAAGTAATTAAAACACACCAATTACTTTAATTCTTTTTATTGTAAAAAAAATCAGTGATTTAAATTTCAATTAATAAAAAAAATTTTAATTTTAAAAAGCAATTTTAGCCGGCACAAGCCGACGGATTTTCATCATTCAATATGTACAAGTACTTCTTGGTCGGTAGTTAGGGTTTGGTCATAAAATCATCTATTTTACTCAAATTTTTTTAAGAAATGGAAGGTGCAATTTATTTTCAGTGAGTCCTAACAATGTTTATCAATTTTTAATAAAAAAATTGTGGATGGTTTCGAAATTGTATTCTACTTTTTTAATAAAAATATATATTTACGCCCAATGCGTCACAAGTTTGCCGCCTAGTTTGAACTTAGCTTAACGATATACATATGTGTTTTTTTTAATACTTAAATATTATGTTACCAACCACTTCGTTTTAAGTAAGCAGTTTTCATAATTTTAATCTTTGTATTTTTAAATGTTTTTTAGTTTTACAATATGAACCAAATAATTCTACAGCAAAAGACTTTTATCCCCTGATATTGGATAAATTACGGGGTAAGTTCTAATATAATATATAGCTTTTTTTGAAAGACAAAGGGTGTTTGTTGATGAATCGTTCTTTTTTCTGTTTTATATATGGAGTTTGACAATACGGTTCAAATTATTTCACCACCGTGCTATCAAACTCCATACATAAAACCGAAAAAAGTAAGAGAGTCAAAAGTTCTCTCTGCGAAGCGTTCACCTGATAATTAATTCCACCATGAGTTATACAACACAACATATTACAAAAAGTTAAAAAAAAACTTTGCAGTTAATTATGGTTTTTGCAGCACTTAAATATCTAATGTGCTGTTTATAGAACACGAATGGCGAAAAGGATTGGACGTTTTGTATATGTTTTTTTTTGTTACAATAACAAAATACACACAAAACGTCCAATACGTTTCACCTTTCGTGTTCTATAAACATGTACTGCAGAGATGCATTTACAAAGTGGTCCAAAGGTGTTTCCTTTCTCTTTTTCAACAGAACATTTGATTGAAAAAGTTAATATTTTTGGAAAAATGTTTTTTAAAAAAGGGAAAAAATGACACAAAAAGTAAATTTTAGTTCAAAAGCTATTTTTCGAAAGATCATTAATTGATCATTTGAAATTGATTTAAGTCATAAGAGTTACATGACGAAGAGCATTCTGAGCGTCCATATTCCGACCACACTTTCAATCCCAATCAATATTGACCTCTAAAACGTCCATTGTTGCAGGTTTATCAAAATGGCATAATCAAAGGATTCGCACAGCCCCAAATCCAATTGACAGATTATTAAAATAAAGTTATCGCTTAACTTTAATTCCAAGAAATCGATGAATGCAATCGCCATTTGGCATGTACCTTCATTCGTTGAAACCAAAAACGCTCGGATCAATACCATTTCTAAAATACTTACACCACATACATGCATACGTCGTAGTTGTATTATGTGTTTGAGAAAATTTTTGTAGCCCCCCAAAAAATATACCCTGAGACCCACTTTTAATTTTACCGATCGATTTAGAATCCACTTTCTCGTGAGAATTGTCTGGCTAAAATCTATGTACTCGTGTGATCAAACAACAAGCCGCATTTCTAAAGACAATGTGATCAAATTTATTATGGACAAAATTTTTTTTTGTAAATGGGGCCCAACCCATTAACACTGGTTCTAATCTGTTATATGCACATATGTCTCCACAAAATTTTTCACAGGTATATCATGGTCAGGCTTGACTGAAAGCCACTTTTTTACTTGCTTTCAAATAAAATTTCATTGAACATGGTAGATACGCACCGATATTCATTGACCGTAATTCGAGATCTTTACTTTAAAAAAGGACTTAAATTTCAGTTGGAAGATAAACAAGTTAGCACTTTCTTTAGTTACAATCAGGGTACACCTATATCAGGTAGCCTCAGATAAACAGCTGAGTAACGGTATTTCGTTATATTAATGTCAAATTTTGTTTATGTTTATGTATTTTCTTCCTTTTTTACAAACAACAACTGTAGTATTGTAAGAAAAGCTCAAAAAGAAGAAGAAACAATTTGTGTGTTTTTGTTATTTGTCTTTGACATTCTTATGACGGTTTTAGTTGTTTTTACAGAATCGCTCTGATAAGTGTACCCTGGTTACAATAGTTATAAAGAAATTTTCATCTTACATATCGTTACCTTAAAATAGAAGGGCCCTTACTTGTATTTTTTTTATAAGTCCAAACTTTCTTTTATTTCCATAAATAATCTGCTCATATATCACAATTAGCCAAAAAATCTCGGCTTTAAAAATGCAAGCTACGGCCTTTTTATAATAAGGTAACGATATACACACATACATACAATAGCTGTGTTCAATAACTTTCCAGTAATTACTAGCAACGAGAGAGTAAAAAGAAATATCTTTAAAATTGCTCTCAAAAATATTTAAAAGTAAATGAACACTAGTTGTGTTCAATAACTTTCCAGTAATTACTAGCAACGAGAGAGTAAAAAGAAATATTTTCAAAATTGCTCTCAAAAATATTTAAAAGTAAATGAACACTTTTACAGTCAAAACTTGCAACCAAATGTGTTTTGTTTTTGTAAACTTATAAAAATTTAAAACTTAATTTTTTTTCAAAGCAGAATGACAGAAAGACTGTTTGAATAATTTCTGATAGTAAAATTTTTACTAGTAGAAATTATCAGAAAAATTTTTGTTTCTAAACATATTACGCTCTTTTTTGGCTCTCTAGCTGCTAATTTTTTGTGTACGTGAACACTTACTAGTAATAATTATCGAAAATTAGTGATAATTTTCTGTAAATGAACACACCTAATTCCTTTCCCAAAAAAATTTTTTTCAACAAAATTTATTTTTTCTATTTTATAAAAAAAAAAAACAGGTAATAATGGATCTAGTGACAGTGATGAAAATTATAATAAATCATCATCATCGCCCGAACTCATAATGGAAGCCCCTTCATCTGATCCTTCAGCGGGAGAAAGTGACGAACATGAGGACCAATATTTACGGCAAAGTAGAGAAGATGGTTATGCAAGCGAAGGAGTCGTAAATGATTTGAGCATCAATAACAATAATGATCCAAATTCAAATATAAGCAGCAGTATAAGTGATGAAGTTGAAGACGGGGACGAGATCGAGGGAGACGATGAAGATGGTTGTGATTCAATAGAGGCTAGTTTAAGTGATGAAGTTGTAGAAGACGATGAAGACGATGGGATTGATTGCGAAGAGGATGAAGAAGATGGTGATGATGACGAAGATGATGATATTATGAGTAGTAGTGGCGAGGATTTACCCGTTGACGACCATCAGATACGTATAGGTGATATAATGGATATGGATGCTTGCTCGGCAACTGCTTGTGGTGGTGGGATTTCGCTAAATATCGCAAACTTATCGCACAACTCATCGAGCGGAGACAAAGGCAATAGTCGAAGCGACAATACCACACATTCATATTCAAGTCTATTGCTTGAGGAAGAAGATGATATTGTACCTGCCAATTTACACTTTCCCAAAGATTTACATACAAATGATTTGGATGTAAGTAATGGCAATAAAATTCCCTCAACATCGTGCAGTGACTCTGAGTCTCCAACAGAACCTCTAACACAAAGATTGGCCGCCATTTTACGTTCGAAATGTGGTATTTCAAATACAGGCGATTAAAATCCTTATATAGAAGATAAAATGTACAACCAATTCAAAATAAATATATTTGTATATATCGTTTGAAAGCCCACAATTTATATATGTATTTTTGTGAAGTTAAAAAAAAACTTATAAAAGCCGAAAAACACTTGTATTAGTGAAAATCGAAAGTTTTTTAATTTTACCCAATTTATCTTAATAGTAATCAGTTTAATCCATTTACTTTTATATATACTGTCTTAATTATCTTTATCAGTGAAGATTTATCTTCTGGAAAATCCCTATTAATAAACATAGGAAATGTACCTCTTTTTATTCGCTTTTCTTTTAGAAATCCATATGTATTTTTAAAACCAGAATGGCATACATCTACATCCCTGCAGAAATCAAGACTACTCCTTACATGCGTGTAAAGAGTACTCCACAAGGACCAAGACTAGTCCAAAAGTAATCCAAATATATGGGAAAATATGCTCCATTTAACATAAAAATGTCCTAGGAGAGGACTATGTAATCCAAAAAAACATTACGTCAGAGTAGGCCCAAAACTAGTCTAAGTAATTACTCTACACATTATTAACACACTTTTAATTATTTAGCTTGTCAGAAAACACATTAAATAAAACATGGCGTAACAGTGTTACCATAGTTGTATTTTTTTTAATCATGTATTGCGAGTATTGCCAAATATCTTTTTTTTAGTCATCATGATCCATGTTTGCATTACATCGGACCATGTTGTAACTACTCCTTTTTACTTTAGACAGATCATGTACTCCAATAATTTCTGCAGGGATATTATTCAATTTATTAGTACTCATTAGATCTTATTATATACAGTAATACAAATAAATATACACACATAAGTATAATTATATGTACTTTAATATTTATATATAGCCAGCATTAAATTAAATAAAAATTAAAGGTCTTATTTTTGTAAAACACATCGCTTTAAAACAAAAGCAATTGCATTAAAATATTGTTCCAAAACATTTATGTTTTTTTTTCAAACAACTGCTCATGATACAACTAATCAGGTAATCTCGTCCCTGCACCAACTACAAATTAGTACCAACGTGTCAAACAACAGCTCATAGAAAAAAAACGATAATAGTAATAATTTTTGTTGTTTTATTTTCACAGGGAGAGCATAACTTTTGACATCTTGGCAGTAATCAGCTGGGCCGAAGAGACTACCTGGTTCTTTGTATCATGCAACTGCTTTTAGGCACTGTGTTTTAGAAAAATGAGCCTTTTTATATATAAAAAATTTATAAATATTTTGCAAAAGTATTTTAAACATATAAAATATGTAGTTTAAATTACATTTACGCATATATGTTGGTTCAACCGCGGTTTTTATTTCTAATTAAAATTATTATATTTAATTAAATCTTTATAGCAAAATTAACAACATTATTTTTTTATTATTTCGTAATATACAAATAAGCTCTTCTAAAAATAATTTTCTTTTAATATTTGAAGAACAACATATCGTGTCAAAATTTAATAAAAAAATCAAAATTAATTATAATGATTTAAGTTAGTCAGTAGTAACGACTTGCGACCAACGCATGCAAAAGAATTTGTGCAAAGCTTTTTCTTAAACAAAAATATTTTTTGTTGCATGTATTTTTTGATTTTGTTTTTTTTTTGCAATCTAATTGTTTAATAAAAAAATAAACTTTTATGTCAAAACAAACTAAAACAAGTATTTTTAATATTGGCACTTACACTGAAAAAAACAAAGTTTCTAAAAAAAATTCGCATCTTATTTTTTTTTCTGGGAAGAAATTTTCATAAATAATAAAAGAAAAAATTCGATTTTCTCATGGTCCTATAAGAGGCCATCATATGAAAATGCTTTTAAATAATCATACAGTTTTCCTTCACTTTATGAATGTACAAGGTGGGCCAAAAGAAATCACCCTATTGGAAAATGCTCTTATTTTTGCAAATGGCGGCCAATGTCAAATCTGTTTTGACATTTGTGAACTAGACAGATGTAGAATACAAGTAAAGAAGCCATGGAGCGATACACTCCCCAAGAGCGAGGAATAATCGTGTCTAGTTTTTTGCCGTTTTTTCTGCCGCAATTGAACGAATTAGGACTGGAGGGCTTGTGTTTCCAAAAGGACGGAGCAACGGCACACTTTGCGCGAGCCACAGCCCATACTCTGAAGGCGGAGTTCGCGGGTCGCCTCACCTCTCGTTTTGTCGATTTACATTGGGCCGCAAGATCGCCCGATTTAACCCTTCTAGACTTTTTTGTGGGGGTTTTTGAAGTCCGGTGTTTACATAAACAAGTCTGAGACCCTGGAGGCCCTCAAGGATAATAAATTGAGCCAAACAATATCGGATGAGTTCTTTTGGCCCATTTTGAATTTATTATATTTACTTAAAAATGTCAAACACATTTTTTACAGTTTCAGGGGCATATTCATAAGCGAGCACGCCGACCAATTGTCATCCATTTCCCACAGGAAACTGATTTTAAGGATCTGTTTGTCTTAATTAAGAAAAAAGTAAGAACGACTTGTGTTCACGCTGTGACAAAATATTCTTGGTACCTAACAACTGTATTCATAAGACTAGGTTGTTTGAAGCTAGTACTACTAGTGTGTAATTCCATGCAAAGTTTGTAGGGTAATGCCAATCACCCCTTTGCCAATAAATAGTGCTTTAGAAATATTTGAACATATGCGCGAGTATTTTAAAAATAAAAACTGATTAATTTAAAAAACGGCATTCCTTGGGATTTTAAGGACTGAGTTCCGTAATTCGGGGTTGATAAATATAATTAAGTTTGCTTCCCTAGTGCATACGGTGGTACTTAGTAAAAAATGCATTACTAACTGTAACTTTCTAACTTTTACTACTACTTAATGGTTAACTTCGGAACGAATTTATATTTGCTAATAAAACCTATTTTTCTAAACAATTATTAAGGTACATAGTAGATACAGCCATATGTACATATCGCTCTTTTGCCAGAACAACGTCATAACTCAAAAAATGCATTTTTATTGGTTTTGTCAAGCTGTTTATAAATTTAATGCTTTTATTGTTTCTACTTTTTGTGTTTGAAGAGAAAATGCCCCTTTTCTTTTCTAGAATATATATATATAAAAAAATGTATGTAAGTATATACTAGACAGTTCTAATAGAAATCATAGAAAGACTTGATGTTAGTGAATAAGTTTAATATAAAGTACATTTATTTACCAGAAAAAACGTTATTACAAAAAATATTTATTCATATAAAACATATACATGTATACATATATAGATAAGGGAGAGCCAAGAAATAATTTAATCCAAGTTTTTCTGTGTCGTCGGTCGATGATCCATATCACGAGATATATTATTACAAAATTTCATTTCAAAATTTTTATTTTCAGAGACTTAAAATATTTGAAAAAAAAATTTAATTTTTAATCAACAACAATATTTTTACTTAAACTCTATCAACTTGAATGTGTGTACATACATACATACATATATGTTTGTTCGATGTCATTAAATTCAATTAAGGGATTCACAAGGTGCTCGAATAGTCCTATTGTCAGATTTTTATAAAATTTCACAATGGTTTTGTTGTCTTTCATACAAAAATAGTTCTTAAAAAACACTACGTCCTTAAATATGCTTATTAAATTGTCACAACAACTCCACATACACCTGCGCCGAGTGTCCAATAGTTGGTAAAGGTGTTTAAACCATTTTGATATTTTATAAAAATATGAAAATAGGACAAATAGATCACCTTGTGAGTCCCCTAAATATGTATTAAGGTCTGATATATATAGTTTAAGTTATTCATACAAATTTTGAAAATTTAAGCTGTACTTGTATCTAAAATGTAAAATTAAAACTAATAAATTATTATAAAAACACATAAAAAAATAAACAGAAACTATACTGAAAAACAAGGAAAGCTGTAATTGGTTGCTGTTTTACTTCAGAAAAAGATTAAGAAATGCCCCTTGAATTGTAAGTTGTTCTTTTTTCCTAAGAAATCCCCTATCTTTATTAAATTAATTGTTTATCTATAGACTAATGAACTTATGTTTAGAATGTATAAAAAATAGCGATACTGACACTAAAATAGAAATTCTTTTTTAATAGATGTGTCAAACTTTATATAAAAAAAATTAAAAAGTAAGAGAGTAAAAAATGTCTTTTGGGGTTGCTGCCACCTGCTACATGATTTCACAATGGTACGCCCCAAACGCGTAAAGCTTGAGAATTGAAATTTTGGCGCCAAAAAGAAGAGAACTAGTGACTAACTACCTCCTTATTTTAAGGGCACTGCTACACCTTCAATAAATATCGTGACATTTCTAGTATCACGATATTTATTGAACGTGTAGCATGCAATATTGATGGATCGCGATCCATATCGCAGAATGGCCTAAATCCAAAATCCGGATCGTGGATCGCGTGATAAATATTGAACGTGTAGCATTTTCATGATATTAAATCATGATACGTCAGTAAAAAGTGTAAAATAAAAGAAATAAAATAAAATACGCATTGAAAAAAATTAAACAAATAAAAAGTAAAACAATTGACAAAATTTGTGTAAAGTTTATTGTAATAAAGGGTAATGGCAGAAGACAGTTAAAGAGAGTGGGTTCTGCCGGTGGAATCGGAATTAACCCGCACAGAACAAAAATAACGTAAATACTGACGTGATAAGTATTGAACATCTAGCATGCGAGCGTGATTTATTAATCCACTTAAATGGATCGCGATCCAAATATCACAATATATATTGAACGTGTAGCAGTGCCCTAACACAATATACGATAAAATACACCTTGGCTAAGGCGATCATTGCGCAATGGATTGCTACATATGCCAACTTCCGGTATACACGTCGAAGTCTGTATGAAATCAATTGAATTTGACAATTTACGCAATAAATATTGCTATGTGGAGACCCCGAGTTGAATTTGCAGCTCTGGTTATTTTAAGAGGATAGCACATAAAATCCCTCGCACGTCATCCGTCATTTTTTTCAACTGACAGCTGAGTTGAAAGCCTGTTTGGTTATTAACGGTGACACATTCAGTACGTCTAGGTCAACGCAACGTACGAAAGTTGACCAAATTTAAAAGTACGCCTTGTAGTTTTGTTTTTATTTTTTTGTGTAACTAATTTAATATCTGTTGTATACTAAACTTTAACATATGGACATATCCGCTATTTCTGTTTGTTTAATATTTTGCTGGTAGGTTCTTCACTACTTTTGTTGTAGTTAGTGTGTATTATTATTATTGTAGAAATGTTGACACTGATTGTACCCCGTTATGTACAGTGGGTGACATTATTTTTCGGTTACAGTGGGTGCAGAAAATATGTATCCAGTACTTACTTTTGCAGGGTGTGATAAAGTTTACCCTATTCAAACCTGCCGTCACACTTCCCCCTCTCTTCAGTAATGAAAGCCTCGGCTTATTACCATTAATATATGTCAGTATTTCATTTTAATTATTTATTTTTTTTCAGTTATTTTGCTCCCACCGTCGAATGCTGGCCTTGCCACATTTGAAGACCCTTATCCGGTATTTTTGATTTCCAAACTCCCTTAAGAAATTAAGGCGCCCTGACCATTCTGGGTCCTGTACCACCTGTGCTACCAATGTCCAAAGTTCGGGGGGTAGGGTGTCTCCGGTAAGGTTTTCGATTTGCCCCTCAAAGTGCAGCGCATCACGCACGTGACCTAGCATCACCTCCGTGACCCTTGGTTCTTTTGCTGTTACTGGCTACAGGTCGCCAACCGCGTCAAGGTTGCTATCTGTGAGGAGTGACAAGATGTCGTCGTTGTACCATGTCCCCATAGCCTCGTCTAACTGTTGGGTAAGCTCTTCCGGGGTCAGGGTGAACACCGGTTGCGAGCAGCTTGGCGGGAACAGCTTTTCGTCTTCGCTGGTTTCCGTCAGGTCGATGTGGCACATGTCTTCTCTGGGCGGTTCAGGTGGCTGGATTTGAGTTGGCAGGGTCAGCTCACCTTCTGAGTCGCTGGTGGATAAGGCTCGATCGTGCTCCAAGATCTTTGTGTAATCCGGGGTGGGACTTCTAGCAGCGGTAGCCGTTGCCTTCCGTTTGCTGAGCTTGGGTGACCTCGAACTTGCCCGGCGCTTTCGCTCCGGCGTGGAAATGAATACGGCCTTCTTTCGGCTTTCTTCTATGGCGGCATATCGCGCACGTAGCTTGCGTCTGCTCTTCTTAAATTTGACGTGGTATGTGTCCATGTTTTCTGTAAGCAGATGTTCTAAGTTAGTATGGGTGTTTTTCTACTCTAAATGAAACGTGACAACACAATATTTACTACGGACATCACTCAACATAGAAAGGGTTAAGTTCCCCTAAGTGGGCGGTTCTTTTCTTGTTAAGATCGTCGACTATCTGTACAATTGTAGGTGAGATAAATTGCTGGACGCGGTATGGTTCATCGTATCGTGGTGGAAGTTTTGTCGCGAAACCTTCGCCTGCTTTGGACAAATGATGCTGTTTTACTAGTAGTTATTCTCCTTTCTTTCGTTTCCAATCGCGTCTTCGTAAGTTGTAGTACCTCTTTCGGTCCTGTGCCGATATTTCTAGGTTGCGTCGCACTAGATGGAAAACCTCCTGTAACGATCATTCGGCTCTAGTTCGGTGTCACCACTGCCTGGCGTGACTTCATCGTATAGCATATTTGGTAGTCTTGGCTCACGACCTTAGATTATAAAACTGGGGCTGTAGCCCGTTACCTCCAAGATACTTGTATTTATGGCCAGCATAAATTCTGGCAGATAATCGTCCCATGTCTGTTGGTTGTTTCCTGCGTATTGGCTGATCATAGTTTTAATGGTCCAGTTTGCGTTCTCCATTGGGTTTTCCTGCGGGGTATATGGTGCCATTAGATGGTGCCTCTGTGACATAGAATTACTAATTAAGTCTTAAGCCACGGCCCTACCGTTGCCGTCCACTTCGTGATTGGGGACCACCGATGGACTTTGGAGCTACCGATAAGGTCACTTCGTGTCAGAGAATAATCTATTTGCTACTGTCCACTTCGTAATAGAGAACCACTAATGGATGTTAATATTTGTTACCTATTGTTTGCGTTGACCTCGTTCTTCGTTGCCCAGAAATCCAACAATAAATCTATTATTGTTAAAAATTTAAAGTTAAACAAAAGTTAGGTTAAAGTTTAATAAAAGTTAAAGTTTAGTATAAAAAGTTGTATACTAAACATTAACATGTGGACATACCAACAACATATCCGCTATGTCTGTTTGTTTAATATTTTGCTGGTAGATTCTTCACTACTTTTGTTGTAGTGAGTGTGAAATTCTTTGACTTTGTATTATTGTTATTGTAGAGTATTGATACTAATTGTACCCCGTTATGTACAGTGGGTGACATAATTGTTCGGTTACAGTGGGTGCAGAAAATATGTATCCAGTACTTACTTTTGCAGGGAGTGATAAAATTTACCCTATTTAAACTTGCCGTCAGACTGTTAACGAAGTATTCTATGTGCCAGCCACTTAAATGCTTACGTTCATGCCAATTGAAAACCGAAACGGATAACGTTTGACGGACTCTATGTGACAACGCCTTTATTTACAAGTACATACAAACAAACCTCCTTTATCCTTCCTAAAACCAATGGTATTGCCAGATTTAAAAGAATTAATTTATTATAACCAGGGCAATTATAAGTATGCAAATTCATATTTTTTTCTGTGCGTCATATGCTTTTTTAATTGCTGTTATTTATTCGCTTCAGAACTTTTGCAAAATTTTGCCATCGACTTTTTTTAACATATTTTTGCCCTGGCTATGGCAATTGAAAACTCAATGAGAAAAAATATTTTATTAACAACTCGTAAGCCATTTTGTCATAAATTTGAAAATACATGTAACTGTTACGTAATCGAAACAAATAAAACCAAAAAATTCTCTAAACATTAAAAAACTTTTTAATACGTGTTTATTAAAAATGTCGCTTTTGTTTACATACAGATACAGATTTTTCTTATTACAATGTACGTTTATTATTTTTTTGTTTATTTTGAAAATCAGTTGATATGTGATTAAATACTAAATTTTTTATTTATTGTTTTTTTTTTAATAAAAACTTTGTTTGCTTTTTATTTAAATTAATTTTACCACCTTGTTTTAGTAGATTTATTTTATTACAGATGAAAATAAGTTAATAAAATTGATATTTAATGTATTTTTATTTGTTGTTGTGTTTGTGAAATTATTAAAATTAATAAATAAATAAATATCAAAATCAGGTAATTAAGCTGTTTGTTGTTGCTTTTATATCGTTTTTTTTTTGTAATAGTTGTGGTCTTATGAAAATATAAATTTTTTATTTAAAAGAACTTTCTATATTGTTAAACCATTTTTTTTTTGTTCTTTTTTTCTTTTGTACACGTAACATAAAGTTTTAGCTGAATTTTTTTTATAATTTTTTTTTTATTTTTTTTTCTTTTAAATCAGGTAATTAATAGCAAAATTGTTAAATAAAATAGTTTTAATCAAAATAAAAAGCAATATATAAGACTCAACAAGGTTTTACACTTTAAGGAGAAGCTGTTTGCATGGTATTATTTACATATAAAGAACAAAAAAAATTACAAAATAAGTATTTTTCACTTTATATAATGCTACTAAAATGCTTTAAAATTAATTTAAAAGAAAAAAAATTTCAGATCTCCTTAAATATGCGTTTACTTTAAAAATGTAAAAACTCACGTTCTTCAAAAAAAATGTGTAGGTTAAGTAAGTTTGGGAAGTGGGTGAACAACTTGTCATGAGTCACATCATGACAAGTTGTTCACCGCTCATTTTAAAATTCAGTACGACAGCTGGTGGCATAAAGTCCCTAGCTTTGTAAGATTTTTTGCCATATTTTTTTGGAAGAACACTCGAACTCTACTTAAAATCAAAAAATCTTTTTTTTTTAATTTGAATTTAAGTTTCAATTTTGCATTCAATAATATTTACAAAATTGTTATAATACTTTGTTGGACCTCCTTGAGGATATTTGTGTGGAATTATGTGAAAAAATTGGCTGATCATAAAAATATTCTGTGCTGAAGTTCGTAGTAGTATCAGGTCCTACACATATTCACATACATACATATGTACGATTATTTGGAAAGTAATATTCGTCAAAAATAAAAATACAAAAGATTACGCCAAAACGAGAAAAAATCTGAAGCTTTCTGGCAGTGTTGGATCTGTGACGTCACTTATACTGTTTTTTTATGTTAAATATTCTTGTGTGTTTTCTGTTATGTTATTCTTGTTTTTTTGTGCTTTCTATCACGAGAAACATTTGCTTAAATATCGTCATAACTCAAAAAACTAATTTCTGGAGTTAACGATGCAGAATTCTTGTTTATGTTATGTATAGAAATTTCATATTTAAAAAAATTTTTTTCTGCTTTTCACGTTTGAAGTCAAAATGGCGCTTGTCTTATCTAGTAAATGTAAGCAAATCGAAAACTTCAACCGCGTTATTCTTGTAATGGCTTTTTTGACGTTGTTTTGGCGATATGTTCCGATTAGATATCTTCAGTTGGATTGCCAGTTGCCATATAAGTATTACGTAGAGCAACTAGCGGCATTCAGTTGTCAATTTCACTTGGCAATTGCTTAATTTTTGGCAACCGTGCGGTTTTTAATGCTATTTGCAATGCAAACGAAGTGAGGTTGTAATACATAAACAACACAATAGATTTTTTGTTAAAAATTCTAGCTTTCTTATGCTAAACTGATTTTTCAACCGTAAAGGTGGAAGTCCTATTTGTAAGTGCATCACTGTACTGCATCATGACATTTTGGGTTGCAAAAAGCATATTTAACTGCAAAATTTTAGCTCAAACATGTTTTTTTAATAAAAAGAGTATATAACTGTTGCGTTATTTAACTTTTATTAAATCCCATTCTGATTTTTCTAAAAGTAATCTTTTGTCTTTCATTCTAGAATATTCGTTATAGTTATATCGTCAAATGGGTTTTTAGTGTGGACATCTCCATAGGAGCTTAGTGAAATAATAGACCGATTACCATCAGTTGCAGTAGGCCTGCTTCCTTTTTCGAAAGAACTCATCTGAGTATATTTTTTTAATATCTTTAAAAATGCGACGTTTTTAAATAACTAAAAAAACTTAACTAGCTTTAGCACTTTGCTTAGCGTTATCATCTCCACTAAAACAAAAAAACAAACAAAAGTGCCATTTATTTTAAAAAGGTAATTTTAAAAAACCTTACTATGTTTTTTAAACATCAATAAAAAGTTGAATTACAGTCAATGTCACCTAAAGAATGTAAGAGAATTCCAAATTGGAGTTGAAGAGGGGCTGTCTGAAAATAATGTAATGTCGATGACTCCAAATGGAATAAGGATAAGCGCATTTAGGCAATTAACTTCTTAAATTTGCCCTGTTGATTGAAGCATATTTTTAATTTTACATTAATTACACTTAAACCAAAATTTTATAAAATAAAGATTGTTAAAATCTAAAAAAATCAAGCGAGTTTTTTACTTATATTTATGTAACGTCTCCTTCCGAAGTTTTCTTTATGCAAAAAAGCGCTTTCCTGGAAAAATCGAATTCCAGAATTAAAAAAAAATTTAAGACCTTTTGCAAATCTTTGGGCGTTAAAGACTCTTTTTTTAGGTTAAACCAGACAAGGTATCTTTTAAGAAAAGTTTTGTTTAAAAATATTGAAGATTAAAAAAAAACTTAATTGAAATAAATTAAAATTTCTCCAAAAATTTCGTTTGATATAAGTATATTATATATTTTGAGTGTTTTTTTTTTAATTATTTTAAATTAAAAAGCTGTTTTGCAAATTTTAATTAATTTAACTATTGTGTACTTTTCCTGTATTGCATTTGTTGAAGATTTTCTTATAAAGTTGTACTGAAACTGTACGATTTTGTTTTTCTTTTTATTTAATTATTAAGTAAACTATTTTTAATTGTATTTTGCGTATTGTTTCTATTTAAGTATAAATTTAGAAACCCTTTTAGTTATAAAATTTTTTTTTGTAATAAATTATTTTTTACAGTTAAACAATTGTACTTTCATTGTGTTAAAAAATTGAAAAAAAAACTTTAAAATTTTCGAGGATATAAAATTTAAGGTATTTATTTTTTTATTTTTTAGGAAACTTTCGAGGGAAGGGCAACATTGGCACGTCGAGAAAGAATAAAACAAAATATTTATTTAGGAAATTAAAATTAAAAAATTTTTATTTATTTACTTAAAAACTAAAAAGAAATATGACTAAAAATTAAAAAATATAATATGATTATAATTAAAAATTTAATTAATAATATAAAATTATATTTAAAAAGGCACAAAGAAAAAGATCTTATTAATTAATGTTTATTAAATGAAAGCAGTTTATTTTAATTTAAAAAAAGAATTCAACAACATACAAATAAAATAAATTTTAACAAAAATGGCTTTAGAAGTTAACAAAAAACATGAGAGGATTTTTATTTTACCAAATTTAATGAAAATCAGTTTATTGATTTCAAGCCAGTTTAGCCATAATATGGTAATGTGCCACTGAGGGCATTAAAGAATATTGAAGAAGGTCAAACAATCAAAACTTGGCGACCTTCCACCCAAAGTAAATCATGGCTAATTGTAGTGCAACGATGCGGGGTATGCAGCCCTCGTGAAACGGGTTGTTAATGCAGACCCTCGTGTTGCTACAGGGAAAGCTCTAGAACGGAAGTAGGAACTACATATATTTAGAACTTAATTAAAAATGTCTCATTACTACCCTGTGAAAAAAATAGCCCATCATTAGAAAACGATTTAAGGCCTTGAGCAGTAATAGCACTTTATGATTTACTGGACGTTTAATCCTTAAAGCCTTACGAGTTAACCCGGACAATAATAAACTGGTACTGTTTACACCAAAGACCAAGATTCCTGAACGGGAAAACGACCTAGCTTAACTGAGATCTGCTCTACATACCTTAATTGGAGAATCAGTCCCAATTCGAAAAACAGGATCTTCTTATACTTTCCCGAAGTGTGTAAAAACACGTGACGTAGTCTGAAGGCATGTAGGAAGGATATTTTGAGTTTGCTGAAGTATGGACAGTCTTAAAGGGTGCTACTGGGTGGTGGATAACACGCGAGAAGACTTGAACTGCCTTCTAGAGACCACTGTCGTAGCTGTAAGAATTGGTTTAGCTGTCAGAAAACAGGTTGGATCTATTACTCCGTGTCTAAGTTCAAATATGGATTCTAAGGGACGATACATTTGCTCAGTAATATGGTCATGTCGAAAAGGGATCATTCTAGACCCTATTTGAAAGCTTCGCAAGCAGAGCAAACTATCATGAAAAATTACCAACCTTGCCTTAAAGCCTATTATTGTATAATGGGCAACGATAGGCAATGCAGTTTCTGTGAAACAGACTGTAAACGTCTTGCACTAAAGTTACGAAGAATAAAATTTTCCGGTAGTCCGATATGACCCTAAAGAAGGTTATGGTATCTCACCGGAAAACCCCCATTAGGTTTATCCGTAGCCCGCATCTTCCGACTGAACCTTTAAGTCACAAGACCTAAAAGATCACGGTGCCAAACACCTTGTTATGCTGTCAGAATACATTCGATTTTACAGCTGATTTTTGCGATGATTTTTAATATTATATTGTATAGAAAAAACTTGTCATATCGTTATATAATCTCTGCAATTATCTTATTCTATCTTTTCTTAAATATATAAAATATGAATTATGAAATTTTTTAATTTTACCATTCAAATAGTAAAAGGCAATTTTGTTCTTCAAAGAGATGGAACACTGATTTTCTAGGCATTGCACTGGCATAACCCAAAAATTTTAGAGTTAATTTTCTAAAGCGTTTTGTTTTATAAATTCTGATACAAAAAGTAGAAAATTGTAAGTTATAGGTCAATTTGGTATTTTACTTTCAATTATTTAAACTTAATTAAAAAATTATAAAACTTACAAGAAAAAAGAAACTTAAATTTTATAATTAATAATAATTAAACAACAGTGAAGTCAAAATTCTACTTACTAAGTATGTTATTCTAAAAGTTAAAAAAATCAAAGTGGGATGGGAAATCCTTCTAAAGGATTTAGTGTTTATGGTAGACGAGAAAAACATGGCATTCAATTGCTTAATTAGGAAACGGATTTAGTATTATATTTTCTTTTGTAATTATTTTCAAAAAAAAATATGTTCTTTTTCATAATTTTTTGCATTTTTTTTTTAATTTCTAATTAATCAGTCATACGTTTATAAACCTTAAAATATAAATAATTTTTTTTATTATTTCTTAGCTGCATAATTGTTATATGTAATTGTTTTTTTTTTTCATTAAAAAAATCTTATTGTTCAATACTTAACATGGTCTTGTCTAAAATTTTTTTGTATTTAAGTTGGTAAAGGATTTTTGAAAAAGAAAGAAAAAGTTTAGAAACCCTATTTCAACATGCCAATATTTAAGGTTATGGTGAATCTTTGTAATAATTTAGTTTTTGGTTTTCTTTAAGATAAGAACATGATTTGAAAGTAATCCGGATATAACTGAATTGGCACTGTTCACAATTAAGACCAAATTTTTAAGCTTCATGCTACAGCGGATAAAAAACTACAATATTCCCTTTCCGGACAAACCAATATTTGGGTATTGAGCTTGATTAAAAACTGCTATGAAAACTTAACGCCCAGACATGGTTTTCTACTACGCTTGTCGAAAAATGTTCCAAAAAAGACGGGAACTGAATCCTAGCATAGAAAAATGGATGTACACGACCATAATAGGTTCAATTCTTACATACGGATCTCTGGTGTGGTGAACTGCAATAAGGAAGAAGAGTGTAAAGGACCAATTATGCAGAATCCAAAGATCGGCATGCATTGGAATTACATTTGCACTGTTTTTAAGTTCTTTATTACATTCCATATTAACTGTCATATTGTTTTCAGAGTTCAAATCGCTTTCAAAAGTGAGTGGTGAGAGGGTAGCTTTGCATAGAATTATGACACCGGGATTTATATAGATGGTTCTTAGATATATTCTTGTTTTTGAATACGAGATCCACTGGTAGGATCTTAAAATAAATTTTTTATCTCGTTTGACTAATGAAACCGGTGTTCTCAGGTTACATTATTCGCCCTAAACTGTTCTACACACCTCTAATGCAGAATCAGTTACGGGTCTGCTAGAGATTATCCAAAGTGGAATCTTCGGATATTTTTCTGAAGTGGTTGAGAAGAGGTGGAGTAGTTTGAATAAATTCAGGATACCCAGGCCGTTGTAACCTTCTTTTGACGGTGAAGATGCCGTAATTAGGTTATATTATGTTTGCCTCCGTTCTCAACGGGTCACTTTTGGTATGTAAACACGAATGTATACTCGGACTTCCTTCTTGCACCCACTGTTGCAGTTATTGGGGTCTACCAGACTGGGGGTTGTGGGTACGATTCTCGCCAGAGACCCTGGTAAGTCTGCTTCATTTTTTTTTTTGTTTCTTTTTTATCCTTCTTCAAATTTCTTCCTTCCTTCCTTCCCTTCTTCCATCTCCACGCTTTTTAACTGCCTTTCCAGTTAACTCAAAGGGACCAAATTAAGCGTACCCAAATGAGTTGTATCCTTTCCTTTAACGGCTGCCTGTTCTACCTTAGCTTACCTACATCTGACGAGTGGCGTGTTCACGTCAAAACGGGGTTATTCAAGACCCTAATTTGACAGCTTGCAACCAAATAAACCAGTCTGCCAACCAATTGTCAAATAAGCCAAAGAAAAGCTAATTTTTCCTATTTATAGCTCTAAACGTAGGTTAGGTCAGGTTGCGAAGGGTGATGAAAAGAAGAACACCCTTTTAAACATCAACAATCGGCGACCGGCAGGGTCCATTGTGCGTCCCTTCAAGGAAACATAAAACATTTGGCATCACGTAAAGAAAAAAAAAGTAACAACGTAAGGTTCATTCATTTAAATTTGCCATATTCATACTTAGTTTCTTCGTTTGCTGAAAGGGTTAGCAAATACATAAATATATGAACATGGATGCCACTAAATATTTAAACTTGCCAAAAGTAGTTAGTTTTTGCCTTAGTGTTGCCATACTATAAACAAAATTGTAGTTTAGATAAAGGAGAGGTTATAATAACGAAAAATGTTTAAAGCTAATTTATTGCTTACTTGATTAGACTTTAACCAAAACACAGTTTATAGGCAAGTCATAATACTAACCCTTAGATACGTGAATGTATTCTGTAAAATAATAAGAATATAATAAGAACACTTTAAGCTTAAAGTGTCCGATCAACTATAAGAATGATCGTCATGCTATAAATAGCGTTTAATGTAAAATGAATTTATTTGAAGTTGTCCTATTTATTGTTCTTTCCTGAAGCTTATGTAGTAGCGATTGTATATAACAACACAACTTTAGTTCGGTTGCTGGTTGCTGAGTCCTGTAGTTTTAGTTAATTATTGTTGTTTTATTAACATTAAAAGTTGACATCTTAAAATCCGTTTCAAGGTAATCACGACTTGCACAGGCTTTAAGCCTACCTTAGTTTCGATAACATTATGATCATGTTCAATATCGATATGTTCTATGTAAAATAAACGGATTTACTGTCGCTTATTAACATTAACTAATTTGGCCTGGTTGCGCTTAACATTTTTTTGCAATTCTTTCTAAAAATTTCAAACAAAATGTCCTGAAACTAAAGAAAAATTTAAAAATTCGAATTAATCAAAGTGGGGTTTGAATAAACAAGTAAGTCTGAAAACCTTTTAAATAATTTTTCTGCCTTTACCTGTTTACAACTTTTAGTTGTATTTTAACTCTTAACTTCTTTTTTTTAGTTTTTTATAGAATCCAATTTTTTCTAAGATAAAATAATGTTAGACAAGACCCAATTTAAAAATTTGTTACATATATTTGTTCTTAAGTTTATGTGTTTCGTTTAAAAAATAAAACTATTAATACACTTAGAAATGTGTAAAACAATTAAATTATAAAATGAACAAAACAGCACTGTTGCATTTGAATATTGCAACTCGATTTATATAATATTTTCTAAAACAGAATCTAAAAGAATGTTTTTTACTCCAGAGGTAAAACAATTTTCAAAATATTTTGTTTTTTTTCTTAAACTGCTTAAGTAACATAATTACATTATGTCGATTGTTTTATTGCTAAAAAAAAACAATATTAATGATTCAATGTTCTAGGGGAGCAGTGTTTGAACACAATATTACTATTTTTTACCAGCATTATTCATTAAGAAAAAGGATATGCTAACTAGCTAGATGTTTTCAATTTTGTGTATAAATTTTTTATAAGGGAAGATTCGCAATTCGCTAGTTAGCATACAGATTTTGTTATGAATAAGGCCGTTTATTATTTACTAAATCAACTTATTTTAAATTCAAATATTTTTTTTTATAAATGTTTCGTTTGTATTTTGTGGCGCACCTTTGTTAGATAAACATTTCATCACTCTTGACTTGTTTTTATATTACTGATCTTACTTCTGCATGCACGTGCTTGATTTGTTTACTCAGTAAAATAAAAACTTTTCAAGATGGGTGATTTAATTAATACCTGTTCTATAAACCTAAGCTATTCGATTCCTTTGCTTCGACCACAATATTGTTGGTATTAGTTTTGATCAACACTGTGGTGGGGTATTTTTGAAGTTGTAAGAAACGTTCCATAACGCAGGACGAGGAAAGACGAGCCTCGGCATCATGATCCCAACATTCTTCCATTGTGTCGCAGATAATGCTGATGCCCTAAAAATATTAAAATGTTAGGTTAGAAAACTTAAACCAATATTAAAATTTTTTCAAACATTAAAAAAACTTATTACGAATCAAACCGACTTGCATATAAAACAATAAATTAAAGTTATTTTAGGTTTTACTTATGTACCAAGGATATACTTATAAACTTTTAAAAATTTTTTGACAAACTTATTACTATATAAAGGCAATCCAAAGTTAATTTTATTTTTATAGAAAAAACCTTTTAACGACTTACCGGATGTGAACGCCATTCGTTTAATATTTGTGGACGTATTTTTTTCATAACAACACTTTCTTGTACTTCATCCAAAGTGGGTCTTTGACCCAACTATAAAAGAAGAAAAAAAATTTATAAATTTGTATTTTAATCAAAAAGAAAAAACATTTCTTTAAACAAACCTCCGCTTCAAATGGCAATAAATATTCTCCAACTGCGCCCGCAGCATCACAACGCGACACCATTTCCCAAAGTACCAGACCACAAGCATAAACATCAATACGTAGAAAAGCATCACGATTAAAATTGATGGCACCTTCTAAAACTTCAGGAGCCATATAACGTCTTGTGCCCACTTGACCATGTGTGTCACCACAAGGTTTACCTTAAATTGTTTTCAAATAATTTTTTTTATTTGTTTAAAGCAAAAATATTTTTCTTACAAATTAAAATTGAAGTTCTTTTATGAGTGCAGGTTAGTAAATGAAAATTATGTTAAACATTTTTTATATTAAATTAAACCAATCACCAACATTTTACAAGTTCTTTTTTTTTATTTAATCCAAAGTTTGGAAATAAAAAGATAGTTTAAAGGTATTTTGTTATGTCAAAAAAATAAAACAGTAATTGGAGAACCCTGATCGTAATTGTTATTTAAACTTTTCTTTTTAAAGCTTTTACATAACTGCATTACTTAATAAAGATGGTAAAATTATACTCAGGGTACACTAGTACAGAAAGTCTTAAGACGAATTTCCTTTTTGTATTGAGAAGCAAATGTTTAAAAATTTTAATTTCATACAAAATGAATAAATTTGACAATTACTTCCTCAAATATATGTACATAGTCAGGTGGGCTCTTGATATTACCTGTATTATTAATCAGGGTACCCTGATTATACTTTTATTTTAAAAAACCCATGATCAAACAACTCATTAGGTCTTAAGTTGCTTCACACGATATGTATTTTACACATGACTTATCACCTTTGTAATCCACATGTAATTTCGTATGTCTGTCAAAATTGTCATTTTACAGACGGTTTATAATTTTTGCTTTTACACATACATATGTAAATACATCTGGCATAACCTCCACACCAAAATAAACAACTTACTTTTCCTTTTTGTTATTCTAAAAACAGCTGATGACACATGCTTTGTCACATGAAAATAGAGCACGCTCTAATTACAAATTTGTCATATGACTTTTACATATGTATTTCACACATGCAATGTTTAAACGTGTTCACACGACATATATCAATTTCGCACTGCAGAATTTGACAAGTCATTTGAAAAATACATATCGTGTGAAAGCACTTTAGGAGTATATAGTTAAGCCTCTCTTATTTTTTTATATAGACTTTGACACACTAACGTTTGGAATTTTCTCTTTTATGACCGGAAAAGTGTCAAAATCCATTTAAAACAAGTAAGAGAGGCTGAAACTATATTCTCTCATTGCTATCACCAGATAATTTATTTGACCATGCCAAAACCCAAATGAAAAATTTATTAAGTAAAAGTTAAAAACAAAAAAAAAAATTGAAATAAAAATTAAAAATGCCAAAACAAAAACGTGCATGATTAGTTGAAACAAAACAAAAATAATTCAAAAAATTTCAAAACTTACCTGGTTGGAATATCATGGCTAAACCAAAATCAGCAATGCATGCAGTCAAATCATTTTTAAGTAAAACATTTTTCGACTTAAAGTCCCGATGCGCTATGGACGGCTTAAGGCCTTCGGTTTTTGTACCCAAAATTTCTTCATGCAAATGAGCCAATCCGCATGCCATCGATTCAGCTATTTTACATAATTCTTGATATGTGATTGTGTGCGACTTTAAATAATCACACAATGAACCATTGTGCTGATAAGCCGATATAAGCCAAAATTCTTGTTGTATTTTTTCGGTATGCTTTTCGTGACCCAAAAACTCCAAAATGTTCGGATGACGCATGCGTGGTAATTTGTAAATTTCTAATTCCGTATTCCAGGATTCTTTTTCCTGCATACGAAATATTTTAACGGCCACATCTTGATTGTGAAGTTTGCCCTGCCATACGTCACCAAAACGACCACTGGCCTTAAGTTCTAAAAGCTGAATGGGTCTATTGCTTAGTAAAGGCGAAGAATTTGTTATTTCAGCTTCATTCTATTGAAATGAGAAAGAAAGAGAGAAAGAAGATACCATTTTGTAAATGTTTTTTTATTAGACCTGTATAAGTTGTTGTATGTTTAGTACTTTTTTTCATTACTTACTGTTGGGATTTCGTTGAAGAGAGCCTGTTTACGTCTGCGATATAAAAATAGACCAATTCCCGTTATAGTAATTAATATGGCAAGTATAATAGAACAAATAACTATATAAATTAAGTCAGTATTTTCTGGAGTCTTCTCTTTAGGCACTGAAAATATTAAAGAAAATTTAATCAAAATAATTAAAGAAACAAAAAATTTTTGCATAAAGAAATATATTTAAGCTCATATATAGAGGAATTAAATAATAAGTAGCTTCACTTGAACAGCTGATCGTTAGCTATTACCTTTCAAATGTCAGAAATTGATACGTTTTCTTTTTTTTATTTAGAATTAAAAGTGACAGGATAGACATCTTTAGAATTGACCTACCCCTTTTCGGGCTCCCGGTAGCTTAAATCCGAACTATTTGATGTAATAAACTTAAAGATGTTACACACTGTGTGGGCAAAGGCTAGGAGTCTTTGTCTTACCAATCACAGATAACTCTTTTAGATTATCGAACAGATGAGACCCTAGACAGTTTGCACTAGATTGCACGAAGAGTGAATAATAACATAGAATGTGCTCAACAGCATTCTTATCAGCTGTCACACCAAAGAACCTACAAACATTGCTAGCCAGTCTTCCCGCTTTTTTGGCGTAAGCCGCTATCCAACAAAGACCTGTTACCGCTTTTATCAGAAGTCTACAATCACCCCTCCGCAAGGACATTAAAAGTTCCGTGTTAAAAGATACCCGCATAATCCTGAAGACTACACAAGTGGTATAAATCCACACCTCCTGGCATTAAAACCGCCCCTGATCCAACGGCCCCAGTCGGAGGTTACCGTTACATCGCCATTTAGTGTGACGCTCATACAATCTGTTATAGACTTAATCTCCAAAGATATACCCCTGTAGTTTAATCCTGGGATTTATCGATTTTTATTCATTTCAGGAAATAGA
This sequence comes from Melanophora roralis, assembly GCA_963583895.1. NCBI lineage: Eukaryota > Metazoa > Arthropoda > Insecta > Diptera > Rhinophoridae > Melanophora > Melanophora roralis. The sequence continues at coordinate 22,231,935 of OY757187.1, read as the reverse complement.
ATTTATTTTAAAAAAAAATAAATATTCCCGGATTTTTATAACCGAATTCTGGGGTTCCGGGTTTATTATTCTGGAAAAATCCCTGGATTTTCATGATCGAGATCTCAGGATTGACTTTCCTAGTGGGGTGTGTTTCGCTGTTCTATCGATACTATAGTGAAATGTGCTCTAAGGAAATCAGGGAACTTGTTCCCGAAGCCCGGAACTTTTTGCGTAATACACGTTTTTCTAGAAGTGCGCACCCATACGTAGTCGACTGGCCAGTAAATCGCACCACTCATTACAGGGAGAACTCCTTCTTCGGTCGCACAGTTCGTATGTGGAATAAACTTTCTAGTGATGTCTTTTCTGTCACAGTAAATATCGAGAGATTTAAATCAAATGTCCACAAACACTACTCCCTTTATCCTCCTTTCCATAACCTACTTTCCTGACACCAACACAATGCAATGCATGTATAGGGGCCATGCCCTGAGTGCTGGTTATTATTAAAAAAAACACAAATAAAGCGATCTCTTGAAAAACTCGACATAAATCGCGAAAATGTTTCCACAAGCCAAAGCAACAAGTTTAAATAGAACAATGCCAGATTTTATCAAACGCCTTAAAAATATTAAGACACACCACTTAACTGTCGCCCAGATGATAAATAAAAGTGCACAATTTTTCTTTCTGTAGGCCTGCCATTCATCTGCAAACAGATACCAATGATCCTATTTTTTATTCTTAGTTTTTAAGATCACCTGCCTCCTGTGAAACTACTTCGAGTTCAGTAACATTGGTGAATTAACTAATTTATTCCATGTTTCTCTTGCTAAAATACGTAATAAAATGTCCTATCAAATTGGGATTGTTCATCAGTTTTGGCTGTACCCAAATCAAACTAAATAAATATTTAAAATTATTTGTTTTAACATAAAAGGATTATTAATACAAAGTTTATAGCTTTTTGTTTTATTTTTTTCATATTTTTGCAGTCCTTTTAAACTCCTTTAAAAATTGGAACATTTTATGTTCAAACGTAAGCGCTGAAATGCATTTTTCTTATTATTCAAATGACAGTTTATTGAACTATTAAGACTCATCCATCAGTAGTTAAAAGTCACAATATGAAACAATATGCAGTTTCCCCCTAGTACCCACATACTTGGTTGAAAAGGAAACAACCCCTTTCATTTTCTTGAACAGTTTTACAACATTTGAAAATAATTACAAGGTAAACATAACGTTGTTTTGTTATTGTTTTACGTTTTCTAAAGAATAAAAGATTACCCTCCAAAAAAAACATATAAAGAAAACATTAAAACAAAATCAACAAGAAATTAAAGCAACCTAAAAATAAAATACGGCCTACAGGTGAATAACATTAGAAGTGGCCAAATAGAAAAGCTTAAGCCTTCAAAAAAAACTAAAAAAAATCACACAAAAATGCATATGTATGTACGTGAACTGACTTTTAAACTGTTAGTCGAAAGAGGGCTGCTCGAAATAGGGAAAGAATAAAAAACATTTTAAAAAATGAGTTTTCATACCTCTACCAACATAGGATCTGTGTTGCCGATTAGCCATTTGTGATTGCTTAAGGTAGGCATTTTTAAAATATTTTTTTCAATTGTCAGTTTTCGTTTTTATTTATAAGTTGAACTATTTGTTTTTAAGACAATTTTATTTTCTTTATCAGGCTCAAGTTCAATACTATACTAAATTCTCATTTATTTGCAAATGAAGAAATTAATATTTTTAGTTTTTACTACTTTATTAGCGTTAGTTAAGAAAGGAAATTTTATTGAAAAAACAAGATTTTTACCGATACTAGCCGAGTAGAATGCATTTTCGAAAAACAGCTACGATTTTCATCATCAGTACTCTTTGTTCGGTTGTTAGTTTAATTTGGTTGTAAACATCAGCCATTTAACCCACTGATCCATGTGGCGAGGTGAGTCGGCACGAAGTTTTTTCCACTTAAACCAACTAAACCAAAGCTTTTTCAATTTTTCCATTTCCTATTACTAACGCCATCTCTATTTAAGTTTTAACACTAAGTTAGAGGGTAGCGTCCTTATTACGGATATCGTTGTTGTTTAAATAAGAGATGATAAGGGGAAAAGAAAGTTATAGTACTTAAGGCAGTCAAAACCCAAAATGCTTATTCTGGAAGGAGTGTGCCCCGGTAGACAATTTAGTAGGTGCGCAAGCCTACAAGTCAAGAGGTCGCGAATTCGATTCATGCCATAGACTCTGGTAAGTCCTCTTCATTTTATTTTTTTTCTTTCCAATGCTTTTCTTTATTTCATCTTTTCATTTTCCCCCTTCTTTCTTTATTTCTCTAGTGGGCCCAAGTGAGCTGGAAGGGCATTTGTATGGTGGCGGTATGAAAGAATGGGCCGATAATAGAAAATACTTGCCCAGGTATTGGTGCTTTAGGGTGCTTAGCATAAGTCAAATTTTGTTGAGATAGAGTAATGTTAGCAAACAGAGGAACCTCTCAAGGAATGGTTCTGTCACGATAACTGTCGTACATGACCTCAAACATGTTGCTCAAGAATCGGAATTAAATGGAACCAAATACTATCGCTAGGCAAATGACGTGGCAGTGGCGATATCTGGCACTCATTTGGACACTATCTATAACAGGTTGGAGTTGAAGTTGAGGACGCTTAGTGAGTTGAGCGCAGGAAACAGGCTTTAGCAGATCTAAAATAAAACTAGAGCTGTTCAGGAAAAGATACAAGATTTCTTCTTTACATTTCTTGATATATTTATTGCACAAACAGTAGTTCGGACTTCGTTTAGAATTCCCAATGTATGAAGTGTGCTAAAAGCTAAACTGTTAGCGATTGACAATGTGACTAAATGACTACGCCACAACTGGATACTTTGCAAAAATATTGTAATTGAAACCGACAGCCGAGCCACCAACTATTTTATGAAGGCCAGGCATCCTTAAACTGGATAGCGATAATATAGTATGGGTGAGAAGACATTGTGTGAAGGGGTAATTTACCACTGCTGTGGCATTCCTCTCTTCCTTCAAACTCCGCGTCGATACATACACTGACTGAATAGCTTGGACTAGTTTTCCTATTGAATCTAGATGCGAAACCCACTTGGACTTCTCTATTGGGCAACAAACAGGCATTGTGACCGCTACACCGGTAACTGTCGATGTAGCATACATACCAGTAGATTGGGATTGCCTTTCAACAAAGAAGCTGTCAAGACGCAGAGAAGTTTAAAAGTATCCAGCATCTCTTGTGATTTTCTTCGGCACTATACGATGTCTGGATAAGACAGTTTGGGGCCAAAAGACTGGACAGCCTGCCCGATGTGGCTAACATTAACTTTTATCAGGGAAAGCAATTGGTTCGATGATAAAAAACCAAAGCAGGGAGTTTATTGACAACCATTTAAATTAACCTCTGCCTTCAAATTTATAAATTTCCTATTTTTTATCTCTCTTTTTCTCTCTTCTCCACAGGTATCAAAAGTAAACCAAAAAAAATTGGCTTTTGCAGCCGCCTGCTATACCCTTCCTAATCTAACTTGGCTTAACCCACCATTCCTTCACTTTGGTCACATGATGCTGTTGGTTTAAGACCTGCTTAGGATCTTCAAGAGTACTGAGGAAATTAGAATCATCAACAAATGTCGACATGTTTGCTTGACTGCTAGTTGGCACATGTGCTGTGTAAAGCATGTGCAGAACTGGCCGTTCCTGAGATACGCCAGCCCTTGTTGATTGAGGACAACTAAGTAGTCCCTCTCTTTGATATTTAACTGTCCGACTACGACTATGAAGATTTATTGCAAATTTTTGCAGATCGTGATAGTGAATAATTTGTCTAAAGAGCAGTTTCTAGGCCTTCTAAGAGCGCCTTAACTGAATCTGTTTTATATGTCTCCAGCAAACCCCTGAAATGGTGTGTGCATTTCTTCAACTTAGTTTTAAGCTGTTGCTTTTGCCATTTCATACGGTATCTTCTTTCTCAGATAAAAACCGTCCCACCTCTGTAGAAAAACTCTGATGTATCTAGTCTGGCGATCGGTTTAAAATGGAAGATATATTGGAGGATGTTAAAACCCAAAACAATTTTAAAATTTGAAATAGATTTTAAAACGTTTTATATTTTAAATTTAAAAAGCGTTTATGAATAAACCTCTAAGCTAGACGGGGCGGACGGATATGCTTTGACTTTCTAATGAAATCAGTCTGCGTCGACCGGTATAATTAATGTAAGTCTTAAAATACATATTATTTTTGGGCGTTACAAACATCTGCACAAACGCAAAATACCCCTACCATCTACTAGTGTCGATTGAATGGCTACAAAGCGATAATCGTAATAATGTAGAGTCTACAAACATATCTTCGGCAACACCAACATACAAGAAGATTCTAACAAAAATATATATTAACATCATCAGCACCATCTCGCATGCAAAATATACAAAATTTGCATGCACCCAGATACACTCATACACATGCTTTCACATAGTTAAAATATAAAATAAAACAAAATGAAAAAAAGGGAAATAAACATTAAAAAAATCAACTCTGTACAAAAAGAAAAATGAAAGTTCCCCCAATTTCATAAGAGAATGCAAAGAAAAAAAAAACGAAAAAAAGAAACACAAAAATAAACAAGTGAATCAACAAGAAAAACGTGACTTTAACGGAAAAGCTGCCTGTCTGCCACAGAAGCAACAACGTTTATAGCAGCAGTATTATAAAAATCTAAAGGATTTTGTTTTAATATTTTTTAATTTATTTTTTAGGCATTACAAGGATAAATAAATTTATGTATGTATGTATATGTAAACATATGTGGGTGTGTGCAAGTATGTGTCAAAGTGGCAAATACATATACACAAAAACAAACGAACAATAATTCATTATATGAGCCGTTTATTTTGAAAGTGGTATAAGTCACTTTTTCCAAAAAAAATCGAGTTAATGGCAACACTTAATACAATTGAACGGTATTTTTTCATGTCTTTAAATATCTTTGAAAAAAACTGACTTATGCCACTTTTAAAATAAACGGCTTATATATGTACATATATATGTACATACATACATACACACAAAAAATAAGTCGAGTAAAGTTTTCTTAAATCAAGCCGGAGCAGTGTCAAAAGTACGGATTTTCTTAAGCCAAGTACAAAATTTCTTAAACCAAGTACGATTTATCTAGTACGAATTTCTGAATTTTAGCCACATTGAAGCCAAAAAAAGGATTAATTTAAGTTTGAAGCCGTACTTGATGTGGCCCTGAAAAAGATTGATTTAAGCATAAACGAGATCAACTTAAAAACTAAATGTAATTTTGTTTTTTTTTTTGACTTACGGAGCTTTGTTAAAGAAGAAGAGTTTTATGTAGTATTTTTTTTTAATACTAAATACAGAGTATCTGGTGGAAAAATTTATCGATTGTGCGGATTTTTCAGTCGAGTGAGCTTCACGCGTTCGCTGTGGAGACATTTTTTAAGAGTAATAATTCTTACGTCAACAATTTTGTTCAAAGTTCGGTATTCGGCGAATACGTGATGGACCGAGTGTTAATTTAATTCGTTCGTGGGTGCAGAGATTCCGCGCAACTGCTTCAAGTATCAATGTCCCCCGGCCAGGGCCCAGTCGATCTTCAAGGACACCCGAAAACATTGAACTGGTTAAAAGCAGTGAACGTGAAAATCCGCGACTTTCAATGTGAAAAACAGCCTCACTGGGACTTCCAAAAACAATTATTCATGAAATTTTAAAAAAAGTATCTGAAGTTCCATCTTTTTAAAACTCAAATCGTTTAAGAACTGAAAAAAAATCACTTTGATTTACCCAAAAAATTTTGTGAAACGATGTCGGAGTGTTTTCGTACTGTAAACCCCATTTCTTGGGGCGACGGGGGTCATTTTCACTTGAACGGCCACGTAAATAAGCAAAACTGCCGTTACTTGCCTCTAAGAACCCGTAAGCCTTAAATAAAACATCAAAAACCATTGCATTGCCCCAGGGTAACTGTTTGGTATGCCTTATCCATGCGTGAGATAATTAGACCCTTTTTTCGAAAAATTCTCAAGGCCAGGCGACGAATGTCAACGGTGGCAATTATCAAAGAATGATTACAGAATTATTTTGCCAAACCTGCGAGCTCATCTATCGAAATCTTCACAGCCAGAACTTCGTTTAATTTGCTTCGGGAAAATTTTCCCCAAAAACAGATAAGTAACTTTTGGGACATCCAATGGTCATCGAGGTCGGCCGAACTAACTCCCATAGATTTTTTTGTGGGACAACTTTAAAGAGAGGGTTTAAAATAACAACCCCCAATCTCTTGTGACTTTAAAGGAAAATATTCGTCAAGAAATCAGCTCAATTGAACCAGGTTTACTGCAGCGAGTGGGGCACAACACAAGGCTCCGTTTTGAACAGTGTGTTCAACTCGAAGGAAGACATCTGGATGACATAATCTTTAAAAAATAAAATCCGCATTTCCATTCTTTCGTTCAATGCTCTTAATAAAACTTTCTTTCAATTATTCCGTTTTTTATTTAAGTTTGAAAATATAAATCTGTCACCAGACAGCCTGTATTTATTATATTTTAAAAATTGTATATTCTGTACTTGCCCCGCAAGTGTGATTGGAACCAGGGACTCACCGCATTGCAGCACCAGCGTGTTACCTCTAGACCACCGAGACATTTTGTTTTTTTTATGTAAAAAAGTATATTAAAATAACAACGTTTTTTTTTCCTGGTTTGTTGAAGCAATCCGAATAGGCTTATTTTAAGAAAATCTAACTACGGATCTTACTTAAAAATTTTAGGTGCGACTATGGATAAATTCAAGAATAAAATTCTTGATTTTAAAATGTGTTTTTTTTTCTGTGTTTGTACAACCAATTAACATGATTTGCAACATATGTCAGCTTCAAAAATTAAGCTGCAACAACTGCAGTGTTTTTTCTGCCGTTCAAGAAACTTTTGATTTTTTTTTGTTATATGGAGTTCATTAACTTCACCAACTGCGGCAGCAGCAAAATAAAAAAAACACACAAAACAAAAAAATAGAAGAATATTTAAATCGGTTAAGAATGACACTTAAGTGACAGTATATTACAACATGTCTATTAACTGATAATTGATCTTTAAATATTTTGTTTTAGCATCGAAATTGTTAAAAGATTAGGGGTTGATAATTTTAGGTTTAAATCTTATATTTATTAGGTGAAATAAATAAAGGCCCAATAATAATAATTTGGTAAAATAAACAAAAATATTTGTCCATTTATTTTTCTTCCTTTATTACAACTAGTTGACAGCTGTTTTCGCGCATTTAATTAACAAATTTCCAAACACACAAATTAAAACATTAAATATGTTATTTGAATATTTACATTATAGATTGAAAATACATTTATAGTAATTAACAAAAATTTTTTTATTAAGGTGTTTACAATAGCATAAAAACATGATTCTGATTGTATAACCAAATTAAGTTTCAAAAGAAAAATACTGCCTTAAAATAAAGTTACTGAAATAAGAATTCAATTTTCGTGTCCGTTGAAATCTTAAAACTGGTTTAAAAAAATGATTTAAGAGAATTTTAAATTCTGACTGCGTGATATGTTATAATAAAGCGACGCGTCGCGACGCTTCAATTTTGAAACTTTAATATGCTTTGACAAGTTTGGAGTTTATTTCTGTGACTGAATGTAGTTTAATATTACCAGGAAGTAAATTTAATAGCCTAAGGGCTATTATTACAGCTTGGCGTTAGCTTAAAGTGCGATTTTATCGGACGGATAAAAACATTTTCATTATTACAACTTTCTTTTCACCTAAAAATGAGCGATAAATTAAAGGCAAGTTCGTCTTGGCGGTAAGTTTTACAAGGAGGATTTATGTTTAAGTTACCATATTTTCTTATTTTAATATGGTAGCACTATCCGTTACACAATTTTTGCTTTTCAAAATGTAAACAAAAGTGCGTCGTTGCCACTACAATCTTATTACTCCTTCAAAAGTAGTCGGTAATTGCTAACGATATTGCCACACAATAAAAAATATGTATTTAACTTTACCGGCAAGTTGTAATAATGGAAATTTGCTAACGGCCACTTTATCGCCCTGTTCTGTTAACGCTTCTATTTACTACCGCCAACTATGTCGCCAAGTTGTAATAATGGCCCTTAAAGTTTAATAGCTTTAAGGTAAAATTTTTGCTTGGTCAGAGTGCAAGAAACTCTAACATATTTACACTTTCTCTCACTTTTCCACTAACGAACTAAGGCTTTTAGAATGCATAATAATACGTGTATAATGACCGAAAATGGCAAGATCTTTCTGGGAACAGGCATGAACAACAATTAAGTCATTGGTGGAACGTCATTCCCTCACAAAAAGGTGCACAAGACGACATGGATTTTCCCCGTAACGTCACTGAAAATCAGATTGGCCCTTTTTCCATTAGCCTAAAATTAAAGGAAATCTTTGCTAGATGCCCAAAACAAGCGTGCTGCTGATTTGCCTATGACTAACCCATTTTACTTAGCAAAACTCGTTTAAAAGCAGCAGCCTTAAGAAGAGTGGATGAAACCCAAAGAAAATATAACTTCGATTAATTAAAGAACCAATCAACTAAAAACAACATTCCGACGAACATATAAGCTATAAAGAAAATTAAAGAAAGTATTGGATGTCTGACTGCAGACGTGCTCCCTTCTGAAGGGATTCACGATTAGCCTGAAGACCTCCGACTGGTGGTTGCGAGCTAGAGTCGCTACTACCCTTTGTATCCTAGCTTATTGAATTTCTAAAATATTTGGAACCTCATGTCCAAAAAAGATGCACAGAGGGCAAAAGACCCACAGACTGTCCAGAAGCTTTCGAAATTATAGATACCATAATATCCCTACGGGGAAGTGGACTGGTCCAAGACTATTGACGTGAACGGTTCCTTAGGATAGGGACTGGTTCTAGTTCTTGCACTATATATGAAGAGAACCTGTCACTTTTACATTGCGTTGTCATTGGAGGAGACAATTGGTTCAAAACTAACACCTCAGAGCGGGTCACAGGCCAATCCTGTATAAGCAAATTTTGCATTAATTGTTTAAGATCCTGTTTAATCTACTTTGTTTGTATTTACGCGTGCGTGTGTGTATATATAAACAGATGTATGTCAATGTGTAGGGACCAGTACTTCTATTTTTTCCCCCTAACCTCTTTAACACCTTTTAACCAGTTACTTGATGTGTGCCTTTTTAACCGATCACGACCAATAACTTTTGTCCATTTCATGTTTTGTACCTGTAACAGGACGTGTACGCCGACCAATTGGCACCAATTTCCCGCAGGGATATAATAATATATCCCTGAAAAATAACAAAGCTCCCGGGCCGGATAACTTTTTGTATAATTACTAAAACCACTACCTGAAATCAGTTTTGGGCAACAAGCTCACTACGCGATAACAGTTCACGAATCATATTTGAGCAATCTGTAGAGTGCAATCTGTAGTAGCACTACTTCATATTCATTGATTTTAAGTAAACATTCGATGAGCTTTTCCTTTCAGTCACAAAAGCATGCAAGACAGTCTAACAAAAGCAAGGAATAGTATTATAGCCCTAAAACACAGCGCAGGCTGTCAAATTCTTTATAATGGCTGTAGTAAGGACTCATTCTAAATTTAAGCTGGAGTAAAAAAAGGTTCTATTCTGTCGCCCCTACTTTTTACAACAAAATGAGAGAAGCCTTATTTGAGCAGAGGGGAACAACTTGGGATTCAACAGAACGCTAGAAGATTTCGACTATGTCGACGACATATGTCTACTATCTCACAATGATGTGCAGCCTTAAAACAATTTAGTACAAACAGAAGCAGGTGGGGCTGATCTAAAAATAAGTTTAGCCAAAATCAAAGCAATGATAATAAATGCTTTCAATGACAGAGCATTTGCAACGGACGGAAAGAACTTTGATATCTCGGAAGTCTTCTTACTAAAACATGTGTCTTCTTAGACGCCGTATGTAAGAAACTGAATAAGAAATGTTTAAATTCATTTGACATTTTAAACTCCATATGGCGATCAACATATTTAACGCCTGCATAAAATTATCTTTTTTCTATGGATGTGAATTATAGAATGCAGCAAGGAGAGACGTTAGATCGCTACAGGTTTTCATATATCGCTGCCAGCGTAGAACTTTAAAAGTATTCTGGACATTTACGATATCCAATGAAAGTCTGCAGGTTCAAACCTTTTAAACCATTGTATATGTCGAGATCCGGGAAATAAAATGGTGCTAGCTACGGCATACACTACAAAAAATCCATTAAAGATATCACCAGACAAGCTATTAAATGTATCTAGAGCGCTACATTAGGCTTTGCAAGTGTAATGGAAGCTCTCCTATATAAATGAACCAAGTAATAAAAATGTTAATGTGCCATAGCTCGAAAACTATCCCAGTAAAGGGTATTTTAGAATCGGGCCGGTCAAATATAGCGTTTTTATTATATTTTTTTACTAAAAAGTTCAATTTCGTATTTCTGGCACCCATAATATCAAATCAAAATGTGTTATATTAATGCAAGGGAGTTAAACATTTATTTATATTTAAAAAATATAAAAAATATAAAATATAAAATATAAAAAATAAAAACAAAAACCATAAACAACCTCAACTTAATGAAACTTTACCTTGTGTTGTTGCTTCCGTTGTCGTTGGTTCCCATTTCTGTGCCGTATTACACATTGATTGTTTGCAACAACAAAAATGCAATAAATTCATATTATTTTTTCGTGGTTCTGCACTCGTAACACATTCCGTTTGGTTACATTCTGGGGTTTGAGAAAAGCAACCCTTCATTTTTATATGGTCTTCACCTGCAAGGAAATTAAAATACATAAATATTTATTAAAGTATTTCTAATTGTAAAAACTTTTAAATTATTAATTAGGATTTTATTATTAAATACTTACAACACCTTTGTTAATAAACAATTTTTTTTGTATTTTAGCAAAGGTTTTTAAAACATTTTTAATTAATATAAAAATTGCATGGCATCCAATATTTTTCTTAAAAATTGTCCATTTACTCTGTATATTTCAAGAAAAAGAATTTTGTTTGAAATTTTTAATAAGCGGCTTTATTTTGAGCTTTCTTTAAAAAAGGTCTGAATCAGCTTATTTTTTAAAAGCGCTTTTTCCATCTTTAAGGTTGTAATTAATATACTTTTTATGATAGGAGGATAGATCTTGTGGTGGCTCGGCAATTTTATGTCGTATTCAAGCTACTAATAGATATCCGTATCAAACCAGTTTTTAAGAGCCTTATGGAAGTTTCCTTGGTGAAGATAATTTCTAAGCCTGGAAAGGATCCTTCTGAGGTAAAGCATTAGACGGCAAAAAATAATAATGAAGCTGGCTTCTTACAAATGCTTTCCAAGTTATTGTTTGGCGCTTTCTGTTAATGTATTTCAAGCTTTCAAAAGAGTATGACATGAAGGCCTGTAAGCTAAAGTAAAACCAAAGTTGGATGTAAATCTCCAGAGTCTTTTAGAAAAGAACGTACAAGGCTGTCGTTCCTCAAGGTAATATTTTAGGCACTTGGTTTACACAGCACACATGCCAAAAAAAAACAGTCAAACACGCATGTCGAAATTTTTTTATGAAACTGCTTTTTGCAGTACTCATGAAGATCCTTAAAAAAGCCGCGAGCAAAATTGCTACCAAGAGGCGCAGTCTCCTGCCGCAGAGTGCCGATTATTCGCAGAGCACATGCTCTGGGGTCTCATCCTCCATACAGCAAAAACGACAGGTCGATGAGTCGGCTCTACCGGTGAGGACCTTCTTGGCCTGTCGATATCCCTAGGTCTTACTCCAAAGGGCAGCAAATTCAGTGTTCTTAAATGCAGCCAACTTCCCACAAGGCGGTTTGTCCCACAGTTGGCGAGACAGTCGTTCCCCACCTGACCCGGAAACCCATAACGTCATTGCGCACATCGATACTATTAATAGGGTCCACGCACTTCTTAAACAGTGCAAGTCTAATATTATAAGCCGTGAGAACACTTAAGGCCGTCTAGCTGTCCGAAAGAATATATATTTCAGTCCCCCCTAAATTCCTTATAACCCATTCGTAGACATATACGCATAAAGCGTAAATCTCAGCCTGAAATATCGATATTTACCCATCGCAAGGGCCTTTTGAAAACCGGACCCAATTACTCCATAGCCAGTGTCGCCATTCAGATGCTTTGACCCATATATAAACCAGCCTTTTGACCCCTCATTCATCCAAAAAGTAGGCTCCAAAATCTTCACATTGAATCTGTATCTTTTGAGTGTCGTCCTTAGCCCTAGAAATAGGATTAGGAAGTGTATATTCTGAAGTGGTAAGACGCCTAATTGTGCATTATCGGTTACAGATTAATGGAGCGGGGCTATTTCAATTAGAACCCCTATATCATCGGTTGGACAAGACCTACTAGCACCAGTAACACCAATACATACAAGGCGCTAAATGTGACTTAGAACGTCTCTAACCCCAACCTGCTCAACCTTATGCCACCACACAAGAGCCGCGTAGGTGATCATCGATCTTATAATGGTGTCAAACGACTAATAAACTATACTTTTTCGGTGGCCCCATGTCCTACCAAATAGTCTTTTACAGGCGTAAAAGGCACTGATGGCTGTGTCTGCCACGTTCCCAAGTGATCTTTGCATGATACCCTCTTGTTCAGAGTAATCCCTAGGTACTTTACATTATCAGAAAATGTAAAAGGTGTTCCGTCCAGCGTGACTTCTCAGTGAGATGTTCCTCCTTCACGTAAATCGAACGAAAGTGGTCCTCACAAGGTTAATAGTCAAACGCTGTTCCCAGCACCTCCCAAGAGTGTAATTTCCAAGGTCTGTTGCATATAGTCGGAGAGCGTACTGTCATCCCAACCAACGACAGAAATAACTTTTTTCGTCCGCGCACCAAAAAATCTTAAAACCCAAGTCGCTCAACCTTTTAGTAGTTCATCAAGCAGGAGGGTCCACAGCAGAGGTAATAGTCCGCCTCCCTGTGGGAATCATCCAGTGGCCCTAAGGTTCCTCGATGAGTTACCGAGAGCGAATATCACAACCCTGAAAGCTATCATCCGTACTACCCAGTTAATGACTGATGGAATGTTCTTTCTTCTCATGGGAAATTGAGTCGCCCCATATGATGTATTATCAAATGCAGCCTGTATATCTATGAAGTCACACAGAGCAATTTGCCTGACCCCCCCAAAGCCTTCTCGATTCGTGAAACCACAGTTTCCTACCTGCGAATCGCAGTTTGTGTATGGTCTTGCGCCAGGATTTTCTGCAGCAGTACATCTGCGGGAAGATCAGAAATCCTTCCACAGTGATTTCTCCACGTAGATCTGTAAGATCTCCGTACCACTTTATTGTACTTTGTAAGGGCTATTTTTTATGCACCCTAGTCCCCTCCCGCCTTAGCCCTATAAAAGAGTCTTCTGGCCTCTATACTGCATGCCTCCAGGCCTTCGACGACCAAGAACAGTACTAAAGGCAGTTAAAGTCAATAACGCAAACAAATTTTAGAGGAGAACTTTACTTATGTATAATATTATACCAATCATCACCAGTTGTAATTGGCTTGAATTATTCTTTCCAAAACGTTTTTAAATTGCTAGATCGACTAAAAAAGTGATTTTGAGTTAATCGGTATAAAACCAAGTTGTATTTTAATAATTTGTAAGTAAATGCAATTATTATATGAATTGAAATTTTTGTTTTTAATATATTCACACTTACCTGTAATTTCATCACGTGACCACAAAACATAACAACTGGATGGTTTATCCGAATCAAATTTACAACGTTCAATTTTCGTAGCACAATCACCACGAGTCAAACATTCTTTCTCATCGTAATGTTCACAATCGACATTATGATCTGGCGGCAAAATTGCCGATTCGGAAATGCAAAAACAAGATGCCAAAAACGTTAAGCCTGCAAGCAAAAAAAAATATTCAATAAATTAATAATTCGACTCAAGAGTACTTATACTAAATTCATAAATTTTTAAACGAAATAAAAGTCATATATTTTGTTGTTATAAAAAGGAATTTTTTTTGTAATAGTTTTCCAAATATTCCTTTACCAAAACTTTTCAGGTTCAAATTATTACAGCTCTGAGTTTGTGCCTCCTTTTCCCTTACAAACGACGATTTTGACAATACACCCCAGATATTTCTTCCAAAAAAAAACGATATATGGTAGAAAGTACAGAATAAGGAGTTTTCACTGAGGGGTCGAAGATGGGTGTAAGCATAGTGGCAGATGTTAATATAGTTTTGTTAAGTTGTTTAGACACACTTAAGCCTTATGCTCTAAACACAACTGGGACGAACGATGAATTTCGCACTACACGACGAATTCGTCTGTTAAAATTCGTTGCGTAAATTCGTTAAGTGAAACACATTTAGAACGAACAAAAACAGTTGTGATAGAGTGACCATATTTCTTAAAGAAGAAGTACTATTTGAAAAAAATAATAATTAAAAAAAAAATAATTTAAAAAATATATAAATAAAACACAAAAAAAATTCACTAATTGTATTTAATGCAAAAAAAAAATGAAAATGATTCTTAAAATATAAAATAACATTATTTATCACAAATAAAAGAAAAATGGTCACTCTGTGCCAAATTATTCGTCGTTCGTCTGCGTAAGAAATAGAAATAAACCTATCGCAGAGTTTGTTACGCATGACGAATTTTAGTCGACGCACTGTTTGTGTGCATTTTCATATACACAAATGTGTTTTATTTTTTAAGACGAATATTCGCAACGAAAAATTCGGCGTTCGGTTCAGTTGTGTTTAGGGCATTAAAATTAAGTTGGTCATACATATATTTTTGCAATCGGAAAAAATATTTTCTAAGGATAAAAAATATACAACAACTTGTTAAACTAAATGTAACGGTTTTTGAAGGCTCCTTTAAAAAAAATTATAACTTTTTCGTATATATCGGGTGGGCCATCTATTGGTTTAAATTTGAACCAACGGTTATTTCGAATTTGGCAATAGTTATGTCATTCTATTCTGTAACGAAATTTAGTGTGTTATATCCGCTGAATAATATGAATAGATTTACGCTCAAGCATCATTGGAATTTAATGGAAATTTATTTTTAAAGCGTTTTTAAGCTTAAAATGTTTTTTTAGCTAAAATGTATTTAAAACCTAAATAAAGATTTTTTAGGAATACAGCCGAAATTATTTGAGCAAGGCAAGTGGTGCCCAATTAACCCAATCAATTAAAAATATTTTAAAATTGGCCACGTGAGATTTATTAAAAAATCTATGAAACAATGAGAAAGAAAGACCATCATTACATTTTAAAACCCATTATTATTTTGTGGTAAAAGTCATATCTCAACATAATGGCGTCCCGAACTACACAACTTAATTGTAAAAAAATTAAGAAAAATCAAAAACTTTTATAAATATATCAATCAGCTTAAAGTTCCGAAACTTTTTTGACTAAAAAATCTGTGGACAGATGTAAAAAGCCATTGGGACAATATCGATCAAGCCCAATGAACTTACGGAAGGTTTGGCTGTTCCCTGAGGGGGGATAGCCACTATGAAAAACATGATTTTTAAACTTGATAAACAGTTATAGGCTTATTTTTTTTTTATGACAAACTCTGACATTTTCACTTTTATTAAGGCTGAAAATCGAAAGAACAGGAACGGGCGTGTAGTAGTAAATAGGTACGATTTTCTTTCTTAGCAAGAGGTAAAATGTTGTGAGATGGAAGACATTTAAGGAACTTAAGTATTGATATATAAATTCAGATACATTTTTCCACTGGAATATGTTATTTCGTTAGAGATTGAGTTACATCTGCAATTTCAAATGGAAAAATTTAGAAAAAAAATACATATGTATATTTTAAGCGTTTTAGTGACTTTAAACCTTAAAGCTGTACGATTAAGATGAAGTTAATAGTGAGTTAGGAGAAACAAATAGAACAAGAGAGCTTGTTTTTTTTTTAATTTAAGTTTGTCATTAGTTTTAAACTAATGATATGGTTTTAAATGTAGTAAATTCTTATTTTGTTTTATAAGTAGTAGGTTCGAGTCCAGCAAAGCGGGCCGGGTAAGTCTATTTTTATATACAAAAAATAAAATATTACCAAGTATTTATACTACAGTTAGTCACACGTGCAGAAGCAACTCCATGTGTATATTTGTTTTGAATATTAAAACAAAAATGTAGGTTTTAGTGCGTTTTATAGTACATCAAGCCGAAGAGTAAATAAATTGTATTGGTTTTTTAGTTATGTATTTGCAGGAGAAGGGAAGGCAAAAAAATTCTGTTTGTAGTTTTTTTTTTGTCTTTCTTTGTTCTTATATCAAATGTGTTTTCTTATACATGTAGAAAGATTTGTTTTCCTACTTTTTAAGTTTTGTTTTTTTTTATTTACTATCATATACTGTACAAGGATATACAATAGCGGGTTTAACACTGTGCTTATAGAGATGATTAAACTTAACAGTATATGTGTGTATGTATGTGGGTGCATAAAAAGCGTATTTGTTAGTTGTTTACTATTTAAACTCTATGTTATCCTTGCATGTTGTCGGTGTAAATTGAGTATCAAAGCCATAAGAAGTTGTACGATTATTTTCTGTTCATTTGAATATATTTTTTATGTTATTACATTATTACATATAAACAAATATGTACGTACAACTTTTAGTAGCGTACGAACATTCTCAATAGTTTTATTTTCTATTTTTACGCATATCAAAGTTGTTGTAGGTATTTACTTTTATTTTTTTATACCACAAATAAATACGTATATAAACTTCTTGAATAACGAGTTTTTCTTTATTTGCTTTGATTTTTTATACATCACTAAAAATAAAAATATTAACATTACTGAAAACAGTTTAGAATTTTGAAAAATGGTAAATATGAACGAAAAATGAGTACAAGGTTTAAAATTTATTTATAAAACATACATATTCTTTCCATGTAATACCAATGTATTGAATCCTACAGTTGCAAGCTCAAACAAAGGGCCGTAAGGCCAATAGTTTTTAATAGTTGTCAAAATAAAAATAAAAACAGAATAAAAAACAAAAAAAAGGTTACGAAATTAGCTTGAAATGGGTTTGAAATTGGGTAAACCGCAATAAAAAGGGCAAAAAAATTAAAATAGTTGATCGTAAAATCGAAATTCGATTTCCGCCTTTACTTACCATTTCCTATAAGCTACCACATTTCGTGCTTTAACTTATTTTTATTCTTAACTGTAGAAGCTATGTATAAGTGTGAAATTTCTTTGTATTTAATGAAACGTCTATACCTAGCTGCTAGTTTTCGAGAAAAAGCGTTTCGAATATTTCCTAAAAATAGCTTTTGTATAAGGGCTACCACTCCCTCCTATCCAACCAATTTCTTTTTAATATAAACACATTATTATATTTATTATATTTATTTTATAGCAGGTTTGAAGTCGACATCTGTTTTAGATTTTTTGATATAGCGACAACTACGGTATAACCAAAAAGCACATTCTGATTATCCTAAAAATAAAAATATGCAAAAATAGGCAGTAATCAAAACCAACAATTTTTAAAAATATGGTGTTTAGGATGTTTTTTTTTTTGTATTTTTCTACACGATATCTTTATTAAAACTATTTTTGTCCAACCACTGTGGGCATGTGAGAACAAAGTTTGAAGGTTGAACCACATTAAAAAATAATCAAAATAATCCTTTAATAGTTAGTTAATATTGAAAACATAATCTAAAACTGTTAGCTTACCAAATGGTATTGAAAGTTTCCAGGATAATTGAAGCATTCTGATGGCAAAAAGTCAAAAAGACAAACAAAATTCGCATCCACAACAAATTGTTTATGTATATTAAAAATGGGTTTGTTGCAAACAAAACAAACAATGTTTTTGGAACAGTAACTTTAACAAATCAGTACCTTGAACCAGTACAACACACAGAACTCAATTTCAACTATTTATTCAAAACTTTTATTTCCTTACACGAACGCAATCGTTTTTTAGTATTTTTTATAATTTTTAAGAAACACTTCCCTAATAGGAAATTGAAGAACAATTTCACATTTCTGAGACTTGGAATAGTATGTTAGGTCTCAATATTTTTTATACTTTTTACTTATTGGACAGGATACTAGCGCTCCTCTGGCACTGTTTGTTATTTTGATTGTTGAAGGAACGTTTTCTACATTTCTTTTATTTTTTCATTCTTCTTAAATTGTATTGTACACATTTTTTTGCATTTTTTCTGCTGTTTTTTTACTTTTAACATCTTTAAATTTCCACTTCAATACGAATCACAATTAAAATTTAGTTAGATTTGCCGAAATCGAATAAATTTATTAAATAAAACTAATTTTTTTCAATTTTTCCGTACGAAAATCTTTTTCTTCTCTATTTGTGTCGTTTTTATAAATGACATTTGTATATTATACAATCTTATTTATACAGTATGCTTCACATATGAAAGTGATAAAAAGGGAAATATCAGGACTGTCAGTTATGGCGATTTTACGCCAAATGCGGCGATTTTTTAGTATTTTGGCTATTAAAATTTAGGTTTGACGCCATTGCGATATCGTTGGCGATTATTTACTAAAGAAATGATAAACATATTTAATACAAATACTATGTATTTTACCCAAAATGCCACAGATGAAACAGATGAAGCTGAAGTTAATAGCTTAGGTTAGGTTAGGTAGAACAGGCAGCCGTTGAAGGAAAGGGTACAGCTCACCTGGGTCCGCTTAATTAGATCCCTTTGTGTTACCTGGAGAGGCAGATAAATTAGGTTGAGATGGAAGGAAAGAAGAAATTAAGAGAAGGATAAGAAAGAAAGAACAAAAAATGAAGCAGACTTACCAGGGTCTCTGGTGGGAATCGAACCCACAACCCCCAGACTGGTAGACTCGTGCACTTACCACTGATCTACCGGGGCATACTAAATGCATCATTTTAATTGTTTAATTAAGTGGTATATAAGCAAAAAACTTTTTTTGACTTTTTATATACATACACACATTCAAGAACTATACTCAAGGTAATATTAAGATAACTCCTTTTTGTACAAAATAACCTTGTTGTTTGCCACAGATGTTACATACAATATTATTGAAATACCAATGCTGCATTAACAAAACAAACATTAACGAAATTTGACATTTTTATAACGAAATAAAGTTACCAGTTGATCAATTAAGGCCACCTGATATAATTGCGCCTTGTTTATTCTCTATGGTCGTAGCAACGGCGTCCAAAATAATACCTAAGCGGCTAACCGTCAACCGGAACGATACGGCTTGTTTTTCTAAAAGAAAGTGGCATTATTCGTTGTATTAGCGTCTGTGTAATTAGAGTTAACAATTTTTATAAAAAAAATTTATTTTTAAAGAAAAAAAGTTCTTATTGTTTTTTCTTCTGATTATGTTAAGCCGCAAACGCAGAGCCAGCTCGATAAGTAGTAAACACGATGAGGAGCCCCAACAATTGGATGATTCTACGCCCGAACTGTCTCCGGTATTATTGAACTCGTCAACAGTAGGAGCAACATCAACGGTAGGCATGTCGGCTAGAAAAAAACGTAGACTAGACCCTACAGAAATGTGTCAGAGTCTATATGACTCATTAAGAAATATAAAGAAAGAAGATGGTAGCATGTTGTGCGATACTTTTATAAGAGCACCCAAGCGCCGACAAGAGCCCTCATACTACGATGTGGTTAATAACCCCATAGATCTACTGAAAATACAACAAAAAATCAAAACGGACATGTACGATGATATAGAAGAACTAGTTCAAGATTTCGAACTGTTGGTAAACAATGCAAAGGCGTTTTACAAGGCTGATGCAGCGGAGCATCAGGATGCTGTAGCGTTATGGCAGTTTGTAGTCACAAACAAGCAAAAATTGTTAGAATCGATGGGTATGATGACAACTGATGATGAACCCAAGCTTAAAGTTAGAGGTAGAAGAAGACTAACTTGTAATGCTGAGGACGAAGTTAAAGACGAAGATCTAAATATTTATGAAGAACTCTTTGGTTCAGTAATGACTTCGGTAGATGGCACAATGAATGACCGCCCATTACATAGAATGTTTCTTTTATTGCCATCAAAAAAAATTTATCCAGATTATTATGATGTAATCGAGCATCCTATTGATTTGAGACTTATCGCCACAAAAATTCAAACCAATGCGTACTCCAATTTGCAGGAAATGGAGAAAGACCTTTTGCAAATGACTAAGAATGCTTGTCAATTTAATGAGCCTGGCTCACAAATCTATAAGGATGCCAAGGCCTTAAAAAAAATGTTTACACAAAAACGTATAGAAATAGATTCGGGCAAAGCCAAGTTTACCCGAAGACCAAAATCAGTATCTAGTGCTGCCATAGCGGCGCTAAAAGAGGAAGCCGACTCCACAGACGATGAGGAAACTAGCCGAAAAGGTGAGGGTCCTATGTGGGCACTGTTCGATCATTTGTACAATGCTCCCGGCCATTCAGAACACCCTGGAGCTACAGGTCCCCCCTTAGGCACTTCACTGTGGAAATTACCAGTTCGTCGTTTTCATCCAGAATATTACGAGTTGGTTAAACGTCCCATTTCGATGAGCCAAATACATAACAAGTTAAATAAAGGCGAATATGCCAACATTAGCGACTTGACGGCGGATCTTTATCTCATGTTAGACAATGCTAAAAAGGCTTTTCCAACTACCCATAGGACACACAAAGACGCTGTACGTATGTTGAAGCTAATGAACACCAAACTTGTAGAGGATACTTTAGATCAAGAGACAAGTGAAATGGAAGAAGATGATGAGGAAGAAGAAGAAGAAACTGAGGAAGCTGAACAAACTGTTCTAGCAACTTCTTCAGAGCCGCAACCGGAAAAGAAGAAAAAAGGCCGTCCAAGGCTAAGCACCACACCTAATACATCCCTTAATTCCTCTGCTAGTTCACCAAAACTGCAGCGTATGACAATTACACCGTACATGAAGAAAAAAGTTTTGGCTTTACATAAATACTTGTTAGAATTTTCCGTGGGCACACGCAAGCCTGTCGATTTGTTTATGGAAAAGCCACCACGTAAAATATATCCAGATTATTACGATATTATACAAAATCCCATCGATATGAACACGTTAGAACACAATATCAGGGCAGACAAATATCGTGATGTAGAAGATGTGGTAGCGGACTATCGTTTGATGTTTTCCAATTGCCGCCAGTACAATGAAGAAGGTAGTAAATTGTAATTGAGTGTACAGTTAATGTTTCTTATTTGTTTTCGTTTTTAGGATCTAACATTTACGAAGATGCCAATATTTTGGAAAAAGCTCTTAACGAGAAACTAAAAGAATTCCCAGGTCTAAATGAAATCAAAAAACCATTGCAAAAACTTAACAAAACGGGACGACGTCGTGGAAATGCTGTACCTATGAGCGATAAGCTGTGGCAGTTTTATGAAACAATACGTGACTACCAGGAACCCAAAGGCAAGCGGCAGCTTTCTTTAATATTTACTAAACTGCCGTCAAAAACTGATTACCCCGATTACTATGACATTATCAAAGAACCAATGGACATGGAAAGAATTGGCCATAAAATAAAGCATGCTATGTATGAAAGTGTCGATGAACTGGCGGCTGATTTCCTATTAATGCTGGAAAATGCTTGCAAGTACAATGAACCAGACTCTCAGATCTATAAAGATGCTTTAGTGTTGCAGCAGTTAACCTTGCAAATGAAACAAAGTTTAAGAAATGAGCGAGACACGGTGCCCGATGTTGGTTTAGCGGTGCAGGAGCTATTGCTTACTTTGTTTACATCTCTCTATAATCATCAGGATGAAGCGGGCAGATGCTATTCTGATTCCTTACAAGAATTGCCGGAATATGACGAACATCCGGGAGAAGTCAAAGTACGAGGAATTTCCTTGGATTTGGTTAAACGTAGACTTGACAAGGGTGTCTATAAGCGCTTGGATGTATTTCAAGAAGATGTATTTGCATGCTTGGAACGAGCACGAAAACTTTCACGTACAGACTCAGATGTGTTTCAAGATTCTATTGAATTGCAAACATATTTTATTCGCAAGCGAGACGAGATTTGTCAGGATACTTTAAGTTCCTCAGCCCTGGGCTATTCGCTGAATAAACTAATATCTGAAGTGGATTTTATGCGTCAACAAAAAATATCCCAAGAAGAACCTGATCAGGATCAAGAAGATAAAGAGATTGTGGTAGACAAGGCGGCCATGCAAGGCGAAAGTATGATTATCAATCAAAAAGTTTTCTCTCCTGGAGATTTTGTTTATTTCCAACACAATGACAATAAAATACCTAGTATTGCCTACATCGAAAGACTTTGGACTACCGAAGACAATATGAAAATGATGCACGGCGCCGTCTTCCTAAGACCACACGAAACTTATCACGTACAGACCAGGAAGTTTCTCGAAAAGGAAGTATTCAAAAGCAGCATGTCACAAACTATATCCATGGAAAAAGTAATGGGCAAATGTTATATTATGCACATTAAGGATTATATTAAGTTTAAACCAGAAAATTTTGAAGATAAAGATGTATTTGTTTGCGAGTCGCGTTACAACGTTCGTCCTAGGTCATTCCAAAAGTTTAAAAATTGGCCTTTTTTACGTGAAAATGATCCAGTAAAATTTGTGGCACGCGAAAAACCTTTAGAAATTAGGCGTGTAATGTCGGTTTTTAAGGAACGCATTGAAAAGCATAAGGGTGAGTTAGAAGAGCTTAAACTGCAGGAGGCTTTGGTAGAAAAGGAGAAGCCAAACATCCCTTGTGATCCTCCTATAAATCCTGAACCCAACGCCGTTTACTATCAGCAATACAATAGCATGTGCAGTGGCGTCATCAAAACTGGCGACTTTGTTTATGTAGCCACCCAAACGGGCAAACAGTGCATAGCACAAATTTATCAAATATGGGAGCAAAACAATAAGTCTTATTTCAAAGGCCCTTGGTTATTAACACCAGGTGAAATTACACCTCCACTAACGACTCAGCCACCACTGGGTAAACCATTTTATCGACAAGAACTTTTACTTTCAACCCTAGAAGAAATCAGTCCTGTCATAGCTATAGTAGGCCGCTGTGCCGTGCTTGAGTACCAAGATTACATTACTTCACGGCCGACCGAGTTTCTCGAAAGTGATGTGTACATATGTGAAGCGAGCTATGATGAAATTAAAAAGACCTTGCGTAAATTTTCTACGCCTAATTCATTGCGTAAATTTCAACATTCGCCAGAAGTAACACAGGATGAAACATTTTACTTCAAAGTACCAATTAAGCCGGGTAAGGAACCCAAGAACAACGATTTGAATGAAAGTCTTGGCATTATGGAAGATTCTTTAGACGGTAATCCACCATCTGTAAATTCAGACATTGCTACAATATCGTCGCCAGCACCTTCTGTGTCATCGACACCGATATCCTCAAAGAAGAGCAACAAACTAACCAAGAAAAGTCTTACCGGTTATATATTGTACTCAAGCGAAGTACGAAAAGGTAAGATTAAGTAAGGCTAAAGATTTATATATTAATTTCGTAATTATAACACCTTTATAGATCAAACGACTTTTTACTTAGCAATAACATTTTTTGCATCTTACAGCGTTATTCATAACAAAAACAAACTAACTGCTAACTATTTTAAGTGTAAATTCCCATAAGGGAAGCTCGTTAGTTAGCATATATTTTTTTGTTATGAATAAGGCCTTTAAATTTTAAAATATTTGATTTTTTGTTAGGCATTTGTTCGGCTAATCCAGAGTCCTCATTTGGTGACATATCGCGCATGGTCGGCAACGAATGGAAAAATTTGCCTGCGAGTGTCAAGCAAAGTTGGGAAGATCGAGCAATTCGCATAAACGAAGAGACGGCCGCAAGACGTGAACTAATTGATGAGACACTGAACTGTGCCAGTCCAGGTCCCAATGCAGATCAATCGCCAGCGCCGTATATAACTTTCGAATGTTTGTGGGATAAATGCGATTTTCAATTTGAAGACTCAATCGACTGTATGGAACATTGTGTATCTGAAAAAACTGGTCATGTTCAACGTACTCCCCAACCAAACGATTGGGAATACGGTTGTCTTTGGCGCAACTGCGTGCGTATGAAGAAGATGCAAGCGTTTCCTTCGCTGGTACGCCTGATCAAACATGTTCGCGAGGTGCATTTGTCTAAGCCGGGGAAAGTAATTTTCCCCCACGAGCGTAGTAAAAATTATGTGCACCGCAAACCGAAAATAACAAATACTACAACGCAACTAATTAATGCAAATACTGGTATTAGTGGCCAAGCAATGGTTAAGAGTGGTAATGGAGGCAGCGCAACAGGTGCTCCTAATGGACAAATTCCATGCCAACATGCACTAGGGCCGCCACCAGAACCGTTGTTTATCACTGTACCCCCACGTCCTCAACGTGTACTACACTCTGAAGCCTACATCAATTATATATCATCGCTGCAGGGCACCACTCAACAGCAACACATACAAAATGCATCGAACTGGAAGAAGACTCTGACTGCAACTACTCCGGCTGATATAACTAAACCAAAAAATCTATTACCTTCTCAATGGTTGGGAAAATACGCACCTAACAATCAGGATGACGTTGTAAAGGCTTTATGTCATTTACGAAATTTCATGTTAGACGATGTTTTAAAGATTCAGCGTGGTTTTAGTTCGTTTTAAAAGTGAATTTTAACCCACACAGAAGTTTAAAAATAATTGTTTTTTGGCACGAGATTAATAACTTGCCTGTGCTTATAAAATTTATTTAATACTTACTATTCAGACAAAAGATTTTCAAATAAATTTAAAAATATTTTTTATTATCTACTTATATTTTGAAAAAATAATTCAAGGTGGGTATAGATTTTTTAATATTTTGCCCTTCATGCTAAATTTATAAGATGCTTATTCTCCTCGTATTCCTTCCAAAATTTGTTTTCAATGTTATTATGAACTAGTTCTGATTTTAATAGAGCACACCAAGTAGTTTTAATTTATAGCATTGAAGTAAGCACTGTTTAATCAAACACATATCCGCATTTCTAAAAAAGAAAAAATATATTAATTTTCAAAATTGATAATGCAGCACAAACCCTTTTCGCCTCTTTTTGGTGAAATCTTAACTTCAAAATAAAACTTTAATAAAACTCAATTTTATTTTTAAACAAATGTACGTATCAACTTTGTTTAAATAATTCCAGGATGAATATATTCTAAACAAATTAAACTAAATACCTATTACCTGTTGAAAGTGCCATGCAGCAAAAAAAAAAGGCACATGTTTTGCTTCATGTCTAACAATTGTTGTCTAAATGCCGCTTAAGTACTTTAAAAGTACAACTCTGTTATGTTCAGCTGAATTTTAAGAAAGTTTTTTTCAGTGATGTCAACTTCTTTTGCTCAAAACGTGTTATACTAACAGCACTAAATATAAACAAAAACACAAGCAACTTTCTAAAATGGGTGAAATAATCTGCCAGCGGTATGAGATATATTGAATTCATAATAATTTGTGTGTATATTACTATTGTGCTAAAATCACTTGAATATAAATGCACTTAAATTAACTAAAAAATTGCACATAACAGTAACAGTGCAGAAGAACCTAATACAATCACATTTTCTGTAATTTTTTTTACTAACTCAGTCAAACGTTTAAAAAACGTAATGCATGTGCAAAAGTTTTATAAAAGTGATTTAATGTGTAATGGCTTAGAAACCAATCGCAAAAAAAACTGAATAAAACTATATCCATATAATGCAATAAAAATTTCGTTGTAATCACGAAAATATATTCATGGCTATTCGAAAATACGCTCTTCACTTCGATTCCACAGTTACACGTCAGCATATTCTCAAATTATTTACAATTTTTTTTAAATGTAAAACCCTTGTTCAAATTTTCTGAAATTAAGGTTGAAACACCTTCAATCAAGCCGAAAAAGGGTTGAATTGGCATCACTAATTTTTGTGTATATATCTTTTGACTTGCTGAATAAACGAAAAATAAACTTTTGTTGAGTCGCCATTTTTGCTGACTGCTTCAATTTTTGTTAAAAGAAATTAAAAAAACTGTAAGCAAGTAACTAAAAAAACTTAAAATCAATAAAGACCTACTAACGCACTTTATTCTCAAAAGGTAAAAAGAATAAGAAAATCAAAAAACAATGACTGGTCGTGGAAAAGGTGGTAAAGGTTTAGGAAAAGGAGGTGCCAAACGCCATCGCAAAGTACTTCGTGATAATATCCAAGGTATCACCAAACCGGCTATACGTCGTTTAGCCCGCCGTGGTGGTGTAAAACGCATATCGGGTTTAATTTATGAAGAAACTCGCGGTGTGTTGAAGGTTTGTACTTTGAATTGGCAAATATCGTATATATATGTATATAACTCAACGAGTAAGTAATTTTTTCCACTAGGTCTTCTTGGAAAACGTTATTCGTGATGCTGTTACTTATACCGAGCACGCCAAACGTAAAACTGTTACCGCCATGGACGTAGTATATGCCCTTAAACGTCAGGGTCGTACTCTGTACGGTTTTGGAGGTTAAGTTCTGCCTGTGAGGAAACTAGTGTCGTTGACTTCCCTACAAGAAATTTGTGACCGAAACTGACACTAAAACATTTTTTTCTATCATTTCTGAAGGGGCGAGGGAAATGCAAGATCACACGTACACTAGAGTTGTGTCGGTCATGAACGAACTAGTTCAATTGAACGATTCTGTAAAAGGAAAGATGAGAAATAGTTCATACTCTTTCCTTCAAACCTTTCTTCGTTCATCTTTCACCTTT
This sequence comes from Melanophora roralis, assembly GCA_963583895.1. Lineage (NCBI taxonomy): Eukaryota > Metazoa > Arthropoda > Insecta > Diptera > Rhinophoridae > Melanophora > Melanophora roralis. Next base: position 22,204,984 of record OY757187.1, on the reverse strand, counting down.
CATGTTTCACACAGTGTTGCGTCGGTTATGAAAGAACTATTTCAATTGAACGGTAGTCTGTCACTGTGGCCGAAAATAAAAACAGTTTTTCATTTGGCACACACAGTTGTTATATAGTTATTTTCTTTATTAGATTAATAGTTTTATCAATAATGAAATAACTATTTTAATTACAGACATCTCTTGTATTTCATGCCCCACACATTTATTTTTTTTTTTATTATTAACATATTTTTTACTTATTTATCACTAAAAATTTCCTTTTTTTGTTTATCAATTAACACTCAATATTACCATTTTCGTTAAATAAGAAGAAAAACCTGTCAACAATTCTTGTTTCAGTCGGTCATTCATATTTCCCACAGAACATCTTTCACACAAAACATCTTTCATAAAAGAAAGATGAACGAAAAGAACGAACTATTTCCCTTAACCTTTCTGAACGATTGTGAACGATTCCCTGAAAAGAAAGATTATGCCCAACACTAACGTACACACAGTTTCGGTCATGATACAACTTTGTATCATTGTTTCGGTCATTTTTTTTACATCGCCCTTAAGAAAATGATAGAAAATAATGACCGAAATACCAGTCATTTGTGACGGTCAAATGACCGTCACTGTTCTTGTAGGGATTCCATTGACAAATAAAAACAACAATGTAATCTTAAGAGTTTTCATGTCTTAACAAATTTTAAATTCCGTAACCTTAAAAGTATAAATGACACTTGATAAATTAAAACATATTAACGTATTTGCTATATATTACATGTGGTCTTATTCATAAACGTACAATAGTGTTTATTAAAGGCTTATTTGACAATTATTCCATATATACTTGTCAAATAAGCCTTTAATAAACACTATTGTACGTTTATGAATAAGACGAATTTTTTTATTTTTGAGCTCTTGTAATCGTTTGCAAATGATATAACAGTTATTTGAAGTTTCAGATTCGAGGTAGAAACGCGTAACTTCGAAATTACATACCACCGACTACCCAGGGGGGTTACTATGTAACTCGATTCGATAGTTAAATGCATGGTGAAATAAGAAGGTGGGATCGTCCCTAAAACAACAACTTCCTTTAAAATTTCAGCATTTTTTTTGCTGTTGCTAATTCCAGCTTGGTTGTCGAAAATGTAGCGAATAAATAATGGCGCAATTATGAGTATCAGGTGGTGTCGATTCTACAACAACAAAATTTGGTGAATATAATTTTCGTTTTGGTTGTAGCATGGTGAAATTATTGTACCAGGTGGTGTTACGAGCACAGCCGATCTACTTTTTTCATGCACAAATCGAGGCTGGGTAGTCAAAGTTGTTTACATTTACATATCTTTTTTTGACAACCGAGCCAACGAAAACTACATTTTCGACAACCAACTGGAATCAGCAACAACAAAAAAATGCTGAAATTTTACAAGAAGTTGTTGTTTTAGGGACGATCCCACCTTCTTATTCCACCATGCATTTAACCAAGGTATATTCAACAAGGTAGGAATAACTGATCAGCTGACTTCTATTTCCGCCATATGATTTCTAACTTAGCTTGGACAATGGTTTATGTTATACAATGGCTGTGTATATGTGTTTTCGCCACATTTTCGACAACCAAGCTGGAATTAGCAACAACAAAATGCATGCTGAAATTTTACAGGAAGTTGTTGTTTTAGGGACGTTTCCACCTTCTTATTCCACCATGCATTTAACTATCGAATCGAGTTACATAGTAACCTCCCTGGCAAGGTATATTCAACAAGGTAGGAATAACTGATCAGCTGACTTCTATATCCGCCATATGATTTCTAACTTAGCTTGGACTCTTGTTAATGTTATACAATGGTTGTGTATACTGTGTGTATTTATTCCATGGTGAAATAATCGTACCAGGTGGTGTTACGAGCACAGCTGATCTACTTTTTTCATGCACAAATCGAGGCTGGGTAGTCAAAGTTGTTTACATTTACATATCTTTTTTTGACAACCGAGCCAACGAAAACTACAACAAACACGAAAATTTTGTTCACTAAATATTGTTGTTGTAAAATCAACACCACCTGATAAATTATTGCGCCATGATTTGTAGTTTTCGTTGGCTCTGTTGTCAAAAAAAGATATGTAAAAGTAAACAACTTTGACTACCCAGCCTCGATTTATGCATGAAAAAAGTAGATCAGCTGTGCTTGTAACACCACCTGGTACGATTATTTCACCATCGAATAAATACACACAGTATACACAACCATTGTATAACATTAACAAGTGTCCAAGCTAAGTTAGAAATCATATGGTGGAAATAGAAGTCAGCTGATCAGTTATTCCTACCCTGTTGAATATACCTTGCCAGGGAGGTTACTATGTAACTCGATTCGATAGTTAAATGCATGGTGGAATAAGAAGGTGGAAACGTCCCTAAAACAACAACTTCCTGTAAAATTTCAGCATGTATTTTGTTGTTGCTAATTCCAGCTTGGTTGTCGAAAATGTGGCGAAAACACATATACACAGCCATTGTATAACATAAACCATTGTCCAAGCTAAGTTAGAAATCATATGGCGGAAATAGAAGTCAGCTGATCAGTTATTCCTACCTTGTTGAATATACCTTGGTTAAATGCATGGTGGAATAAGAAGGTGGGATCGTCCCTAAAAAAACAACTTTCTGTAAAATTTCAGCAGTTTTTTGTTGTTGCTGATTCCAGTTGGTTGTCGAAAATGTAGCGAAAAAAAACACACACAATGCACGCCCATTGTATAACATAAACAAGTTTCCAAGCTAAGTTAGAAATCATATGGTAGAAATAGAAGTCAGCTGATCAGTTATTCCTACCTTGTTGAATATACCTTGGTTAAATGTTACGGATACGCAAAGTAGATTTATGGTGTGTTCATTTACAGAAAATTATCACTAATTTTCGATAATTATTACAAGTAAGTGTTCACATTTTTGTTTCTAAACATATTACGCTCTTTTTTTGCTCTCTAGCTGCTAATTTTTTGTGTACGTGAACACTTACTAGTAATAATTATCGAAAATTATTGATAATTTCTGAAAATGAACACACCTATTATTGTTTGAAAAAAAATTTAAGTTTAAAATTTTTATAAGTTTACAATAACGAAATACATTTGCTTGCAAGTTTTGACTGTAAAAGTGTTAATTTACTTTTAAATATTTTTGAGAGCAATTTTGAAAATATTCCTTTTTACTCTTTCGTTGCTAGTAATTACTGGAAAGTTATTGAACACAACTTTTATAAAGTATACCAAATACTGCAACAACAAAGTTTCGTGACTTTCAATTGTCATGTAGACTCTATATGGAAAAAATATAAAAATCAGGAGCAAAAAATAATCAGCTGTGTTTTTGACTATACCTTATTCGTTGTACCCATGATACAACTAATCAGGTAATCTCGTCCCTGCAACAACTATAAATTAGTACCAAGGTGTTAAACAACAGTTCATAGAAAAAAAACGATAAGTTAAGGTGCTTTCGCACGATATGTATTTTACACATGACTTGTCAAATTTTGCAGTGCGAAATTGATATCTGCCGTCTGAACGCGTTTAAACATTGCATGTGTTAAACACATATGTAAATGTCATATGACAAATTTGTAATTAGAGCGTGCTCTATTTTCATCTGACAAAGCATGTGTCATCAGCTGTTTTTAGAATAACAACAAGGAAAAGTAGTTGTTTATTTTGGTTTGGAGGTTATGTCAGATGTAATTACATATGTACGTGCGAAAGCAAAAATTATAAACCGCCTGTAAAATAACAATTTTGACAGACATACGCAAATACATGTGGATTGCAAAAGTGACAAGTCATGTGTAAAATACATATCGTGCGAAACCCCTTTAAGGGAGAATATAATTTTGACATATTGGCACTAATTAGCTGGGCCGACGAGACTACCTGGTTCTTTCTATCATGGTTGTACCACGCGGAAACGGATTTTTCCTACCAACTAACTCATGGTGGAATAAGAAGGTGGGAACGTCCTTAAAACAATAACTTCCTGTAAAATTTCAGCATGTATTTTGTTGTTGCTAATTCCAGCTTGGTTGTCGAAAATGTAGCGAACACACACACACACACAGTATACACAACCATTGTACAACATAAGCAAGTGTCCAAGCTAAGCTAGATAACATATGGCGGAAATAGAAGTCAGCTGATCAGTTGTTCCTACCTTGTTGAATATACCTTGCTAAGCTAGAAGTCATATGGCGGAAATAGAAGTCGGCTGATCAGTTGTCCCATGGTTGAATATACCTTGAGTTGTCCCTACCTTGTTCAATATACCTTTTTACACTTGCTCACATCTTTCATCAATTTTCAAAAATGTTATCATCTTTCTATATGATTTATACAGGTTTGTGTGTCAACTTTTTTCGTCATCTTTAAAATATGTTCCTAAATCATTTGGTTTCACTTATCATTTTTCGATTATTTTGGTGTCATCACTAGTGAACCAAGTTGAATAAAAACAACAATGTATACAATAAAGGGTTGTTTTTATCAGGTGAGGTTATTTCTACAACAAAAACTACACTTTAGAAACATGTTTTTGACATAAAAAGCATAAAACATGGATGAAAAAAGTATTGATTTGCTTTCTTAACGCCATCTTATGTAATTACGCCTTGTAAACAATTAGAACTATATATGTGTGTGTGTGTGCAAATGTTTTTTTAATACAAATGGGAATATACATATGTATGTATGTACATACACACAACATGCATGCATTTTGTAAATTTCGCAAAGGCAGAAAATTAAACAATTAATAAATGTTTGCATACAATTTTTTATTTTATTTTCATTTATTTTATTTAGTTTTCAATAAATTTGAAAATAAAAATTCTGTTAACATAATTTTTTTCATTATTTTATCTCTTATCACTTGACGTCTTATATACAGTAAAAATTGACGGATGAAAGATGTTACAAATGTAATAGCCTTTTTACACTTGCTCACATCTTTCATCTTTCATCAATTTTCAAAAATGTTATCATCTTTCTATATGAATTATACAGGTTTGTGTGTCGACTTTTTTCGTCATCTTTAAAATATGTTCCTAAATCATTTGGTTTCACTTATCATTTTTCGATTATTTTGGTGTCATCACTAGTGAACGAAGTTGAATAAAAACAACAATGTATAAAATGTCGGTGACGATAGTAAGGCAAATAGTTTGGAGACGTGCGAGGTTTTATGGAGTCAGCTGAGTGGTATTTACTTGTCCTTTCCAAGCACGTACGAATGGAAACGAATAGAAGAAGATATCAAAAATACTTGTCCACCTCGCTCAAGTTCAAGATACTATAATTATAAAGGCAAGTTAACCGAAATAACTCTTTGATTAATGTTTATTCAAACTACTATTTTACCTTTTTAGGAACATATAGCATTGTACTTCTGGGGGTGTGCGACGCAAATTACACATTTACTGCGATCGACAAAGGTGCATGTGGAAGTCAAAGTGACGGTGGAGTGCTGACCTATTCCTGATTTGGATGGCTGCTACAATCAGTAAACAATAACCTTCCATCAGCCACTGTTCTACCAAATAGCGACGTAAAGTTCCCGTACTTTTTGGTTGGCGATGCTGCTTTTCCTCTAAGACTCTTATTATCTGAGAAAAAGCAAAACTTTAACGAAAGGTTATTCAGCGCCTGGAGGATTATCGAAATTGCTCTTGGTATTTTGACAGCACGATGGAAAATATTACGTGGAACTCTAAATATGACCCCAGAATCAGCAGAAGAAGTTGTTTGCGCCACCGTCGTGCTTTACAACTACTTAAACATGCAGGATGGAAGTTATTGCCCACCAGAATTTGTTGATAAAGAACAAAATGGTTCAGTTGTGGAAGAACTGTGGAGGCAAGAAACGCAGCCATTGAAAAAAGGTCCTAAGTTCTCCTCCAATAACTCTTCCAAAAATGCATTCCAACTTAGAGATGTTTTGTGAGATTACTTATTTGTTTAACTTTTTAAAAATATCGATTCTTTATATTTTTTACAATAATTATAAAAATCACAAATTTTTTTAATTTTTTTTTTCATATATTTTATTATTGAATCTTCGTCTTTGGCGAACTAACAATAAGTCTTAAAATCTTAAAGCTTAATAGTTTAAGTTAATCCAGCCAGTGCCAGACCAAAATTTAAGTTTTCAAATTAAAGTATAAAACATTTATAAAGGTTTTATCTAAGTGCCACAGTATACCTTCTCTTCAAAATACTGTTTCGTGCATGCTGTAAGGTGTTTCGCGCGAGCAGATTTGGGTGTGTTTCCAACTTGTTTAAATACCTGTTCACATAGTTTAGGACTTCACATTTAACTAGTTGAACTTCTAAATCCTTGTGGATGTTGCTGTTTTTAATATACCAGGGAGCACCAGTTATCATTCTTAGTATTTTGTTTTGACGGCGTTGAATTTTTTCTATATTGGAGGCGAAAGCAGTGCCCCATAACTGTATCCCGTAGCACCAAATTGGTTTTGAAATCGAGTTGTAGAGTAGAAGTTTACAATCAAGACGTAGCACAGAATTTCCACCAATTAGCCAGTGGATTTGGGCCGTTTTAAGTTTCATTTGCGTCAACTTCGCATCTATATGTGACTTCTACGTGAGGCTGCGATGGAGGTGAATGCCAAGATAGTTTGTCTCGATTCGTTGAGGCACCGTTTGGTTGTTAATAAGAATTGGGGGGCACGTTTCCTTGCGTGAAGTAAAAGTAAAGTGGGTGCATTTTTGTTAATTTATTTTAATACCCCATAATTTTGCCCATTTTTCTACCTGGGTTACGTATTGTTGCAGTTGGCTCGAAGCCTTTTTAGGGTCTTTATGAACACTGAGGAAAGCGGTATCATCAGCAAATGTAGACGTGTGCGTAAAACTGTTAGTTGGCATATCAGCTGTATAAATCAAGTACAGAATTGGACCTAATATACTCCCTTGAGGTACTCCAGCCCCTATTATTTGAGAAAAACTTAAGTGGTTTCCCTCTTTAATCATGAATTGGCGGCCAAAAGGTTGAATATATTCACCGGTAGGTTCAGCTTTAGCTTGTTCAACAGGCCTTCATGCCAAACTTTATCAAAGGCTTGAGAGACATCAATAAAGAGCGCGGAGCAGTACTTCTTTTTCTCGAAGGCTTTTCTTATAAACTATACCAATCTGTGGGTTTGTTCGATGGTACTATGTTGGCTCCGAAAGCCAAATTGGTGATTTGTAATACAATGATTGTCATTCAAAATCAAGATCAGCTTGTTTTTAAGCAATTTCTCGAAAATTAAGACATAATTGGCAGAAGACTTATAGGCCTGTAAGACTCCACCCTTGAATGGTCTTTTCCAGGCTTAGAAATCATCTTTACCAAGGCAACTTTCCATACTGACGGGAAATGTTCGAGCCGTAATATGACGTTAAAAATAAAAAAGTTATTCTTTTTGCTATGCAAGGCAGCTCCAAAAGCATTTTGTTGCTTATTCCGTCAAAACCAGGCACTTTTTTAGCATTTAGATCATTAATAGCCTTAACGACATCTAAAAGTAGGACATCTAGCAACAACCGGCGGTAGTTTACTCACTTCAATACATGTAATTGGAGTGAACACATTCCTTAAATGTCTTGCGAGCAGATCGCACTTTTTTTTATAAGTTCTTGCCCAGGATACCTTCAGATTTCTTAGGGGTGGTTTTGCGATAACGGGTCTTTTAAGACAGTAAAAAACGCTTCAAACGCAACACTCTTTTACCGCCAAAAATGTAACTCTTTAAAACGTGTCATTTGCTAAATATATAGGTGTTTTTGTATACAAGATGGCAAAACTTTGTGCGAACTTTCTAGGTGGTCTTATAAATCAATTAAAACAAAGGTAGGAGTTTGCCATAAATTTCTGAACTAGAAATATATTTGTTTATTTTAGACTTTCAGATAATATCAAAACTTCTACAAAACATTTTAAAAGCCAATAAAGAAAGTATTTTACCAATTTTGAATTTGTTTAAAATAAGTGATGATGAAATAAAAAAAATAACTCAGCAATATTCCAATATTCAATATATTAAATGGCCGAGCACTTACAAAACTGTAGAATTTTGGGCAGAAGTTTATAACTATTGAGACGCAGGTTGAAATATTAAATTTAAGGATTTTTCGGAGTTCGTTTTTAAAATTTTTTGGCTTCCTCGGTCTTATACTGTTGTAGAGCGTGTTTTTAGTCAAATGAGTTTGATAAAAACAAAAGCTAGAAATCCGGTTAATTTTTTGATTAAAAAAACCATGTTATTTTTTAACATTTAGGGGATTCACAAGGTGTTCTATTTGTCCTATTGTCATATTATCATAACATTTCCACAATGGTTAAAAACACCTTTACCAACTATTGGACACTCGGCGCATGTGTATTTGGAGTTGTTGTGACAATTTAATAAGCATATTAAACGACGTAGTATTTTTTAAGAACTATTTTTGTATAAAAGAAATCAAAACCATTGTGAAACTTTATAACAATAGGACATAATAGGACACCTTGTAAATCCCCTAATTATTTACCTTTTTAATTTAGATACGAATTAAAAACAAGCGGCAAATGTTGGTATCAATATGAACTACCAAAAAAATGGATTGATTGGAACAAATGAAAGTAACGATGACAACAATAACAAGCTTGATGATGACGATGAGATCTTCTTTTAATAGTTTTTTATAATTTTTTTAATTATATTTTTGTTATTACTAGTCAAGGAAATACTGCATATGTATGTAACACATGGTCTCAAATAGGCTTTTGATGTTTTAATTGGTTATATATTGAAGCCTTTATACTTAAATGATTAAGCCTTTTTTTAGCCATTTTTCCGCAGAATTTTAGCCGTTTTTGGTAACAAAATTTTGGCAACACTGCTCTTCGGGCTCTTCTTTTTTCAAATAAAAGCTGTTGCCAGCGGATGTAAAAATTCTGTTGTATTTGGGTTGACGGTAGTTAAATGGAGCATGTTCAACGGCTTTTTCAATGTTCTGATTAAGGCTGCTTAGAAAATTATCGATGTCTTCGGGAGTTTTTAGCGGATGGTCTTTCGAGCAGTGAGTGCTGATATACTTTTTATATTTAAACCAATTTACTCTTTAGGATAAGAAAAAATCACTAGTTGAAATTTGGTGAGGACTGCAAATAGTGATTATAGTAGGTGAGTGGTCAGAAGATAAATCCAAGGAGGCTTTAGCTTCAAAAAGTTTTTCATTAAAAAAAAATTAGTTAAATACCATATTTCCTTGTTATTTTTGGTCCCAGGTTTAAATTTCTAATTTAAACCTTTTTATTAAAACAATCTTAACATTTAAATTGGGTAATTATCTATATAATTCACAGCTTTATTTCAAGTTTTTGCACCTTTTTATATTAATTAAATTAAAAAATAAAAAAAATTTACTTAGCAAAAATATTTACGTTTTCTAAACTTAACACTACATATGTCATTTTTTCTTTGAAGATTCCATTTGTTCCCGTAAATAGTTAATAAAAAAAAACTTTGCATCCTGTACGGCTTCATCTGGCAACTTTTCAAAAATTTCACTCACCATAGAAAAAAAGCCTTCATGCGGGCTCTTTTCCTTTTTACTTGATTGAGCGGCAAAGCGAGTTTCGGCTATTTCAGTCATTTTATTTAAAAACCTACTGAAATTTTCGCCATCACTTTCTCGCCTTACCCTCTCTTGGTTACTGCTGGATGGTGAACAGCTCAAAGCAGTTGATGCGCAAGCAGGTTCAACATCTACAGTAAGGGATGTTAGATCTATATCGGAAAGCAAAGTCTGCACAAAAAAATTAATAACTTACAATAATATTAAGAAAAGCTTTGTACATACATTTGGAAAACTTTTAACACTTTGAGAACAATCCTCTTCTGAAACGATATAAGAGGATGCGTCTGTACTGCTTTCATCAGTAGTGAGCTGTGAGCTAAGGCTTGTTACTGTCCTGTTAAATAGTAGAACATATAAAAATCTAATAATTTGGTTTATGTTAGGATTACTTACTTTCGTGGTTTGATATGTTCACGCAAAAATTCCATTTGTTTGTAGTACTGCCAGTTGCTCTCCACAACGTCTGCACCACTTGCAGAAGGATGTTGTTTACCGTTGTATATTTTAGCAAAACGATCCCTTAAAGATTTCCAGCGAGATTGGCAAACATTTTCTAAAAAAAATGTATAGGTAAGTAAGTTTTACTTATATGTCACAAAAATCTTAGCAAATATATTACCTGATAAATTTAACTCCTCGCTAATTGCAGCCCAAGCAGCTGCTCGCTTCAATTTATTTTTATATAAAATAGAACTTTTATTAAACAAAACTTCGTGTTTTTTTACCGCTTCTATTAATTGTTCCTCCATGTTTGCCAAAAAATAAATCAAACCAATTAAATGCATTTTCAGAGATGGCACTTTATATGTATATTTTATCGATAAATTAAACAAAATTTTGTTCATATATAAATTGCAGTAAATAAACGAAATTAATATATTTTATTCATCAAATATTTAGCAAACATATATCGCAAAAATTTTTTTGTTTATAAAACATATTTTTACTTAAATAGCAAAACAAAAAAAAAATTGCGCTTTAATAAAGTGTATCGATAGCTTTTAACATAATATACAACTTGTCACCCCCATTAGTCAAAATCAGCTGGCCTGTTTGTTTGACGCACGCAAAGTAGAAAGTAGCTCTACTTTTTGCGTGCGTCGCGTCAAATGACGGCAATGTGCATGCTCTGTAAAGCTGAAAGTCCATAACATGCCTTTTATGCGTTCTCGCTTTATATGCGGTTGTCAAAAAAGTTGAATAAGTCTACAGTTACAGAGTATGACGCGTTGACGTCATTTAACGCGACGCACGCAAAAAGTAGAGCTACTTTCTACTTTTGCATGCGTCATAAAGCGTCAAACCAACAGACAAGCTATTTTGACAAATGTGATGAAAGTTTTATGTTATTTTAAGAAATAACATAAAACGAAATTATTTTTGTTTTGTTATTGTAGTGTAAAAAACACAAAATTCAATGCGTCAAAGCAATTCATGTAACTTGAAATGCAAAAACGTGCATAAAGTGACGTTGACGCGTGCAATGGACTTTCGGCTTAACTTGCCATATTAAAATACACGTTTTAATTTTTTTACAACCGCATAAAAAGCAAGAACGTATGAAAAGCGTGTTATGGACTTTCAGCTGAAACTTTATTGGAGCGCATTTTTTTTGTTTTGTTATTTAAGTGAAAAAATGTTTTAAAAAGAACAAAACTTTTGCGATAAAGTATTGCTAAATATTTGATGACTAAAATATATTCATTTCGTTTATTTGCTGCAATTTATATATGAACAAAAATTTGCATTAAATTTATCGATAAAATATACATACAAAGTGCCATCTTTGCATATGCATTTAATTGTTTTGATTTTTTTTTTTTGGCAAACATGGAGGCAGAGACCTGCGCCGAACGGCTGACAGTCGGCTCACTCAGGCCGCCGATCAGTCTCATATAACCGCCGCCGCCGATGATTTTTTCGGCTTCGTGCCGGCCACCGGTTAAAATTTTTCATGTAGTGACAACTAAAAAACAAAGTATGGTAATCTCTAAATTCTAATGAAAAGTTTATCGCATAGATTATCAACTAGATGATACACCGAAAATAAGTTGGCAGCACTATGCTGCCCGATTATATGAAGTCGATAGCATGTTAGCTAAAAAAATACTGCTATCCCTTTCATTTTATAGGGCAGTTTGTTTACATTTTTATTGTGTTGAATATAATTGTAAAAAACAGGAAAAAAATAAAGTGAAAAATTTTTGCGTGCAAATTATATTAAATTTTGGCGTTATTTTTTTAACTTTCCTCAGTTTTTTCCTTTCTCTCAACTTCGCCCAGTTTGTGTGTTTGTAAAAGTTAAAATTAAGTGGAAAAAGTGCCAAAAAAGCTCAAATTAATTTGTGGTGAATTTTTTTTTTTTTGGAAACGGTTGAAGAAAATGTGTGTTAAATAATTAATTTAGCGTTTTTTATTTATTCATTTATTTATAAAAAAAATGGGTTTTAGTGTTAAAAATGTGTTTATTAATTCTGTGTTACTATTTAAAGGAGCCGCAAATTCGTTATGGGTTGCCTATGAGAAGAAAGACTCCACAAGTTTCCGGCTGATACAAACAGGTAAGTGTCTGTAGATTTCTAAGTGGCCAATAAATTGTAAGCAGTATTTACGATTTGGACAACGAATCAATTCAAATTATAGTTACTTGCTTCTTTTTAAAGGCAGTAGTTCCAATTGTGTTGCACTTTTAATGTGCATTCAATTGAACTCGTTTATTAGCTGTGTTATGTGTTGTAGAGGTACGTATAGTGACTTAAATGTGTCCGTCGGTTGGCAAAAAATGTTCCGATCCTAATAATTGTATTTTTTAAATCCGACACAAAACTTAAAACATTCATAACGCAAAATTCATCAAAATCATTTAATTTTCCTTTAGCCAGTTCCCAGATATAATTCTTAACAAACACGAGAACAAAGGTAATAAACAACGAATTTCTTATAAACTAGTATTTGCTAATCGGCAGAAGATTCGATCTTATTAGACCAGCTTGGCTATTTCGCTTACACAATAAGCAAACATCACTCTTAAATAAAATTGTAAAATGCAAACAAAATTTATAATAAGCGGAAATCACTCTTGATAGCATATTTGCAATTAGTGCAGATGTGCATCAGTTGCTTGCCATTAAGTGTGAGTATCTTTTTCTAGGTGTGTAGCAAACTTATGACAACAACTGGTTATGTTGGTGTTAGTTAAAAACGTATACTTATTACTGTGACAACATTTTTCTTAAATAAATCCAAAAAATTAAATTAAATGGCTTAATCAAGGAGAAAGAATATTATCATTAATTTTTGGTTTAAAGTGCCATGGATGATATTGATTTTGAACAGATGTATGCATTTACTCCGTCAAACAGATCAAAGCCATCATAAGATTAACCGGAGCTAATAATTCAATGCTAACGGCGTCGATGTTTTCTCAAGAAGTAATAAGCAGGGTACTTGTAAAACAAATAGTCGAATATTCGGCTTTTTACGACTTTTTTACTTTTAAATAATATAACCGTAGTAATAACAATGTATTTTTTGTAAAAACTACCAATAGTTTCAAGTAATTTTTGAAATTTAAAAAAATGTGTACATATTATTATAAAGTATTTTAGACTAGAGGTAGGTTTAATTAATTTTCAGGCTAGTTGCAAAAAAAACTTTGAATTTTATGAATGTCAATTAAGAGGAAATTACTGTTAATTAGTCCTCCGCCGATAAAAAAAATGAACGCGTCGTCCGCTACCGCCCTAAAACTTTGTAAGCACTGGTTTTTAGGTGTTGTTTTGGTCAGCTGTTTCTGTGGTGCAAATTTTTGTAAGGCATATACATATGCGCTTATTTTAGTTATGCAAATTTGCTTAACTGTAGCAAATTGCAATTGCTTTAATTTTGTTTTTGTGGTCTTGCAAACTAAATATATCTTGCTAGACTTGCAAGATCTGCATACTTTGCAAGGGTTGTTTGCATCAAAGACTGAGTTCCACTATTGAAACAATTTTTATATTTTGCAGATACTTGAGGGTACTTACCACTTGCTCCAGGAAGATTTCATTCAATTGGACAAGTATCTGAAGGTGAGTGTCCTTGGCAATTTCGCCTACACAATGAATAAGTAAACATCATCCGTAAACAAAATTGTAAACAAAATTATTAACTAAAACTATTTTTATATTTTCAGGTACTTGAGGGTACTAACAACTTGTTCCAAGAAGATTCCATCCAATTGGACCAGTATCTGAAAGTGAGTGTCCTTGGTCATTTCGCCTACACAATAAATAAGTAAACATCACCCTTAAACAAAATTGCAAACAAAATTAATAACTGAAACTATTTTTATATTTCAGGTACTTGAGGGTACTTACCACTTGTTCCACGAAGATTCCATCCTATTAGTCAAGTTCCCAAAAGGTCAATATCTTCACCAACGTCAAGTGATCACTGTATCACACAACACGCTTTCGTAAAATTATAAAAATACAGTTGAGTCAGTATATTTTTTTTTTCTATTTATAGGCACTTTAAGATGCTTAATATTACCCTCGGCAAGATTTCATCCATTTAGTCATGTTTCCAGAGCTCACTATTTTTAGCGAAATTCCACTGCCATTGCGTCAAAAATCACCTATGAAACAAGTGGTAAATATTATTAATAATGAGAAATAAATCATTTATTTCCATTCGCAGATAACTGATGGTATATACGGCTAATTTCCAGTGGTTTCTATCCAAGGGTTTGGTTGGTTCAGGAAGTTCCAAGAAACACAACATGCTTCCGACTGTAGGTAAACAAAACACAAGAAAATACACACAAAAGCAACACCATAATATCACTTTTTTATTTTAAACACAAATTTACATGAACAAAATTCATTGAACATGTTTTTTTTTTGTATTTTTTAATATTTTAATTAATGAAATGCGAGAATAAAGAATTTTGAAAAAAATTTTAAACAAAAATAACAATTGCTTTATTTATTTGTTTTGATTAGAGGTATTGTATATCTGTTTGCTTTTACTTATGGTTAGGCTGTATTGCTGTATTTTTTTCTCTTTCAGATAGTCGGGCAGCCTCAACTAATTTTTTACCTTTTAAAACGTCACTTGCGTAGCATGCTACAAAAAAAAATTTTTTTATTTTCATATTTTAAATTTTTAAAAAATTTAACTGTCATACTATGTAAAACTTTACGCCCCCTGTATGTGAATTAGATTTCATTTATTATCTGGGATGTTAAGTTGACGTTTACAATGTTAGCAAAATGGGATCTAATTAGCTATTGCGCCATTTAAAGGGAACATTTGAGCCTTCGTGGTTACGAAACAATCATTTTTGCGCCATTATAAAGCAATCTTTTCATAGAGACAGATTAAAGCTTAAGCGGTGATAAATATTTATAAAGAAAAAGTTGTAATTAAAGAGAAAAATTATATAAGAATTTTTTTATTCTGATGCTGGTGTAAGCAAATCTAACAGGATTTTTTTGTGTTCCTGATAAACAGGTATTTTATATTAATATTACAAATTTGCTGATAAGGCACTACCATAAAATTAAATTCCAGAACTAGACAGTATTTAAAATCCCTTGTATTTTTAATACCTTGGTGCCATCTCCGATAGGTAACTTTATTTAACAATTTTTTTTATACTCAACCAAATTCTAACATTTTGTTTTAATTAAAATGTCTAGATTTGGCACCTTTTATATATTGGATTTTATCCATTCCAGTCATTAAAAGAGGTTATTTGAATTTTGTTTCTCTTCATCATAAGATGCATAGTGACAAATATTGACAGCTTACAGGTATTGCTCTTGATTTTGGAAGCATCAGTCTAATTAAAACCGGTAAACGCAGGAGTCAATAAATAAAAGAGAAATGGTATTTGTCGACGTAAAGAAAAAGCTTATAATCTAAATTTTTGTGAAAAACATTTTAATTTGAGTTCTAAAATGCGTGATTGTTTATAAAAAAAAGGAAAGATTTATTCATATAAAAAAATGTTTTAAATTAAAATTAATGGTAAAGTGAGATTCATATGTATATATAAGAAAAGAAAAAAAGAGTTGTGAAAAGATCGAAGAAGAAGAGTGCAAAAGTATGTATGTGCAAATATACATATATATGTACATGATTTTTTTTTAAATTATTTAAAAAAATCGATAGTTAAATGTTATTAACGGCGTTTTTTCCGTTATATGTTTTTTATTGTTTTAAGATCTTAATTAAATAATATATGTAGACTAAGTTTTGTCGTTCTCTACTTCTTCGTTTTTTGTAATTTTATGTTATTTACACAAAAACGTGTTTTACTTATGTTACGGAGTGTTAAAAATGCAGTGTTAAATTATTGTATGCAATTTTTAATTTGTTTATAAACATTTGTACAAAAATTATTTCCCTTAAGCAACAAACTTTAAGAGAGAAGATAGCAACATCAACATCGAACTTGCATCTAGAGATCTTTGGATAGCTGAGCGAAGTTTGATGATGTAAGTTTTATATATATATATATATATATATATATATATATATATATATTTACTTATATTTATTATATACTTATTTATTTTTATTAAGTTCATTGATCTCATTTAAACTTTATTTATTTGCTTAAGGGTGACCAACCAATTTTGGGTTTTAATATTTTTTTTTATTTGGTTTAATTTTTAATTTAATACGAACAAACATTTTTTTATATGTATTTTTTTTATGAATGATTTAAATTATTTTGCATGGATTTTTTTTTTTGTCAATCAATTTTTTTTGTTTTTGAATTTTTTAATTTATTGCTTCGAATATTGTTTAAATCTTAAAAGTTAATTTATATTAAAATGGCTCTTTAAAAGAGAAAATATTACTTTTGTTTGATTTAGGGACTACAGCTTATTTTATGGGATCACATAATTTTTTTTTTTGATTGATTTCAGTGTGATCATGGTTGGGTGGGTGATAGTTGCATTAACATACGGCAATATAAATAACGTGAATTCATCCTTTAGCTTGTGAATGTATGTACGCTTTATAAGTAATGGTTTATAACATGGCGATTGAATCAAAGGACAAGAAGATATGAACTCCCCCGTTTTCGACGAGCAATAAGGCCGGTATTTTAGCGTGCACTATTTTGGTTATCCTTCGTTTGTAACACCATAAATTTTGAATTTATAATTTAGTAAGCCATACGTTATAAATTATTTGGCGCCCAACGTGGGGCCGACGAAGTTATTTATTTGAATATTAACATCTTTTTCATGACACCGAAATGGTGGTCCCATACTCGTTTGGCTCCCTGTAGTACAAATTTGTAACTACCCTATAGTAATAAGATGTTATCTGGAATGTGATAATGATAAATGTTTAAAGGAAAAGAAAAACATTCGTATTCAACCAATATCTTCTTCTTACTATATATAAATATATATTTTCATTGTTTACTAACATTTGTAATACATGCTTGGAATACTGTTTTCTAAATCAGTCCGCGGATATTAAATTTTTTCATTACTTAACGGAAATATAGTTCTTCTAATAGTTACTATCCATAGTATAATGAAAAAAAGATTACTTTGCAAATGCAAACTTTTTAAGCTAAAGGTAAAAGGTTAAAATTTTAACAGCTTGAAAAAATAAAATTTACATATACAAATAGCACAACTATTTTCTTTTATTTTATATCTTAAACTTTTAAACGATGTTACTTTTATATTGATCCTGTTTTATTTAATAACTGTCTCTTGAAATTTTTAAACCTTAAAAAAAAAAAAATTTCCAGTTCAGATCAGACTCAAGATAATAACGAATCAGGTGGCACCTGGGAAAAACATCCCACTTGTAATGCTTGTAATACAGTCATTGCCACTAAGTCCCAGATGCACAAAACAAAACATTTAAAATTTAACAATGAACGTCTAGCTTCCTTTCAAATGTGTTACCTTAAAACTAAAATTAAAAATAGTGTAAAATTGTTACAAATATTTGCAGCCGGCTACGCTTTTGAGCCGACAAAAGCCGCCGCATGTCGGCGGCGGCTCTTAGCCGATTTTAAGCCGAACGAATTGTTTCGTTCTATCCATGGTACAATTACCTTTCAAGGTAGTATCGATTCAACAGCTGACTATTTTTTGCTCGAGATTTTCCACTCTCTAAATCTGTCAAACAGTACGTTTTTTGACATAGACGGGGATGCTCAAG
Organism: Melanophora roralis; assembly: GCA_963583895.1. Lineage (NCBI taxonomy): Eukaryota > Metazoa > Arthropoda > Insecta > Diptera > Rhinophoridae > Melanophora > Melanophora roralis. The sequence goes on along the minus strand of OY757187.1, from coordinate 22,187,125 downwards.
GTATATTCAACAAGGTAGGAACAACTGATCAGCTGACTTTTATTTCCGCCATATGTTATCTAGCTTAGCTTAGACACTTGCTTATGTTATCCAATGGTTGTGTATACAGTGTGTATGTGTGTTCACTACATTTTCGACAACCAAGCTGGAATTAGCAACAACAAAATACATGCTGAAATTTTACTGGAAGTTGTTGTTTTAGGGACGTTCCCACCTTCTTATTCCACCATGGGGATGCTTTTACAACAACTTTACCAAGAATAATTTAAGCGAACGCTTACTCGAAAGACAAGTCAAACGGAAACGTAAGCGTTTTCATACAAAATTGGGTTTACCTATGTCGAACGCAAGCTAAATATGCGAACGTAAATGTCAAAATCAGTCACTTGGAATTTTGCTTTCGAGTGGCATAAAACTTTGCAGTTTTTAATGTAAATTAAAGTCCACTTTGTATTAAAATGCCACAAAATTAAAGTAAAATATGTTCTCAAGGGTTACTGATTAAAATATCATATTTTTTAAAGCAAAAATTAAACGAACTTTGATTTTCAAAAAAAAATCTACAATAATTTTGTAAATTTTAATAATGAATTGTTTTCAATGATGTCAATTATGCCAAATTTTTAGCTAATATAAAGCCACTTGTAGGAGTAAATAAACAAAAATAGCAAATAACCATTAAATTTAACAAAAAAATTAACTGATTACATTTTTTTCTTGTACTTTTGTTTCCTGATTATTTAGTGTGAATGTTGCTGGCGCGTTTAATACATATTCATGAAGTACCGTTAGAAACACACGATTGTAAACTAATGTTGTGATAATTTGCAAAATGATTTTGATAATGTTAACATTGCACTTTCATTTTATTATTCTTATTAAATATATTATTTTCCCCTTTTTCAAAATCAACCAAAAATCAACGCACTTCTTAACGTGGATTTTTACAGAATTTTACCCTTATAAAACTACATTGGGTAAAAAGTTCATAGATAAATTCTAATATATTTATATGTTATAAATGAGTTAAAGCCATAAATAATTATAGGCTAAATGAATGACAAATTCTTTCTATATGTCGTATATTTTGTAAACAAATATGTTTAAAAAACAATGATCCAAAATTCTGGTTATAAATACATACAAAATTTAAAAAAATTACTTCTTTGATTATAAAAACAAAACACATCAAAAGATATTGGTTGTCTTAAAAACATTTATTCAAAAATATGTATGCGAAATGAAACTTATATTGTTATAGATTGATTTACCTTTAGATTCATCTTTGTTGAATCTTATGATACTTTAGAAAGGAGTCCGCTTAATAATAGTTTTTTCTAATAAGTAATAAGTTCCTAAAAAAAATAAGTACTGACTGCGACATTTTTGTAGCTAAGCCATGGTATTAATATCCCAAAAATAATTAATATTATCCTATGTTAATTTAAACATTAAAAAATTTACACATTATTGAAAATGATTTTTTTCCTGTCTCTTGTGCTTTACAATTTAAGAATGCTAGCTAGCATCACTGCTTTATGTATTAAAATTTGACTAATTAAGTGTCTACCGTTGGGAGGCAAAAAAATTTGTTACGTAAATAGACACTATTACAAAACTTATAGCAAAAAACAAAAATTAATAATTTTTAATCCACACCTTAAAGGAAAAAACAAATTTTTAAATTTAAAATAGATTTGAAGTATTGATTTTAATAAAAATTTCGTTTAACAAACCTATTGCAAATTTAAAAATTATTTATGCATATACCCAAAAGTATGTAAGCATTTTACTATTTTTATTTTTCTCTGTCGATAACAAGCCCGTAAGTAAAGACGAACGAAAGCTGTCGAAATAGTGAAATCCAAATTTACTCGAAAGTGAGTGACTAGCTTTCTTTCGTATAGGTTTTCGTTCGACATCGTGAAACAGGGTATAAATCTCTGTTTGTTGCATTATTTAGTGTGGTAAACGCAACGAATGACAAAAAAAGTTAAAAAAATATTCGAGCGGCGGCTACTTTTCAGCCGACAAAACGCCGAGAAAAAATCGGCGGCGGCGGCTATCAAAAACTTATCGGCGGTTTGATCGACCGGCTTTCAGCCGAAATTCCTTAATTCTTCTACACGAGAAGTGAAAATCTTTTAAAATTGATTAGTCGTTCATTCAATTTTTCAAACAATTGCCCAAGAATACCATTTTATTATATTTTTTTTTGAAAAATGAAAAATGGCGGAAGCATTAATTGAGCAAGCACCTAGTAGTTAAGACTTCTTGTTGTAGTTCAATGACATTCGCAATAATCAATAAAAAAAACTTTATTTTTAGTTTTTTTGTTAATAACGCCTTTTTGCATTTTAGCTAACATATGCATGTACGTATGTATGATATAGTAATAAATAAAGAAAACTTCTGACTTTAATATATTATTTTTGAACATTTTTGCAAATGCAAGAAGACTTAGCTAGCAAAACTAACTACGTTGGGTATCTTATTTTTTTAAAGTAATTTCATTATAATTTTTTTTTAAAAAGTGTTTGAAGAATAATTGCAAGACTCTTGACTTTTTTGTGCATGAATTTTCAGCCGGCTCAGAGCCGAATCTAAGCCGCCACCGACCTATTTTACTGTCAGCCGCCGCCGCCGACAAAAAGTGCTCGGCGCAGTTCTCTGGGCATGATACAACTTTGTATCATGTACTGGGGTAAGTGATAGTATTCAATCCAAAGTAAACAGTGTTTATTTAAGTTCTTATCATAATAAAAGCATATAGTTGTTTATTTCAATAAAATTTGGCTGTATGAATTTGCCCCCAGCATTTGTTTTACATGCTTGCGTGAAATACACCTTAATTTTAAACAAACTCCCGCTTTAAGATATGGCGCATTAAGAATTTCATAAAAAAAGACCAATGTGTGGGGCTATTGTTTTCCTTGTTTCTATTTAACTAATTTTTTCATAAAAGAATATACTAGGCCTAGCTCGGGACAGGCTAAATTAACCCCCTTATTATGGTTGTGAAATTTGATATTACTAAAACAATAATGAAAAAATGTTTTATCTCTTACAACTTTGTGTTAGTTCGGTTGACAAAAACGTTAAAAAATTACAACTCGTCAGTAGCAGTTGCTTGGTTTGGTTGTAATCATGACACCAAATTTTACATTACAACTGAAATAGAGTTGAGTTGTAAACAATAACAGGACCTTTAGCTGGTAGCTGTAATACGTTCCCAGACATAGGCTGTTTTCCTAAACGCAGTTTGCATTGAATCACGAAATTTCAATTTCTTTCTGACAACAAAGCATAAGGTTTTGATTATGTCTTCTGCTCATAAATTAGTGTTTATAGTTATATTAATGCATTGGAAACAAAAAAAAAACGTCAGAATTGTAAAGGTTGTAAAAGGGAAGAAGTTAAAATTTCGTGATGTAAAAAGCAAACTGCGTTTAGGAAAATAGCCATATTTAAGCAGGCATGTTTTGAAAATCCAATACCCTCAAATCACTTGTGATTTAAGTTATTTATTTAATTTATTTATTGCGAATTTCAATAAAAGGCAATTGAAGAAATTACTAAGTGATTCTAAATCGGCAGGCATTTAGTAGACCGGTTTAAAATCACAAGAATTCAAAAACGTCGGTGCTATAAAAAAACAGTTCCAGCAAAAAGAGAGCATACTAATCATAAATAAATTCATTTATGTAGCTGAACTCGACGAAGTTTTATTTATGATGAAGCATCAATGAATTTAACATGTGATTGTCCTAGGGCGAAAGTTATTCAAAGAGCTAAAAGGTATGTAATTAAGATAAGCTCTTTGGTATTTGCTTAGTATTTTGACATTTTGCATACCTATGTATGTTTAAAACTTTACGCCACCAACCAGTGTATAGAATACAATTATTATAGGTCTATTTTATGATATACATAGCTATCCCCCATACAAATGCCTCCCGGAAATGTAATTTTTGGCTATAACTGACTGGAATATTACCCTTTTTTGACAATATTTTGCATATGTATGTGTTTAGCTTTATGTCACTAACTGGTATACTGAACAAAAATATGATCGGCCAATTTTTTGATAAAGCCGCCATACCAACGCCCTCCTGGAAAAGGCATTTTTATCTATAACTGACTCTAATATTTCTTTATTTTGACCAAATTTGACACTCATGTTATCTTTATCTTTATACTGCCAACTATAATACTGAATACAAATATTGGTGTTTTTTTTAAAGAGCATACCATACAAATGTGGTGTAGAGTATAATATGGTCAGACTTGAAACGACTATAACTGACTTGTTTTTTTGCTGGTTTATTATCTATTGATTTCAATACAAAAAATTCTTTATGACCACTTTAAAGCAGGTTTGATGTTGAAAACTGTAATAGATTCTAAGATAAATTGCTTTAAAACCCCTTGCCAGTGTCCATGCAAAGTTTTGTGGCAACAGGGGCAATGGTTTCTGAGATAAATGCATGGATTTTGACCTAAAAAAATGGTTATCTTAGGTTTTTGGTTATATCTCGTAGATAATCGATCTTTATACAGTCAAATCCCGATAATTCGTAATCGCAAGGGACCGGTAACTTCTTACGAATTATAGGGGCTTTCGATTTAGCGGGGTTTCGATTTAACGGGGTTAAAGTAAAATAAATACGAATTAACGGGGTTTTTCAATTTATTTACTAAAACGATAAAAAGAAAGATAAAAAACAACTGTTAAAAATAAAATACCAAATAAATAAAATAAATACATACATAAAATAAACTAGCAGATTCATTTACTTAGCGTAAAATACATGTATTTTTGTAACAAACTAATCTTAAGAAAACAAACACACACACAAGCAAAAGCCACCTTAAAAAAAAAAATAGCGGTAAACAAAAAATCATTCTTCCTTTAATGTTTCTGTTGTTTTTATTACGAATTATAAGTGGTATCTAAGAATATGAATAACTAGAAGATGCATCTCAGCACAAAACTAGGGGTTTTCCCGGAAGTTCCCGTCCTAAAAATTCCTGGGAAATTCGTCAATTTTCATTTCCCGATTTTCCGGGAATTTTGTGCGGCAATCCCGGGACATATAAAACCTTGCACTTCAATTATTTTCGTAGCATATTCAATTTTTTTTTTACTTTTTCCTTACTTTGGTTTATAAAATACAGTGCACTCGCGATAATATGAACGAATTAAAACAGAGCCTGTTCATATATTCGATATTGTTCATATTTACAATTGGCTTAAATTATTGCAAAAAATGTTGTTTTCTTGCAGGTAAACACTTTTCCTGCTTAAATAGAAGTTTTCCTTTTTCATTAAATAATTTTATTTTTTTGTTTTATTTAAAAAAGGAACTTCTTTGACTAAATTTATACAACACAAAGCTACAACTAATCTCTAAAAAAGTCGGTTATCTTTTTTTGTTGTTTTTTTTTGAGCGAGAACTTTTAAAACAGCCTTCTCCCGTAACTGTCTCAATACATTTAAGTCTCGTTGTTCAACCATTTCACCTTCTGCCCACTCCAATGCATTATTAAAAATGTCAACAGCTTCCCTGTCTTTTATCGTTCGTTTTGGCTTCTCCACATAATCATCTTCGTCCGATATTTCTTCTACTTCATTTTCATCACATTCAACAGCATCCTCATTCCATTCTTTAACATTCAATGCTGTATATTCAATCTATAGAAAAATATAGAATAACATACGACTTCAAGTATTTTACAGTACATGAACAAATTTTAGTAGACACAAACCTCGGGTGTCAGGGTACACAAAATATTGGCCGCACCTTCTTCTAAATCAATTAAATTCATTTGTAAATTTTGTCTTAGAGTACTTAAAGGGATTTCATATTCAGGATCATCTTGATTATCCACCATATTTAAAATATTACTCCAGCATTTGGATAGCACAGATACATCTACTCTATTCCATGCTGATTGCAAAATAATAACGGCTTCCTTTAATGTAGTTTGCTTCATAGACTCTATTAAACTACCCCCTCTAGCAGCAATGGAAGCCAGAAGGCTGTTTCTATAATAAAGTTTTGTGATCCTGATTGCATTTTGGTCCATGGGTTGGATAAGAGGTGTCACGTTCGGTGGCATAAACATTCCAAAAATAGAGCCGTTTTCAGATTTTAGTTGGTCCTCAGGTGGGTGAGAAGGAGCATTATCTATTAGAAGAATGGCTTTTGCTGGTTTCCCTTTTTTGGTTAAGAATTGTTCTACCTGAATTACGTATGTAAGAAATATTTTTGAATGAATTTGTATTAATATGGATTTAAACCCATTACCTCTGGAATGAATGAACAATGACCCCAATCTTTAAAAATATTACCAGTCATCCAAGCTGTTTGAGAGTGCCGATAATGAACAGGACAGTTGAAATTCTGGAAACAACGTGTTTTTTTCGATTTTCCCACTACAAGGAGTTTGAGCCGATGAGATCCCGAAGCATTTGCACAACACAGGAAAGTAATTCTTTGTTTTTCCATTTTTGCTCCTGGTGCTGATTTTTCTTGTGACGACACGTAAGTTTTTTGTGGCAAAATCTTCCAAAATAAACCCGATTCATCGGCGTTATAAAGTTGATCATTAGTTAATTCAAGCTCTTCAATCTTTGCTTTTAGAGCCATTTTAAATGGATCAACCAACTGAGGTTGTGAAGAAAGCTTTTCACCTGAGATTTTGAGCAATCGTACTCCGAATCGCTTTTTAAAATTTTGAAGCCACCCATCACTGGCGTTGAAATCTGAGCTATTTTCTTTAATTTTATAGTGAAGTTCTTTTGCTTTTTCTTTTAAAATCAATCCACTAATAGGAATCTTTTTATCTCTCATACGCAAAAACCATCGATACAAACATTTTTCCATTTTTGGGTACTCCGACGGCCGCATTGTTTTTCTTTTTCCAGGTCCAATAAATGTATTGTTGACACATTTTGAAATAGAATTCTTATTTTTTTTTATTCCACATATTGTGGACTTCGTTACTCCATATTTTTTTGCTAAATTAGTAACACTTGAACCTTTTTGTAAATTTTCTAAAATTTCATATTTTTCTTTTAAAGTTAAAAATTTATGCTTTTTTGTATGCATATTTAACAAATTATTTACGTTTAATAAGCACTTTAACTGTTGACAAGTTGCGTTCGCGTACATGTCATAACTAGAGAAAAAATAGACCTTGCCCGTGCATATACATACATATTTATGCATGTACATATGTGTGGTTTTTTAAGATTTGGTATTAAAATAAATATAACTCGGGATTTCCCCAACATCTAATGCTTTGTAACTGAAATTTATATGCTTTAAAAATAAAAAAAAAACTGTTCAAATTTTAAAACCTTTGTACAAAGTTCATATTTTAGAGTAGTCAATGGTGAAGAAAAAGTGTTCATATTTTGGGGTGTTCAAATATTAGAGTGTTCACATTATCGCGAGTGCACTGTATTAAATACTAACCCCCATATTCATAAAAAACTAAAGTATGGTAATTAAGGGCTTATTTAAGAGATGTCTATTAGAGGCCAGCTCAAGACAACACTAAATAAGGCATCATCTCGAATTTTCAATTTGTTTCATAAACCTTACGTGTGCACACACAACAATAAGTGCTGCGTTGTATTGTTCGCCATCTCTTTTGTTTACTTAACTTAACTTAAATGAAAAATATTTTCACACTTAAGCACACTTAAGTAAACAACAACGGCACATCAATTCATCATGATCACACACTTCAATTTCAATTCATCTCGAAACTTTACTGTTGACGGGATGTTCCTGGTGTGTTAGTTTTAAAAACGGGGGTTGATTTTTAATGTATGTATGTAATGTAATGTAATTACGTATGAATTTTATATTGATTTGCCTGCTTTTTGTATACATGTTTGTTTATGTATCTATTCAACATTGTATGCAATACCAAAGAATATTCATATGTATGTACATAGAACATTCACTCAGTTTTAGAACATTTACATGTATATTCTGTTTATGTTTACAATTAAAGATACAAATAAATCGTCATAGACAATCACTTAATTGTCTTCGATAAACAGCACATACATAAACTACAGAAGTGTTGTTTCAATACAGATTATGTGCAAATAACCAACAAAGTCTAGTTTAGGGTGAATATACACATTTTATTGTTGTAAAAATGAAATTTTGCCAATAACCAACGACTTTAAATGCCCTGATAGTTTTAACTGCCTTTTAACATTTTAAGTTATAAATTTTTGATTATATATAGAAGAAAACCTTACATATTTTTTTTCAAAGTTTTTAATTTATAAAGTTTGCTTTTTGGACAGAGTTATTGATTTAGGATTTACGAAAAAAATATTTAACTGTTTTTTTACCATAGCTGTAAGTTGTAAATATTTTTACTCAAAATATCAAAAAAATATTTTTTCTTTAATTCAAGTTATGTTTTTCTAATAAATTGCTAACTAAACAATTAAAAATTTCATAAAAATTTTAAATTTTCGTTTTTATTTATTAGTTGAACTATTTGTTTTTAAGACAATTTTATTTTCTTTATCAGGCTCAAATTCAATACTATACTAAATTCTCATTTATTTGCAAATGAAGAAATTAATATTTTTAGTTTTTACTACTTTATTAGCGTTAGTTAAGAAAGGAAATTTTATTGAAAAAACAAGATTTTTACCGATACTAGCCGAGTAGAATGCATTTTCGAAAAACAGCTACGATTTTCATCATCAGTACTCTTTGTTCGGTTGTTAGTTTAATTTGGTTGTAAACATCAGCCATTTAACCCACTGATCCATGTGGCGAGGTGAGTCGGCACGAAGTTTTTTCCACTTAAACCAACTAAACCAAAGCTTTTTCAATTTTTCCATTTCCTATTACTAACGCCATCTCTATTTAAGTTTTAACACTAAGTTAGAGCGTAGCGTAGCCTTAACCATCTATCAGATGGTATTAGAAGGCTACCATATTTTTTATATGTACAATTTTTGAAATTGTTATTATATATCACCGTGCCATGTGTGCTTTATGAGTTTTCGTTTTTATTTATTAGTTGAACTATTTGTTTTTAAGACAATTTTATTTTCTTTATCAGGCTCAAGTTCAATACTATACTAAATTCTCATTTATTTGCAAATGAAGAAATTAATATTTTTAGTTTTTACTACTTTATTAGCGTTAGTTAAGAAAGGAAATTTTATTGAAAAAAACAAGATTTTTACCGATACTAGCCGAGTAGAATGCATTTTCGAAAAACAGCTACGATTTTCATCATCAGTACTCTTTGTTCGGTTGTTAGTTTAATTTGGTTGTAAACATCAGCCATTTAACCCACTGATCCATGTGGCGAGGTGAGTCGGCACGAAGTTTTTTCCACTTAAACCAACTAAACCAAAGCTTTTTCAATTTTTCCATTTCCTATTACTAACGCCATCTCTATTTAAGTTTTAACACTAATTTCTTCATTTGCAAATAAATGAGAATTTAGTATAGTATTGAACTTGAGCCTGATAAAGAAAATAAAATTGTCTTAAAATTTTAAATATTTTATTAAAAAAAATGTTTTTTATATATACTTTGTTTCAGTCTACGGCAAATATATGTATTCATTTGCAATATTTTTGAACAAAACACTTTTACCCCCATATTCATAATAATTAAAGTAGGCTTATTAAGTGCTTATTTAACAGATGTCTATGGCATAGTTGTCTTATTAGTCCTTATTAAGCCTTCTTTAATTATTTGGAATACGAGCATTAGATATTATTATATTAAGCATAATTGAAATGAGTTTTTAAATATTCTAACCTATTTCAACCCGTTATACATTCTACCTTGAAATTGTTTTTTTTTTTTAATTAGATTTTGTTTACTATAAAAGCCTATATGACATAAATTTTTTTCAAAAAAAATGTTTCAATATTTTGTATTTAACAAAAATTTTTTTAAATTTTGATATTATTATTAAAAAAAGCTGTTTAAATATTTTAATTCTGAGGCCAAATCGTGACATTCGAATCTAAATTTTACTCGATCGATCGAGTTGTCAGTGTTTTAAGCATAGAAATTCTAATAAGAACTTTTTAATTTCGATTCAAAACGAATGCGACGACTTGGTCGGCTTTCTTCATATATTTCAATTTCAACTAATATGAACATTAATAATTTTTCTTAATAAATACACCCAAACATAAATACACATATGTATTTATACACATACATGCATGTTAAGAGCTATAAATTGCAGAAGAAAGTTGGTTTGTTCTGAAAAAAACTATATATAAGAGATAGGTTTGTTTCGGATAAAATGTTGGAAATAAAAAATAGTTTAACCAAATTTTTCAACTCTGGAAGCAGACTAACCCCCATATTCATAATAATTTAAGTGGGCTTAATAAGGGCTTATTTGATAGATGTCTATAGCATAATTGTCAAATAAGCTCTTATTAAGGCTACTTTAATTTTTATGAATACGAGCATAATGCTCGTATATAATTTGTTTTTTCACATTTTTTTTTTCAATATTTCGCCATTCTGCTGTGGGGCATCATCAGGAAGATTTTATTAAAGATAAATAATCGTTATTATGGTTTCAAAATCAGCTTTCGGTATTTTTGAAAACAATTTTAAAATTACAATAATAATTGGGGTATTCAAACGGTGTGCTATTAATCATATTGCCTTAAAGTTTTAATAATTTACAATAGTTTAAAAAAAATTGTTGCTGTGCTTAAAAGAAAAAAGTTCTAAAATAATAAGACTTTTTGAACTGTGTTTATTGTTTTGTCATAAACAGTAAAAACCTGCGCCGGGCGGCCGAAACTCTTTAGTGAAGCCGTTGATATAATTAACAAGTCGCAGTCATTAATTTTAAAATATTTTTGAAATTACTTATATTTCTGTTTTTTCCAGCAGCTGATTCAAATTTAAAATAGCACACTTAATTATGAGCGGATGCTCACAACATTAGTATTTTTTCGTTTTAATTTTTTAAGACATATGCCTTTATGGCTACGGACTTAGTGGAGGCTAACCACGGTGGGTCCCACTGTGGTAGTGCTCAACTGCTCCGTGCGCTGGCCAACTACGCTCGTCTGGCCTGGATTGCGGGTATGCATATGGCAGTTGGCGGCTTGCTGCCTCTGCTGTCATTGCTGTCCCGCCCCCTGCCGCTTCGTTCAACATTGCTGTTGCTGCTGTTGTTATTTGCTGCTGTTTGTTGCTGGTGCTTTTCTGCTGCTCATGCTGCCGATACTCACCGCTGGTAGTTCCAGTGCTTCCGCGTTGGTCGATGCATCCTTGGGCCACCCGTGAGGGTTCCCATTGTACTGCTTGTCCTCGTTTCATGTTGTGCGTAATGTCCTTGCTGGTGCCCTTGATGGCCAGAGTGTCGCTCGTGAGGGCGGCTGTTTAATGTATTGTGTTTTCGTCCTTGTTGTTTTGTTTGTTGTTCCTGGGGTGACCAGTCCCGGACTTTTGAGTCAAAACTGGAAGTAGTTTCGGCTACGAGGGGTTACCAGTCCCTGAACTGTTTGGAGTTCAACTGGAAGTAGCCTTGGCTTGACCTTGGCTACGAGGCCTGACCAGAAGCTTGTCATTCTAAATCTGGTACCACGGGTGTCAGGAGCCCCTAGAACCTCGGTTCTAGCCTGACAATGGATGAGGCCCCTTCGGGAGCAACGTGGTGGTTGTGGTTTAAACCCAAATCGCGGGGAGAGCTTCTGCTCGATGTGGAGTTGCATTGCAACCGGGTGCCGTGACCCATAGAACGGTAGGAGTTTTAGATGGGCTCCGCTCCTCACCAAGGGGGAAGGCATACGAATTTGTTAAAAGCAAAAAGTAACAAACTACATGTATGAGAAAAAACACCTATTTGCCGAAAACGTCAAATTTTGAACCCCTCTAGCTCAGAGAGTTCTTGACCGATCGTGTTAAAAAATTGTGTCTATGCTACTCTCTGCAAGAACTTACTTTGGTCTTAATTTCTTTCCAATCGAAAGACATCGGTTTTAAAAGTTGGGTCACTTGACATGAAATCCCCCATATATTAATATAGGTTAGTTACTAAAATAAACTTATATTATTATTTATTTTAGTTTCGAGGTATAATAAACGTGTTACATATTCTTAGATCTACTGGGTGTAGGGGATCCGCCTACTTAATTTATACTCTTATATTTATTTATTATAAAATAATTTTACTCTATTTTTGTGAACCGTACTGGTTTTATTGTTATTTATTCTTATTGATATGTTCTTATCTTCTACCGTGATGACCTTATAAGGCCCTGTGTATAATTGGTCTAATTTTCGTCCAGATGCGTTCTCTACTAAAACCATGTCATTAGTTTGAATGTCTTGTGGACTCGACATTTTGTCATAAATTTCCTTTTGCTTAAGCTTTGACCTTTCAATTAACAATTTGGCTCTTTGGTGTGCTAATTGTAGCCTATATTTAACTTCTTTAGCATTGGCTTCAATATTATATATTGGGTCTACCTCCCCTTTCAGAAGAAGGTTGAGCGGTGTGGGCGGTTTTCCGAACACCAGCTCAAATGGGCAATAACCATGTACTGATGAAGGGGTTGTGTTGTAACAAAATTCAAAGTATGTAACCCATTCGTCCCAATCTGTTTTGTCAGGTGATAAATAAGTTCTCAGGTACTCATTGAGTGTTCTATGAGAACGTTCAACGGCACCCAAGGTTTCATGGTGGTATGCTGTGGAATGTAATTGCTTTATACTAAGCAATTTACAAAGTTCTGAAAGTACTTGATTTTTGTATTCCGCGCCCATGTCTGGGAGTAGTGTTTTCATAGGTCCGAATTTAAATATGCAATTCATAAAAATCGCTTTTGCCACATTTTTAGCTGATTTGTCGGGTATTGGGACGACAATAAGATATTTAGATAGGTCACATAACATTGTAACTGCGTATTCATTTCCCCCGTTTGATTTTACAAATGGCCCTATTGTGTCTATAATGACGATGTCAAAGGGATTGGCAGGGGTTGGTGTAATTGCTAAACTCTCTTTATGTTTTGAGCGCACCTTGTTCAATTGACATTTTACACAGTTTTTACATACTTGGTAACTTGCTTGGTCATGTTTTTCCAAAAGTATTTTTTTCTAAGTTTATTTAATAATCGTGTGAAGCCTGGGTGGCCACCAATTTTTCTTTATTATTTAAAGTTTTTCTCTTTCGTTTGTTATTATTTTTATTTTCGGTGTCAGCGCTATTTCCAGATTGCTCAATTTATTGTTCGCATTTTCCTTAAAATCATTAACTCGAGTTTTTTCAAATATTATATCATTGAGCGATAGTTGCAACTTTTGAATGCCTATATGATTAGCCATATTTTCTAGCTTTGGTAAGAATTGATCTAAATCAATTTTTCCATTAATAATAAATTCATCCATCGCAGTTTAATTAAATTTACGTTTCCCTTTTATTAGCATACATCTAAATGTATCTGCTATTTGGGTAAATTTTAAACGAACAAATTTTTTAACCTGATTTTATTAGTAATTTCGTATGCGCCAGGTTTCTTGCCTATTTGTTCCGTATAATAATCCGTTATAGTATTATTGATTTTTATGTTTTTGTTTTGTAGTCGTGTAGTGACCTTAAGTATATTGATGTGTTCACCCATTTCTTTAATGTCACTAAAATTAATGCGAGATAGAGCGTCAGCCCCTCAGTTTTGTTTCCCCTGTATATATTCTATTAAAAAGTCATATTCTTCAAGATCTAGTCTCATTCGCGTGAGTTTAGATAAGTGGTCTTCACCCATATTACCCAGCTAACGAAGATTTTCGGGTTTTTACTTACTCTCTTCGTGAATATTACAACCAGGGTTTTCCAAAATAAATTGTTTTCCTACCAAAATGCTTCTTAAAATCTGCAAACAGCAACTGAATAACTAATCCTGATTAAATTGTATTTTTAAATAAATATCGTATTTTGTTTACTGATATTGCTTTTATAACTCATGGCGAGCTATTTTTATTTTATTTTTCGATCGTGAACTTAAGAAAACATAATAAATTATTAACATTACACAATCTTTCATAAATAAAAAATCCATACGCTTTGTTTTCATCATTGCAAACGGTAATCATAATCAAAACATCAAACATATGGTGGTTTTCAGACAAGACTAATTGTGCTGGCATAAAATCGCAGTTTGTAGGCTTTTTCGGTGAAGAGAGTGTTTTGGTTGACATAATTTTTTCAACCAGCTTCAACCCCGCACAAGCAGAACAAAACTAACACATACACACTAATGAACGTGAAATAAGCAAAGAAAATACTAACACACACAAAGCTTTGTATACGTGCGCAGTTTTATGCCAGCATAATTAGTCTTGTGTGAAAACTAAAGAACAAAATTTTGTGCGGATTAAAAATTAGTCTTGTCGGAAAACTCCCTATGAAAATTAAAAAATTTCAATTAGTAGTTTGTTAGCTTTCAAACAGAGTAGGTGTATGTCGCATGTTTTTATTTTTCAGAGAGAGCTAAAAATGTTTTTTCTGCACTGCAGCGTTGCCAATTAGTGTGTAATTATCCAAAAATAATTTGAAGCTCTTTATGTGTGCAATATAGGTAGAGCTAAAATTTTTTTGATACTTACAGTAAGAAATTGATAGCAAGCTACATAAATTTATGCAATTTAAAAACTTTTTCATAATTCAGGTAAAAACCTACGGACATACATATACATTTTTTACAGCATTTTAGAAAAAAATATTTATAATAATTATGTGGGATATTAAGTGGGAAAATCTTTTTTGTTTTCTTTAAACATATTCAAAGAGGCTGAGTGCCTTGTATGCAACCAGTTACTAAAGAATATATTTGCATCGCACCTTAAGCGGCATACAATGCCTATTGAGTTTCATTCTGTTTCAGGAAATGAGAGAAATCAATTAATAAAAATACTAAAAGGAGATTTTTGACTCAAAAATCTTTGTATCCAAAATAGATGCTCAAATAACTCTACCAATACAGATAGCCAAATCAAGGCTTCACATATCATCAGCTTAGAATTAGCTAAAAAATATCGTTATAATAAAACAAAATATTAATAATTTTATATTTTGCCTTGAAATAAAAAAAAAACATAAGCTTACAAAACACTGATACACAAAAACAAATATAGTAAAAACAATACTATATTTTTTTTATAAAAATGAATTATTTTGGTTTTTATTTTTACATTTTTCAGTTAGTACTGTATTACTGAATGAGCGCGATATGTTGTGCTATGTTTTTATTTTTTTTATATATATAATTTGTTATGTTCTGTTTTTTCACTTAAAATGCAGATTTGTTTTTTTCCAAATTTGCAGTTCTTATAAAAAAAATAATGGCACCGCTGACAATAATACTCTCATTTTAAGTGCGTTTCTCTTTGTGAAGACCACTGGTTTAGATGAAGGGGTTTTCATTGAAAACAGGTAAATTAATGGTCTATGGTCGCTTCTAACTAAAAATTTCGTTCCATAAGCATACGGGCGGAAAAAGTTGATAGCCCAGTGTATCGTTCGATAACTGCCTTATTTGACTCACCTTTAGTAAAGGCTCTTGACGCATAAGCCACTGGTAGATGGATACCATCATATTCTTGACTAAGGATAGCTCCGCAAGCCTCTTTGCTTGCATCAGTTGTGATGCAAAATTGTTTCTCAAAATTCGGATATTGTAATATTTCAGGTGATAAGAGGGAATTTTTAAGGTATTGAAATGCATCTTCGCATTCCTTTGATTAAACAAATTTCGTATTTTTTCTCGTTAACCTTGTAAGATGTATCGCATATTTAGCAATTGCAAAAAGCAACAAATCTTCTTGCATCTTCAGGATTTCTGGGTATTGGGTAGTTTCTTATAATTTCAAATTTTCCCTCATCTGGGTAAATACCTTCGTTCGTACATTTATGTCCCAAAAATGTTACTTGATGTTTAAAAAATATGCATTTGTCAGGGTGCAATTTTAAATTGAATTTTCTACAAATTTCAAAGATATCCTTAAGACTTTTGAGCATATGATTTTCTGAGCATCCCAGGACAACAAGATCGTCCATATACAAGAATGCTTGTGACGGCTTGAGACCTGCAAACGCCATGGTCATCATCCGCTGGAAGGAATTCGGGGCTATTTTAAGCCCGTAGGGAAGTCTTTTGAACCTCTTTGATCCAGTATTAGTGGAGAAGGAAGTAATGTCTCTTGAGCAATCTTTGATGGAATCCGGACATCAAGTCAAGGCACGAGAAATACTTGGCTCTCCCCAGTTGGTCTAAAATATCATCAATTCTGGGAAGAGGAAATTTGTCCGCTATGAGCTTTTTGTTGACCTGCCTATAGTCAATAACTAGCCTCCATCTTTTTTCGTTGCTATTTGGTAACGATTTTTTTGGGAACAATCAATATTGGGCTATTAAATTCGGATACAGAAGGTTCTACAAGGTCATTACTAATGAGTTTTTCCACCTGACTATTGATTTCAGATTTTTGTGATTCAGGGGTCCTATAGTTTTTTATATAAACTGGTGTAGTATCCTTCAATCTTAATTTTTGCTTGTAAAAATTATTACAAGAAATTTTTTCATCTTCTAAACCAAAAATATCTGTGTATTGTGAACATAGTGTTGTTAAACTTTGATATGCAAATTTTAAGAAGTTACATTGAAGTTTTTCTAAAATATTCTTTGATCTTGATTCACTGTTACTATACTATACTATACTATACTATACTATACTATACTATACTATACTATACTATACTATACTATACTATACTATACTATACTATACTATACTATACTATACTATACTATACTATACTATACTATACTATACTATACTATACTATACTATACTATACTATACTATACTATACTATACTATACTATACTATACTATACTATACTATACTATACTATACTATACTATACTATACTATACTATACTATACTATACTATACTATACTATACTATACTATACTATACTATACTATACTATACTATACTATACTATACTATACTATACTATACTATACTATACTATACTATACTATACTATACTATACTATACTATACTATACTATACTATACTATACTATACTATACTATACTATACTATACTATACTATACTATACTATACTATACTATACTATACTATACTATACTATACTATACTATACTATACTATACTATACTATACTATACTATACTATACTATACTATACTATACTATACTATACTATACTATACTATACTATACTATACTATACTATACTATACTATACTATACTATACTATACTATACTATACTATACTATACTATACTATACTATACTATACTATACTATACTATACTATACTATACTATACTATACTATACTATACTATACTATACTATACTATACTATACTATACTATACTATACTATACTATACTATACTATACTATACTATACTATACTATACTATACTATACTATACTATACTATACTATACTATACTATACTATACTATACTATACTATACTATACTATACTATACTATACTATACTATACTATACTATACTATACTATACTATACTATACTATACTATACTATACTATACTATACTATACTATACTATACTATACTATACTATACTACAGGGTGGCCCAGAAAGACCGAAGTGGTGTGAATTGCTTATAACTTTTTATTTAAGAGATATTTTTTTAATTTTTTTTTTTTTAAATACATTAAATTTATGGGGAATATTTTTGGATTAGTTATTAAAAATGATATCCCGCAAGTGGTGGCCATATTCTGCTTCGCACAAATGTGCTCTTTCCAACACATTTTCCATGACCTTTCGCAAAACTTCCGGTGGTATGTTGTTAATTTCTTCTCGAATATTGGTTTTTAACTCCTCAATACTCCTAGGCTTATTAACATAAACTTTTCCTTTTAAATAGCCCCAAAGAAAACAGTCTGGAGCGGTTAAATCCGGGGAACGCGGAGGCCAATTAAAATTGCTGTTACGAGAAATTATTCTTTCACCAAAGATGTCGCGTAAAAGAGTCATTGTGGCCCTCGCAGTGTGCGCTGTGGCTCCATCCTGTTGGAACCATATTTGCGGATGGTTTTCCACGGCTGGCCTTACAAAATTTTGCAACATGGCCCGATATCGATCACCATTGACGGAAATGGCGACACCTTGTTCATTTTCAAAAAAATATGGGCCAATGATCCTTTCTGAAGAAACACCGCACCAAACGGTACACTTAACTGGGTGCAATTGTCGTTGATGAAGTACTCTCGGGTTTTCCGTAGCCCATATCCTACAGTTTTGCTTGTTAACGAACCCATTTAATTGAAAATGGGCTTCGTCACTCATTATTAAGTTATGAATAAAATTTGGATTCTCTTGTGCTTTTTGCTGGAAATAAATTGCATAGTCAAGTCGTTGCTGGTAATCTGTTGGTTTCAATTCTTGAACAAGTTGAATTTTGTATGGAAACAATCCTATGGTGTGCAAAATTCGCTGCAGCGAAGTTCTTGAGAGGCCCAGTTGTGACGAACGTCTCCTGGTTGATGTTTCTGGATCCTCCCGAATACTCTCCTGTACCACTTGAATATTGTCAGCCGTGTGGACAGTTCGGTGTCTGCCGGGACCAGGAAGGTTCCTTACTGCTCCTTGTTCTCGAAAATTTGCAACCAGACGGTTTATTGTTGACTGAGAGGGTGCAACCCGCACATTAAATTGACGACGGTATGCACGCTGAGTCAACACAATGGACCGTTGATTTGAAAAGTAAATTTCAACAATTTGGGCACGTTGTTCAATTGTGTATTGCTCCATTATAAATTATCCAAGTCTTCTTTACAAAATACTGAAAAGAAAAGAAGAAAAAAATTATAATAAAAAAGTTATAAGGAATTCACACCACTTCGGTCTTTCTGGGCCACCCAGTATACTATACTATACTATACTATACTATACTATACTATACTATACTATACTATACTATACTATACTATACTATACTATACTATACTATACTATACTATACTATACTATACTATACTATACTATACTATACTATACTATACTATACTATACTATACTATACTATACTATACTATACTATACTATACTATACTATACTATACTATACTATACTATACTATACTATACTATACTATACTATACTATACTATACTATACTATACTATACTATACTATACTATACTATACTATACTATACTATACTATACTATACTATACTATACTATACTATACTATACTATACTATACTATACTATACTATACTATACTATACTATACTATACTATACTATACTATACTATACTATACTATACTATACTATACTATACTATACTATACTATACTATACTATACTATACTATACTATACTATACTATACTATACTATACTATACTATACTATACTATACTATACTATACTATACTATACTATACTATACTATACTATACTATACTATACTATACTATACTATACTATACTATACTATACTATACTATACTATACTATACTATACTATACTATACTATACTATACTATACTATACTATACTATACTATACTATACTATACTATACTATACTATACTATACTATACTATACTATACTATACTATACTATACTATACTATACTATACTATACTATACTATACTATACTATACTATACTATACTATACTATACTATACTATACTATACTATACTATACTATACTATACTATACTATACTATACTATACTATACTATACTATACTATACTATACTATACTATACTATACTATACTATACTATACTATACTATACTATACTATACTATACTATACTATACTATACTATACTATACTATACTATACTATACTATACTATACTATACTATACTATACTATACTATACTATACTATACTATACTATACTATACTATACTATACTATACTATACTATACTATACTATACTATACTATACTATACTATACTATACTATACTATACTATACTATACTATACTATACTATACTATACTATACTATACTATACTATACTATACTATACTATACTATACTATACTATACTATACTATACTATACTATACTATACTATACTATACTATACTATACTATACTATACTATACTATACTATACTATACTATACTATACTATACTATACTATACTATACTATACTATACTATACTATACTATACTATACTATACTATACTATACTATACTATACTATACTATACTATACTATACTATACTATACTATACTATACTATACTATACTATACTATACTATACTATACTATACTATACTATACTATACTATACTATACTATACTATACTATACTATACTATACTATACTATACTATACTATACTATACTATACTATACTATACTATACTATACTATACTATACTATACTATACTATACTATACTATACTATACTATACTATACTATACTATACTATACTATACTATACTATACTATACTATACTATACTATACTATACTACACTGCACTCTGCACTCTGCACTCTGCACTCTGCACTCTGCACTCTGCACTCTGCACTCTGCACTCTGCACTCTGCACTCTGCACTCTGCACTCTGCACTCTGCACTCTGCACTCTGCACTCTGCACTCTGCACTCTGCACTCTGCACTCTGCACTCTGCACTCTGCACTCTGCACTCTGCACTCTGCACTCTGCACTCTGCACTCTGCACTCTGCACTCTGCACTCTGCACTCTGCACTCTGCACTCTGCACTCTGCACTCTGCACTCTGCACTCTGCACTCTGCACTCTGCACTCTGCACTCTGCACTCTGCACTCTGCACTCTGCACTCTGCACTCTGCACTCTGCACTCTGCACATGACGCACATGACGCACATGACGCACATGACGCACATGACGCACATGACGCACATGACGCACATGACGCACATGACGCACATGACGCACATGACGCACATGACGCACATGACGCACATGACGCACATGACGCACATGACGCACATGACGCACATGACGCACATGACGCACATGACGCACATGACGCACATGACGCACATGACGCACATGACGCACATGACGCACATGACGCACATGACGCACATGACGCACATGACGCACATGACGCACATGACGCACATGACGCACATGACGCACATGACGCACATGACGCACATGACGCACATGACGCACATGACGCACATGACGCACATGACGCACATGACGCACATGACGCACATGACGCACATGACGCACATGACGCACATGACGCACATGACGCACATGACGCACATGACGCACATGACGCACATGACGCACATGACGCACATGACGCACATGACGCACATGACGCACATGACGCACATGACGCACATGACGCACATGACGCACATGACGCACATGACGCACATGACGCACATGACGCACATGACGCACATGACGCACATGACGCACATGACGCACATGACGCACATGACGCACATGACGCACATGACGCACATGACGCACATGACGCACATGACGCACATGACGCACATGACGCACATGACGCACATGACGCACATGACGCACATGACGCACATGACGCACATGACGCACATGACGCACATGACGCACATGACGCACATGACGCACATGACGCACATGACGCACATGACGCACATGACGCACATGACGCACATGACGCACATGACGCACATGACGCACATGACGCACATGACGCACATGACGCACATGACGCACATGACGCACATGACGCACATGACGCACATGACGCACATGACGCACATGACGCACATGACGCACATGACGCACATGACGCACATGACGCACATGACGCACATGACGCACATGACGCACATGACGCACATGACGCACATGACGCACATGACGCACATGACGCACATGACGCACATGACGCACATGACGCACATGACGCACATGACGCACATGACGCACATGACGCACATGACGCACATGACGCACATGACGCACATGACGCACATGACGCACATGACGCACATGACGCACATGACGCACATGACGCACATGACGCACATGACGCACATGACGCACATGACGCACATGACGCACAGGACGCACATGACGCACAGGACGCACATGACGCACATGACGCACATGACGCATTTGACCAAGTGGTGTTACAAGCACAGCTGATATAATTTTTTCATGCTTCATGCTGAGTTGTCAAAGTTGTTTACTTTTATATATCTTTTTTTGGCCCCTGAGCATACGAAAACTACAAAAAAAACGAAAATTTTATTCACCAAATTTTGTTGTTGTAGAATCGCCACCACCTGATTCATTATTGCGTCATGACTATTTGTATTCTCAAATGTGAGAATAAGATCTCATAAATGAACAACTGACAACACTACCAAAACCACAACTACAACCGCAACCACAATTAAACCACAACTACAACCACAATTAAACCACAACTTCAACCACAATTAAATCACAAAACTGCACAACTACTACAACTACAACATACTACAGCTACAGCTCTACTATACCTATACTATACTATACTATACTATACTATACTATACTATACTATACTATACTATACTATACTATACTATACTATACTATACTATACTATACTATACTATACTATACTATACTATACTATACTATACTATACTATACTATACTATACTATACTATACTATACTATACTATACTATACTATACTATACTATACTATACTATACTATACTATACTATACTATACTATACTATACTATACTATACTATACTATACTATACTATACTATACTATACTATACTATACTATACTATACTATACTATACTATACTATACTAT
The DNA here is from genome assembly GCA_963583895.1 of Melanophora roralis. Taxonomy (NCBI): domain Eukaryota; kingdom Metazoa; phylum Arthropoda; class Insecta; order Diptera; family Rhinophoridae; genus Melanophora; species Melanophora roralis. Next base: position 22,164,187 of record OY757187.1, on the reverse strand, counting down.
ACTATACTATACTATACTATACTATACTATACTATACTATACTATACTATACTATACTATACTATACTATACTATACTATACTATACTATACTATACTATACTATACTATACTATACTATACTATACTATACTATACTATACTATACTATACTATACTATACTATACTATACTATACTATACTATACTATACTATACTATACTATACTATACTATACTATACTATACTATACTATACTATACTATACTATACTATACTATACTATACTATACTATACTATACTATACTATACTATACTATACTATACTATACTATACTATACTATACTATACTATACTATACTATACTATACTATACTATACTATACTATACTATACTATACTATACTATACTATACTATACTATACTATACTATACTATACTATACTATACTATACTATACTATACTATACTATACTATACTATACTATACTATACTATACTATACTATACTATACTATACTATACTATACTATACTATACTATACTATACTATACTATACTATACTATACTATACTATACTATACTATACTATACTATACTATACTATACTATACTATACTATACTATACTATACTATACTATACTATACTATACTATACTATACTATACTATACTATACTATACTATACTATACTATACTATACTATACTATACTATACTATACTATACTATACTATACTATACTATACTATACTATACTATACTATACTATACTATACTATACTATACTATACTATACTATACTATACTATACTATACTATACTATACTATACTATACTATACTATACTATACTATACTATACTATACTATACTATACTATACTATACTATACTATACTATACTATACTATACTATACTATACTATACTATACTATACTATACTATACTATACTATACTATACTATACTATACTATACTATACTATACTATACTATACTATACTATACTATACTATACTATACTATACTATACTATACTATACTATACTATACTATACTATACTATACTATACTATACTATACTATACTATACTATACTATACTATACTATACTATACTATACTATACTATACTATACTATACTATACTATACTATACTATACTATACTATACTATACTATACTATACTATACTATACTATACTATACTATACTATACTATACTATACTATACTATACTATACTATACTATACTATACTATACTATACTATACTATACTATACTATACTATACTATACTATACTATACTATACTATACTATACTATACTATACATACTATACTATACTATACTATACTATACTATACTATACTATACTATACTATACTATACTATACTATACTATACTATACTATACTATACTATACTATACTATACTATACTATACTATACTATACTATACTATACTATACTATACTATACTATACTATACTATACTATACTATACTATACTATACTATACTATACTATACTATACTATACTATACTATACTATACTATACTATACTATACTATACTATACTATACTATACTATACTATACTATACTATACTATACTATACTATACTATACTATACTATACTATACTATACTATACTATACTATACTATACTATACTATACTATACTATACTATACTATACTATACTATACTATACTATACTATACTATACTATACTATACTATACTATACTATACTATACTATACTATACTATACTATACTATACTATACTATACTATACTATACTATACTATACTATACTATACTATACTATACTATACTATACTATACTATACTATACTATACTATACTATACTATACTATACTATACTATACTATACTATACTATACTATACTATACTATACTATACTATACTATACTATACTATACTATACTATACTATACTATACTATACTATACTATACTATACTATACTATACTATACTATACTATACTATACTATACTATACTATACTATACTATACTATACTATACTATACTATACTATACTATACTATACTATACTATACTATACTATACTATACTATACTATACTATACTATACTATACTATACTATACTATACTATACTATACTATACTATACTATACTATACTATACTATACTATACTATACTATACTATACTATACTATACTATACTATACTATACTATACTATACTATACTATACTATACTATACTATACTATACTATACTATACTATACTATACTATACTATACTATACTATACTATACTATACTATACTATACTATACTATACTATACTATACTATACTATACTATACTATACTATACTATACTATACTATACTATACTATACTATACTATACTATACTATACTATACTATACTATACTATACTATACTATACTATACTATACTATACTATACTATACTATACTATACTATACTATACTATACTATACTATACTATACTATACTATACTATACTATACTATACTATACTATACTATACTATACTATACTATACTATACTATACTATACTATACTATACTATACTATACTATACTATACTATACTATACTATACTATACTATACTATACTATACTATACTATACTATACTATACTATACTATACTATACTATACTATACTATACTATACTATACTATACTATACTATACTATACTATACTATACTATACTATACTATACTATACTATACTATACTATACTATACTATACTATACTATACTATACTATACTATACTATACTATACTATACTATACTATACTATACTATACTATACTATACTATACTATACTATACTATACTATACTATACTATACTATACTATACTATACTATACTATACTATACTATACTATACTATACTATACTATACTATACTATACTATACTATACTATACTATACTATACTATACTATACTATACTATACTATACTATACTATACTATACTATACTATACTATACTATACTATACTATACTATACTATACTATACTATACTATACTATACTATACTATACTATACTATACTATACTATACTATACTATACTATACTATACTATACTATACTATACTATACTATACTATACTATACTATACTATACTATACTATACTATACTATACTATACTATACTATACTATACTATACTATACTATACTATACTATACTATACTATACTATACTATACTATACTATACTATACTATACTATACTATACTATACTATACTATACTATACTATACTATACTATACTATACTATACTATACTATACTATACTATACTATACTATACTATACTATACTATACTATACTATACTATACTATACTATACTATACTATACTATACTAGACTATACTAGACTATACTATACTATACTATACTACACTGCACTCTGCACTCTGCACTCTGCACTCTGCACTCTGCACTCTGCACTCTGCACTCTGCACTCTGCACTCTGCACTCTGCACTCTGCACTCTGCACTCTGCACTCTGCACTCTGCACTCTGCACTCTGCACTCTGCACATGACGCACATGACGCACATGACGCACATGACGCACATGACGCACATGACGCACATGACGCACATGACGCACATGACGCACATGACGCACATGACGCACATGACGCACATGACGCACATGACGCACATGACGCACATGACGCACATGACGCACATGACGCACATGACGCACATGACGCACATGACGCACATGACGCACATGACGCACATGACGCACATGACGCACATGACGCACATGACGCACATGACGCACATGACGCACATGACGCACATGACGCACATGACGCACATGACGCACATGACGCACATGACGCACATGACGCACATGACGCACATGACGCACATGACGCACATGACGCACATGACGCACATGACGCACATGACGCACATGACGCACATGACGCACATGACGCACATGACGCACATGACGCACATGACGCACATGACGCACATGACGCACATGACGCACATGACGCACATGACGCACATGACGCACATGACGCACATGACGCACATGACGCACATGACGCACATGACGCACATGACGCACATGACGCACATGACGCACATGACGCACATGACGCACATGACGCACATGACGCACATGACGCACATGACGCACATGACGCACATGACGCACATGACGCACATGACGCACATGACGCACATGACGCACATGACGCACATGACGCACATGACGCACATGACGCACATGACGCACATGACGCACATGACGCACATGACGCACATGACGCACATGACGCACATGACGCACATGACGCACATGACGCACATGACGCACATGACGCACATGACGCACATGACGCACATGACGCACATGACGCACATGACGCACATGACGCATTTGACCAAGTGGTGTTACAAGCACAGCTGATATAATTTTTTCATGCTTCATGCTGAGTTGTCAAAGTTGTTTACTTTTATATATCTTTTTTTGGCCCCTGAGCATACGAAAACTACAAAAAAAAACGAAAATTTTATTCACCAAATTTTGTTGTTGTAGAATCGCCACCACCTGATTCATTATTGCGTCATGACTATTTGTATTCTCAAATGTGAGAATAAGATCTCATAAATGAACAACTGACAACACTACCAAAACCACAACTACAACCGCAACCACAATTAAACCACAACTACAACCACAATTAAACCACAACTTCAACCACAATTAAATCACAAAACTGCACAACTACTACAACTACAACATACTACAGCTACAGCTCTACTATACTATACTATACTATACTATACTATACTATACTATACTATACTATACTATACTATACTATACTATACTATACTATACTATACTATACTATACTATACTATACTATACTATACTATACTATACTATACTATACTATACTATACTATACTATACTATACTATACTATACTATACTATACTATACTATACTATACTATACTATACTATACTATACTATACTATACTATACTATACTATACTATACTATACTATACTATACTATACTATACTATACTATACTATACTATACTATACTATACTATACTATACTATACTATACTATACTATACTATACTATACTATACTATACTATACTATACTATACTATACTATACTATACTATACTATACTATACTATACTATACTATACTATACTATACTATACTATACTATACTATACTATACTATACTATACTATACTATACTATACTATACTATACTATACTATACTATACTATACTATACTATACTATACTATACTATACTATACTATACTATACTATACTATACTATACTATACTATACTATACTATACTATACTATACTATACTATACTATACTATACTATACTATACTATACTATACTATACTATACTATACTATACTATACTATACTATACTATACTATACTATACTATACTATACTATACTATACTATACTATACTATACTATACTATACTATACTATACTATACTATACTATACTATACTATACTATACTATACTATACTATACTATACTATACTATACTATACTATACTATACTATACTATACTATACTATACTATACTATACTATACTATACTATACTATACTATACTATACTATACTATACTATACTATACTATACTATACTATACTATACTATACTATACTATACTATACTATACTATACTATACTATACTATACTATACTATACTATACTATACTATACTATACTATACTATACTATACTATACTATACTATACTATACTATACTATACTATACTATACTATACTATACTATACTATACTATACTATACTATACTATACTATACTATACTATACTATACTATACTATACTATACTATACTATACTATACTATACTATACTATACTATACTATACTATACTATACTATACTATACTATACTATACTATACTATACTATACTATACTATACTATACTATACTATACTATACTATACTATACTATACTATACTATACTATACTATACTATACTATACTATACTATACTATACTATACTATACTATACTATACTATACTATACTATACTATACTATACTATACTATACTATACTATACTATACTATACTATACTATACTATACTATACTATACTATACTATACTATACTATACTATACTATACTATACTATACTATACTATACTATACTATACTATACTATACTATACTATACTATACTATACTATACTATACTATACTATACTATACTATACTATACTATACTATACTATACTATACTATACTATACTATACTATACTATACTATACTATACTATACTATACTATACTATACTATACTATACTATACTATACTATACTATACTATACTATACTATACTATACTATACTATACTATACTATACTATACTATACTATACTATACTATACTATACTATACTATACTATACTATACTATACTATACTATACTATACTATACTATACTATACTATACTATACTATACTATACTATACTATACTATACTATACTATACTATACTATACTATACTATACTATACTATACTATACTATACTATACTATACTATACTATACTATACTATACTATACTATACTATACTATACTATACTATACTATACTATACTATACTATACTATACTATACTATACTATACTATACTATACTATACTATACTATACTATACTATACTATACTATACTATACTATACTATACTATACTATACTATACTATACTATACTATACTATACTATACTATACTATACTATACTATACTATACTATACTATACTATACTATACTATACTATACTATACTATACTATACTATACTATACTATACTATACTATACTATACTATACTATACTATACTATACTATACTATACTATACTATACTATACTATACTATACTATACTATACTATACTATACTATACTATACTATACTATACTATACTATACTATACTATACTATACTATACTATACTATACTATACTATACTATACTATACTATACTATACTATACTATACTATACTATACTATACTATACTATACTATACTATACTATACTATACTATACTATACTATACTATACTATACTATACTATACTATACTATACTATACTATACTATACTATACTATACTATACTATACTATACTATACTATACTATACTATACTATACTATACTATACTATACTATACTATACTATACTATACTATACTATACTATACTATACTATACTATACTATACTATACTATACTATACTATACTATACTATACTATACTATACTATACTATACTATACTATACTATACTATACTATACTATACTATACTATACTATACTATACTATACTATACTATACTATACTATACTATACTATACTATACTATACTATACTATACTATACTATACTATACTATACTATACTATACTATACTATACTATACTATACTATACTATACTATACTATACTATACTATACTATACTATACTATACTATACTATACTATACTATACTATACTATACTATACTATACTATACTATACTATACTATACTATACTATACTATACTATACTATACTATACTATACTATACTATACTATACTATACTATACTATACTATACTATACTATACTATACTATACTATACTACACTGCACTCTGCACTCTGCACTCTGCACTCTGCACATGACGCACATGACGCACATGACGCACATGACGCACATGACGCACATGACGCACATGACGCACATGACGCACATGACGCACATGACGCACATGACGCACATGACGCACATGACGCACATGACGCACATGACGCACATGACGCACATGACGCACATGACGCACATGACGCACATGACGCACATGACGCACATGACGCACATGACGCACATGACGCACATGACGCACATGACGCACATGACGCACATGACGCACATGACGCACATGACGCACATGACGCACATGACGCACATGACGCACATGACGCACATGACGCACATGACGCACATGACGCACATGACGCACATGACGCACATGACGCACATGACGCACATGACGCACATGACGCACATGACGCACATGACGCACATGACGCACATGACGCACATGACGCACATGACGCACATGACGCACATGACGCACATGACGCACATGACGCACATGACGCACATGACGCACATGACGCACATGACGCACATGACGCACATGACGCACATGACGCACATGACGCACATGACGCACATGACGCACATGACGCACATGACGCACATGACGCACATGACGCACATGACGCACATGACGCACATGACGCACATGACGCACATGACGCACATGACGCACATGACGCACATGACGCACATGACGTCATTTATGTTACGAACCGGTTGCACTGGCGATTTTTCCGTCTAGCTATTTTTTTTTTAACGCATCCTCAGGTGGTTCCAACCTTTCCCGCCAGGCGCGCATCCGCACACAAAAAAAACAACAACAAAAGAAAACAAACTGCAAACTACCAACGCGACCACATGATATATTGATATTTTAATAGAGGCAGGTGTTGGTCTCTTTTGTTACCCTCCCAACCATGTCGCTGAAGGATCCATTAGCCAATTTTTTCAGCGACCCAAAACCCACCTGACCTCCCGACTTACCTCTCTATCATTGTGTAATAAGTACTTCTTATCTTAATCCTAAAATTCAATAAAAACTTTATTATAAAAATGGGTAAAATATTTTATCACAAAAATTAAGAGATGCTCTATCTAATTTTAAAAAGATTTTTTACGACGAAATGTTTTTAAATAACTAAACTACCAACACACACTTTAACATTCACTTCTTTTTTGTAGGCAGTAAATTATTTAATGCTAACACAATGATTTCTTTCATTTCTTTATTTTTGCATTATTGCATGTTGTACTTCGTTTTTCAATCTTAATCATACCAAACAACGCAAAAAGTATGTTAATTTGTACCGAGTATCAAACATGCATTGTGCAAAATTTCATCATCAACTCTAAATAATTAAATCAAGCCTTCATATTAAAACCGAGTGTCGAACATGCATAGTTGAAAATGTGGTAAACACTCGGTATGATTAACTTACATGTTGTGCATGATTTTTTGTGCAAAGTTGAAACACAATCATTATTCTGATACATTTAAAATGAATAAACATAAGGAGTGCTACGGCATATTTAAAAGATGACGTAGAAGTAACTGGTTTTTTTGTGTGTTGAATAATGCTTACTTGTTTTTGAAACACCGGCTGCAGTACTCTGATATAGATACAGTACGCGCTTTCTATCACTAAAGGACATGACGCATATACATATGAGCATTCGCATGGTGAAATTATTTGACCAAGTGGTGTTACGAGCACAGCTGACATAATATTTTCATGCTTTAATCGAGGCTGAGTTGTCAAAGCTGTTTAGTTTTATATATCTTTTTTTGGCCCCTGAGCATACGAAAACTTCAACAAAAGAAAATTTTATTCACCAAATTTTGTTGTTGTAGAATCGCCATGACTATTTGTATTCTCAAATGTGAGAATAAGATCTCATAAATGAACAACTAAGAACACTACCAAAACCACAACTACAACCGCAACCACAATTAAACCCCAACTACAACCACAATTAAACCACAACTTCAACCACAACTAAACCACAAAACTGCACAACTACTATTTTATTTTCACAGGCAGAACATAATTTAGACATTTTGGCACTAATCAGCTGGGCCTACGAGACTACCTGGTTCTTTGTATAATGATTTTTACTTTCAGAGGCCATATGTCTTAAAAAAATAAAACGAAAAAAACTACTGTTGTGAGCATCCGCTCATAATTAAGTGTGCTATTTTAAATTTGAATCAGCTGCTGGAGAAAAGAAAAAAATAAGTAATTTCAAAAATATTTTAAAATTATTGACTGCGGCTTGTTAATTATATCAACGGCTTCACTAAAGAGTTTCGGCCGCCGGCTCAGGTTTCTACTGTTTATGACAAAACAATAAACACAGTTCAAAAAGTCTTATTATTGTAGAACTTTTTTCTTTCAAGCACAACAACAATTTTTTTAAACTATTGTAAAATATTAAAACTTTCAGACAATATGACTTGATAGCATACCGTTTGTATACCGCAATTATTTTTAGCGTACATTTTATATTAAAAAATTTATTAATAAATAATTTTATATTAAAAAATTTTATATTAAAAAATTTATTAATAAATAAGTCTATTTTTTTAAGCTTTAGGTCTATTTTTATATTTATTTTTTTGTACAAATTTTTCAATATTTCGCCACTCCGTTGTGTGGCATCATTTTTTTTAACAAATGTTTTGAAGTTTATATAAAAAATTTGTTAATATTATAATCGTTATTCGAAAAGCCAAAATCTAATTTAAAAACCAATATAACAAATATAATAATTAACTGAAATAACCTCCTGATGATGCCACACAACGGAGTGGCGAAATATTGAAAAATTTGTACAAAAAAATAAATATAAAAATAGACCTAAAGCTTAAAAAAATAGACTTATTTATTAATATTAAAAAAGGTCAAAAAACTAGAAAAAAAATAGATAATTTATGTTTGTATATATTAATTAATATATTAATTAATAAATAACACAAGTGCAGTGGTGTGTTTACGAAAAGGCCCTTTATCATAACAGTTCGGGGAAGCTAATCACGCCAGCGTCATAGGTCAGTAGTACTGGTGACAGTGTCAATAGTGAATTTCTAGTGATTCACTATCGACATTTCCTGCAGGGTATACATATATGCAACTTAACATTTTTGTGTCTGAAATTTCTTAAACTAATTTGTTTTTCTATAGGTCACATGGATACTTCTTACTGCTTACCGGCTAAGATATCAACAACGTTTAACAAGAGATCTATCTGATGTTATAAAATCCCAAATTTCGATGAGTCAAGTTACAAAGTTTCGCCGAAAACACTAAAGTCAACCACTCAAGGATTCCTAATTCTCTTTTAAACAACCTTTATATAGGCTCTTTTCAGGGCCACAAATTTTATTTACAAAAAGAGTTATACTTTTGTTTTTTAAAACAAATACATTTATTTAATTGTTTATTTAGTTTGTCTTAATACATAGGAAGTATTCATCGTCTAATACATGTAATGGGATATTTTGAAATCATGGACTTAATTACTTTGAACATAAAATAATATACATTATATACATATATCGTTAGCAGAAAACCACTGATCTACCGGGGCCCCCTGATCTACCGGGGAAAAATTCGTTACGCAAAACGAATTTCGGGACTTGCACTTATTGTGCTTGTTTTCATTTACACGAATGCGTTTTATTTTTATGGCGATAACTCGGTTCGAAAAACTTGTCAATCGCCCCAGTTGTGTTTCTTGCATAAATATGAAATATTATAAGCATATATTTACCCTAATAGAGAAAGGCCCTAACTCGTATTTTTTAAGTCGAGACTTTTTTGGCTAATTGTGATATGTAATAAGCAGACGATTTGTCGAAATAAATGTACATATATTATAGTGATGATATGAATATAAAATTTTCTTCTGACTCCAATTAGGCCATTACGTTTTTAGGCCACCGACACAACAATATGTACCGTAAAAAAATAAATTGAAATATCAAAAAAAGCTGTTAACACAACACATGTGACAAAACGTCTTGGACGTTTAGCGTATATTTTGTTTTTGCTACAAAAATAAAATACTTACAATACGTCCAAGACTTTTCATCAAACGTGTTCCATAAACAGCACATTAATCTAAATATCAAGTCCAAAAAAAAGAGGCAGTTCAGAAACTACACAGTTATAAAATTATGTATATTTTTTATAAAATTTATTACAAAATATTTATACATAGGTACATATGTTTATATTTTATACGCTTTTTTTTATTGGTGCCGTTTTTAAGGTTATAAAATATGTTGGAAAAATATGTTAACTACAAAAGGATGTACATATGTATGTATGTATGCCTTATTGACATACATAACTAAATTTTACTCATGAAATTTACATTCCCTTCCTAATTGTTTAAGTCTGAACTTAATCATCACATAATCCTAAAAACAATGATCTCGGTGACTTTATAATTAAATCAGTAGGTAAACTCCTATTTTCCCTTTCTTCAACATAAGCCTTGGGCATTGGTGTTAAGGGCATTGGCTTCGAGCGACGTATAAATACCTTTAAGGGTTGACAATTGCCCTCATTACGCAAAGTATCCGAACCACTAGAGTGTAAATCGCTGCTTATACTTCGGGTAGTCGGTATTGACAATTCATCTAGTTCGATTCTTGATAGGTTTTCGAAGTTATTTGGACCATTTTTGTTGTTACTTGCTTTTAATTTGTTACTGTTGCTACGATTACTGATAACATTGGCCATAGTATCACCGATATTTGTCTCAAAATGTATGGCTGTCATTTTAAACTGTGAAAATAAGATAAGAAAAATTATAGAATTTTTTAATACATAAATTGTAAATTGAAAAGGTTGTTTGGTAATAAATAAATATGTATAAATAAAGTATCCCTACCTAGACTTTAACCTGAGGCGATTTTAATTCAAATGGTGTTTCTAAACCGATCGATTGTCTGCATTTGTTTAAAATGAAGTAAGTTTGTTAATTCAAATGAAAATTAGGAAATTTACTTGAATTCAATTTACAGAACACGGCTCGTTTTTTTAATTTATTTCTTATTTATTTCGCCTTTATAAAAGTGCAATTTGAAAAACTTTTCCTTTCGAAACAAACAACAATTTTACCTTTCCTACCTTCAAACCAAAAAATGTTTCTATTGAAATTTGAATGTAATCATATAGCTGCTAGGCCGTACAATTAAATTTTTTTGATATAAATATGATCATAGTTATATTTATACATACATGTTTGAATATTGCACACTAAATCCTAAAGAGTTACAACTCAATTTCCTTTAAACCCTTTAAATCTAAATTTGTGTTAAAATCTTTAATAAACAAAATAACTCGTTTGCTATTACATGAACTTAATTCCATGAGGGGTTTTTGCTTTAAATTCGGTTAAGTTATATTCAACCAACAGAAAAAACTTTTGATTAAGTGTATAATTTTGAGTTGTGACTGTTATGAATTAGAGTGTGATATGTTTGTTCATACACAGTCGAAAATTTTAACATTTATCCAATTCATAAACTGTATCGCACTGATGTGGTAATATGCAACATACATTCTAGAGGCCAGCTCAAGACGACACTAAATAAGGCATCATCTCGAATTTTCAATTCATTTCATATACCTTACGTGTGCACACACAAAAATAAGTACTGCGTTGTATTGTTCGCCATTTTTTTGTTTACTTAACTTAACCTAAATAAAAACTATATTCACAGTTAAGCAAACAACAACGGCACATCAATTCATCATGATCACACACTTCTATTTCAATTCATCTCGAAGCTTTACTGTTGGCGGGATGTTCCTGGTGTGATATTTATAAAAAACGGGGGTTGATTTTGAATGTACATAAGTATGTATGTAATGTAATGTAATTACGCATGAGTTTTATATTGATTTGCCTGCTTGTGTATATGTTTGTTTATGTATGTACCCACTCAACATTGTGTGTATTATTATTTGTTAACATAACAACTACATTACTCTTAAGTCTTTGTTGTTGTTGCCACACCATAAGCACAATAATTTTTTTTATCGACCACACCTCATGACAGTACATAAGTTGCATCAACAACAGTGCCTGACACCACTCTCTTTCTTAACTGCAGCACAAAAACTGTGTCAGCTATTCTACATTACAGCACTTAAACCGTTTAACCGCACAATAACACAAGAATTAGAAAATTATGCGGTTTTTGAATTAGCTTGAATAGGACTTGATGCAGGTCTCTAATACATACCTACATATTGTAGTGTGTTGGTTACATTTATCACAATTAATGGTCGGTCACATTTGTATTGCTTAAAATTCCCAATAATTAATATAAACAATAAGTTTCAATGACTCAACAATTAATGTCGGTCACTTTTGTATTGCTTAAAATTCGCAATAATATAAACAATAAATTTCAATGACCTAACGGCGCGAGGAATCAAATTTCAACATAAGTAAGAATTGACATAATAACCAAAATTGCTGAAGTAAGGGTAAATTACCACACACTACGCTTACGACGATAAGTAGGAAGTAAAATTAAGTCATAAGCATATTTAAGTTAAGATTTTTAGATTAAGAATTGGATATAAATAGCTGTAAGATTTAATTAAGACGGGGAGAATAAATTGATTGACATAAACGGCTTGTTAGCTGTGAATAAAGGCAAATTTTATTATTCTCACTTTAACTGCGGCTTGTTAGCCATAGCTAAGCGGCGTGCTCGCCTGATAATAAGCAACCCAATTTTTTTTACTATACACGATTATACCACCCCTTTTCTTTGTACATGGCGATCCTGCAAATTTCGATCCTGCAACTCATTATCCTGCCCTCTCGATCCTAGTCGTTGAAAATACTTTTAATTAATCCTACCCATTCGGTACAAATGAAGTCTCGAAGGAAGAAATTGATAACATTTTTGAGAAGTACGAGAATTTAGCAGTGGACGAATATATTCCGGAAGCCCAAACAACAGAAGACTATCCCAAATACACACCTACGCCAAAAACAGCAGGTCCCAGACCTATCACAATAGCGGAGTATAGACAACGTCAGAGTAGGCCGGTAGTTGCGTCACCGAAAGAAGAGAGAAAACAGCATAAACCAAGAGGCGGAAGAAAGGTGAAACTGAGGCAAAAGGCTGCAGAAATACACAGGGTACTGGCAATAACTACAGACAACACCCTAAGGAAAAGTTTGAAAAATATTTTGGCAGAAATAAAAGCAGAGCAAAGAACGAAACCACAAAAAATTATTAATGGGGAATCAGGACTCAAAAAACGAGGAGATAATAATCTCTAATAATAACGACAGCACCAACAAGATAAACGTCAGTCAGACAACAGTTCTATATATAATATTAGTCTTGCTCTTATTTATAGTACTAGCTAAAATTCACAAAATTTATAAAAAATTTTTGGACAATAAGTTGAAGAACAAAATATTACTAACTTCTAACATTAAAGTCTAGTAAAACTCTATTTATATTTTTTTTAACTTTGAAACAATATCAAAAATGCAAAACGAAAACAAAAAAAAAAAAAAAATAAATAAATAAAAAGAAAAAGAAAAAGAAAATTTATATGTTTATAAAATACATTTTTAGTATGACCAATGGAAGAAATATACGAACTGATAGATTCTATTATAATCAATGCAAAAAAGTCACTATCAAGAGGGTACACTAATGATACCATTCAAAGTAAAAGATTGGAAATAGAAGAATTAGAAAAGAGAGTAATAAAATTATTAGAAGACAAAGTAGTAGGAGAACAACAAAGACAATTACATATCCTGAGATTTGGAGACAAAAAAGAAAGGGCATTAGAGATATTACGGAGCCACGAAGATAAAGTGAAAATTCAGCTATTAGAAGGACAATTAGAAAATTTCACCATGACAGACGAAAATTTGAACACGACAGAACTAGCATCTATTTCGAAATTGCTAACGGTTTTCAATGGTACAAGGGATGAATTAAATTCATTTGTAGCGAACATCGAAATAATTAAAGACACATTAACTCCAACAAAACACAATTCATTTTTTAATTTTGTATATAAAACCAAAATTTCAAATAAAGTGCAAACCAAGTTAAGACAAGTTTTAGTTCCTACTAACATAGACTCCTTAGTTTCCACTTTGAAAGAGACTTACAAAACAAAAAAGTCACCAAATGTTATTCTAAACGAACTGACAAAGATTACTCAGTTAGATACTATCCGGAAATTTGCTGATAAGATAGAAGCATTGACTACGGAATTAAATGAAATCCAAATAAGTTCACTTGGGGAAGACAATAGAGAAGCAATCAGTAAAACCAATGCCGTAATTGCATTTAATTCTTTTAAGAACGGACTAAAAGACCAAGATATTGTTAGGACGATTAATGCTAGTAGAGTAAAGACTCTGAATGAAGCCATTGACATAGCCATGGAAACATCAACAGACAAGAGACAAAATCAAATAATGTTCCAAACAACAGCAAATAGAAATAATTACAGAAACTACATAAATAGCAACTATTCTACAAATAGGTACAATAATAATAACAACAACAACAATTATCGAAGAAATTATAGTAGAAATATTTATGACAATAGAAGGAATAACAATAGGGCAAATTATAATAATAACAACCACCACAACAACAACAATCATAATGGCAACAGAGACAACAACTATAGTAGTGGCAATTACCGTAGTAACACCTACAATAATGGTAATGGTTACCGAAACGGGAACACTAATAATAATAATCGTAATAGTAATAATCGTAACAGAAATGGTAATAACAATTACTACAATGGTAGCAGAAACCAAAACATAAACCTTGTGGAACAAGACCAGGGAAACTCCCACGGTCCGGAGACCATAGAATACCAAGGTCCTCCGGAACAAGATCAGTAGCTTCAAGAGCAGTATTTAGCATTTCATCAGATCTAAAAAATTATGTGAAGTTAAACATAGAGAATACACACCGTGCATTAACATTTCTAATAGACACGGGTGCTGACATCTCACTGTGCAAGGAAGACTTATTACATGAATATGATGAAGATCCAGATGACTATTGCTGCTTAACAGGGATTACAAAAGAAAAAATAAGATCTTTAGGTTCCACTAACATAACTATACAGATAGGCGATACATTACTTAAGCATAAAATACAATTGGTACATGAAAATTTTCCTATTCACACCGACGGTATACTTGGACGAGACTTTTTATTAAGGTACAATTGTAATATAGACTATGAAACATTCACATTAACCATCAATACGAAAAATGAAACTTTGACATTACCTATTCACAACGACACGTTTGAGATAAATGTAATAAAAATTCCTCCAAGAAGCGAAATAGTTATACCTTTACAGATAAATATTGAGGAAGATGGTGTAATATGCAATCGTGAAATTGGAAAAGGGGTATTTTTGGCAAATTCCATAATTCCCAAAGATGGATACAAACACATCAAGTTATTAAACGTTACTGATGAAACCATAAAGTTAGAAAATTTGAAAGTTGAAACTGTTCCTTTAAGAAATTTTGATATATACAAAACAAGCAATGACAAAACTGATGCGAAATATAGTGAAGAAAGATTTGAGAAAGTAGTGAATGAATGCAATATAGAGAGGAATGACGAGAAAGCAAAGATGGAGTTGTTAGAGATATTAAAAAAATATCAACATATATTTCATTTAGAAGGTGAGAACCTGACAACCAATAATTTTTACAATCAAACTATTCAATTAAATGACAAAAATCCAGTTTATATAAAGAACTATCGACTACCACAAACGCATACAGAGGAAATAAATAACCAAGTAAAGGGTTTATTGAGACAAAGGATAATAGAGCCATCCACAAGTCCTTACAACGCTCCACTTTTATTGGTACCTAAGAAAGGCCAGGGTGATATAAAAAAATGGAGACTAGTCGTTGATTTTAGGAAACTCAATGACAAAATAGTAAATGACAAATTCCCACTAACACGTTTAGATGATGTTCTAGATAGACTAGGGAGAGCTAAATATTTTTCAACTCTGGACATGACAAGTTCCTTTCATCAAATTGAACTCGATCAACAGTCAAGACCATTTACAGC
The DNA here is from genome assembly GCA_963583895.1 of Melanophora roralis. Taxonomy (NCBI): domain Eukaryota; kingdom Metazoa; phylum Arthropoda; class Insecta; order Diptera; family Rhinophoridae; genus Melanophora; species Melanophora roralis. The sequence continues at coordinate 22,146,273 of OY757187.1, read as the reverse complement.
ATTTTCAACAGCAAATGGTCATTACCAATATGCAAGATTACCTTTCGGACTAAAAATATCTTCAAATAGTTTTCAGAGGATGCTTACAATAGCACTGGCTGGACTAGAGTCTGAAGCATTCGTATATGTTGATGACATAATAGTTTTTGGATGTAGTTTGAAGCATCACAACAACAATCTGATCAATGTTTTCGACCGGTTATCTAAGTATAACTTGAAATTGAATGCAAGCAAATGTCATTTTTTGAAATCGGAAGTTACATATTTGGGACATTTGATAACATCAAATGGTATTAAACCAGACCCAAACAAACATGACGTAATCACCAAATATCCTACTCCTAAAAATACTGATGATGTAAGAAGATTTATAGCATTTTGTAACTATTACAGAAGATTCATCAAGGATTTTGCAAATATTGCTAATTGTTTAAATAATTTGTTGAAAAAAGGAACAAAATTTGAATGGTCGGAAGAATGCCATAATGCATTTGAAACATTAAAAAACAAGCTTATTGAACCCCCTATTTTGCAATATCCAGACTTTGACAAAACATTCATTTTGACGACAGATGCATCAGATTTTGCACTGGGCGCAGTTTTGGCACAAGGTCCAATAGGAAATGATTTACCAATATCATATGCAAGTAGATCTCTAAACAAGCACGAAAAAAATAAACCTGTGATTGAAAAAGAATTATTAGGCATATATTGGGGCATACAATTCTTTAGACCGTATTTATATGGTAGAAAATTCACAGTTGTAACGGATCATAGACCTTTGATTTCACTATTCTCTCACAAAAACCCAAGTTCTAAGTTAACGAGGATAAGACTGGAACTTTCTGACTACGACTTTGACATAGTATATAAGAAAGGAACACATAATACTAATGCCGATGCATTATCAAGGATAGAAATCAATTCTACTATACTAAAAAGTATGATACCAACGGAAAATGACGAGAAGGTAAAGAAAACACTAGTTATTACAAGAGGTATGATTAAAAAGTCATCGGAAGAAAATATTGTAAAGAATAAAAATGATATGAGTGAATCTCAAAAGGAGACTGATCAACTCCATATGTGGGATTGCACGTCAATAAATGATATAAAGCGCGCAACGAAGTTAAAATTTGTATTAGAAAAAAGGCCAGAGAATGATGTTAAAGAGTTATATAAACATATAGTAGAATATTATAGAATGCATAATGAAACACGTGTTAGATGTAGCGATAATCCAAAGTATTTAGGTACTCTTTTGGAGAAACTATCATCATATTTAAAAAATACAGGAAATAAGAAATTTGCAATCGAGAGAAATGATGCAATATTTGATATAATACCCGCGGATGAATTTAAGGCCAAATATAATGAAGCAAACAAAAATAATAAAGATGACATAATTATATTACTATATAGAAAACCTCAGAACATCACAAATGAAGATAGAAGACAGGAATTGATAAAATTATACCACGACACACCTCAAGGAGGACATTTCGGAGTGAAGAAAACTTTACTGAAATTAAAACAGAAATACATTTGGAAGAATATGAACAGAAATGTAAAAGAATATGTGACTAAATGTGATTTATGTCAACGTAATAAACAGACTAGACATACGAAGGAACAATTAAGGGTTACAGATACTCCAATAGATAGTTTTAAAACTGTAGTAATTGACACTGTAGGTCCTTTACGTCCAGTAAACAATTTTAGATATATTTTAACAATGCAATGCGAATTGACAAAATACGTAATTGCATGTCCTATGGAAACAAAAGAGGCAAAGACAATAGCCAGAGCACTAGTGGAGAATTTAATCCTTAAATATGGTTTATTTAGCACACTAAAATCAGATAACGGCACAGAATTTAAAAATGAATTGTTGAAAGAAGTATGTGAATTATTGAAGATTGAGCAAGTTTTTTCTACACCATATCATCATGAAACGTTGGGTACGGTAGAAAGGAATCATAGGGTTCTAAATGAATACTTTTTATCATTTGTACAAAATGACAATTGGGAAAAATGGATACCTTATTATACTTTTGCGTACAATGTAACTCCTCATGTAGATACTGAATATTCACCTTTTGAACTCATTTTTGGAAAATTACCAAGTCTACCTGGAGATGAAGTCATGAACCATCCAAAGGTTTACAATTTTGAAAATTATGCTAATGAACTCAAGACTAGACTAAAACATTCTTTAGAGAATACTAAAAACTTGATAGAAACTATAAAAAATAAAAGAAGTATAGACTCATTAAATAACACAAATAATATAGAACTAAAAGTAGGCGACTTAGTTTTGGTCAAAGCTGAAAATAGAAAAAAACATGAACCACCTTATGACGGACCATATGAAGTAGTAGATATAGATGATTTAAATGTATTAATTAAAGTAAAAACAAACATAAAATCAATTCATAAAAACAGACTAAAAAAATATAAAGTATAAAAGAAATTTGAGAACACTTATATAAATATAAATTTAACAATATATATTAACATTAAATTTAATACTTATAATAAGTAATAAAAAAAAAAAAAAAAAAAAAAAAAAAAAAAAAAAAAAAAAATCCTCCAATTTGAATTGTATGGATTTTTCTTAAGAGCGGAGGTGTAGTGTGTTGGTTACATTTATCACAATTAATGGTCGGTCACATTTGTATTGCTTAAAATTCCCAATAATTAATATAAACAATAAGTTTCAATGACTCAACAATTAATGTCGGTCACTTTTGTATTGCTTAAAATTCGCAATAATATAAACAATAAATTTCAATGACCTAACGGCGCGAGGAATCAAATTTCAACATAAGTAAGAATTGACATAATAACCAAAAATGCTGAAGTAAGGGTAAATTACCACACACTACGCTTACGACGATAAGTAGGAAGTAAAATTAAGTCATAAGCATATTTAAGTTAAGATTTTTAGATTAAGAATTGGATATAAATAGCTGTAAGATTTAATTAAGACGGGGAGAATAAATTGATTGACATAAACGGCTTGTTAGCTGTGAATAAAGGCAAATTTTATTATTCTCACTTTAACTGCGGCTTGTTAGCCATAGCTAAGCGGCGTGCTCGCCTGATAATAAGCAACCCAATTTTTTTTACTATACACGATTATACCACCCCTTTTCTTTGTACACCCTTTTCTTTGTACAATATGTATTAAGTTAACATCAAGTTGTATTTCGTTTTTTCCCCTTTTCTTTGTACACCCTTTTCTTTGTACAATATGTATTAAGTTAACATCAAGTTGTATTTCGTTTTTTCTTTTAAAAATATTTGTTTAAAAAATATTTTTCTCCTACAATAGATGTTGCAAATAGGCCAGTTGTTTTAACATTCATTAACATTAACATTAACTAACATTAACATTTTTAAAAGTTCTGACTAATTAAATCTTTATTTAAGAATTGTTAAAAAAAATAATTTTTTTTAAGTAAAAGAATGTATACTGAAAATAACATACATATTTTTAAACAATAAATTAATAATGAAAGCTCAAATTTAATCTTCAAACATTAAGATTTTCAAAAAAAAAATATGTTAATAATTAAATTAATGAAGAGCAAAGTTCAAGTTGAATCTTAGAACTCAAATTGTAAGAGTTCAAAATATCATAGATTATTTTTTGAAATAAAATATTAGAACTTACATCAGTTTCGTTAGAGAATTCATGATCAGATTTTGATTCTTTGTTTTTATTGCGAACAGACTCTTTGGCAGGAGGCTCTATATATTTCATTTCACTCTTAACCTTGCGAACTTTTAAGGTCTTACGCTGCTCAGCTTTGGGTGAATTTAAGGGAACGCTAGGACTGCAATCGATTTCAGTCTTGTGAGTTCTTTGTTTTTCTAGAGCAACATTATTACGTGGAGTCGAGTCATTGCTTACAATTCCGGTGGCTAGTTTCTGGAAGTCGTTTCGTCTATAAAAGAGAACAAAGAATGTTTTTAGTATAATAAGAAACATTAATATTTTAAAATAATTTGTTTTCATACTCCTTTATAATAGACTCTAATGACTCATTTTTAACCATTACATAACCCTCTGGTATCTTCGAATTTATTTGATTTTCCAATTGCTTTTCATAAGCCATTATTTGTTCGTTAAGCTTTTCATTAAGATGTTCGGCTTTTTTGCGTAAAACTTTCTCAAATGCTAGTTGCTCTTCGAGAGTTTTTATTTGCTCTTTTAGAGAGGCTAAAGTAACTTTTTTTCTTTTTATCATTACACCATTTGGACCGGGCACAAGTTCCTCTTGAGATTTTCTCAACTTTTGGTCTTCGTCTTCTTTGCCCAAATGTTCTCGTATGTTACGCAAAAGAAATTTACTTATTCCAGTATTGCCACCAACATTGAAATCGATAATATAATTATTTATCTCCAAGCAATCTAATATCAAATTTGCGGCTCTATCTGTAAGTCCACAATTTTCCATATCGATGACTTGAAATTATGAAATTTAATATCTCTCCTTTTACACACGTTTTAAAAAAAAATATTTTTTTTTTTTCAAAACCCACCTTTAATCCAAACATCTTCTTTTAAAACTTCAACTATTGGTTTGATACCTTCATCTCCTATTTTAGGATTGCGCGACAAGGCTATAAACCGTAAACCTGGCATAGTTTCAGGATCAACGTCACGATATCGTAAAGATTTTTGCCAACCTTCGGTGTACCGACTAATTTTTTGAATCTTAAAAAGTTGTAAAATTGAAGATATTTGATGAAAGGGACCATATCAACTCTTAATTAAATTTTTATGTATTTACTAACCTTGATCATATCGGCAACATATTCAGCTCCCTTTGAGGTTAATTCACATTCAGATAAATTTAATTTTTCAATATTTGCCAAATATTTTATGGTACAACATATGGCCTCACAGCCTTTATCACCAATATTGGAACGTTGAAAACTTATTTCTTTAATGCTCTCGTTAATTGAGAGGGCCTTAAATATAAGAAAAAAATTCAGAATTCATTTCTTCCTTGTAATAGAGTAATAATCAATTGATCAAAATATGGTCAACTTGATTTTAAAAACCTACTGACGATTTGGTGTAAGAACCAATAAAATTCATAAGTATAATCAAACAATAATAACAATAACGAAAAATAATAATAATGAAACGATTGAACTAAAGCTCAAACAAAATAAAAAAGAATCTGGAGGCAAATTACGGCATTCGATTCGAATCGAAATTCTACTCGATCGATCGAGTGGTCAATGCTTTTAATTTAGAAATTCTTCTAAGAGTTTTATAATTTCGATTCGAATCGAATACCGTTATTTGCCCCCTGGACAACACTGCTTAAATTATTTCATCACCGTTTTGTCAAACTCCATATATATATGTATAAAAAACAGCGATGCAAATTTTGCGCGTTTCGCGATCATATTATAAAAGAATCGTTTTAAAACTTTTAAAAGTTAAAAAAAAAAATTTTATAAAAAATTTCTATTTTTTAAGGGAGGTGAAGTGATTTATTAAATAAAAAGCATAATTTTTAAAGTGTACAAAAGTCTTACATATTGTGCATTTACCTTTGCTACTGATTCTACATATTTGTCATTTAATGGCAATCCCTCCAGATTTAATATTCTTAAATTCTTATTAAATTCAATACAATTTGAAATTGCCTCTACAACGCCAGAAAATATGAATTTTGTATAAAGAACCGATTTTTGACGAAATAATTTTGCTCTCTTCTCGGTATCCAAATGTTCTAAAACTGTAATCGTTTTAATTTTATAATTAATTCAATCTTTCTCTTAAACTCATATTTTAATTAATACCCGTTCCAAATGCTTTACGCATGCGTATGCCTAGAGTCTGCAAGACTTGATCATAATGCAGGGCTTCAACAATTAAAAGCCAGTCGTTGACATTTAATTTATCGCCAAAAAAGTCCAAAACTGAAGTGGCGTTATTCTTAGAACGTATGTCTGGTAAAGGAGTTAGATTTTTTGCACGACACAGTTCCAAGTAACGGAAATGAAATGAACGGCAACGGTTTACTTTTTTGACAGACGTAACGCTATTTGTAACGTCACGAAGTTCAAAATTAGAAGTTTTTAACATCATTTCAATGATATATTCTTAAACGTTATTTTTAGCTCCGTTTTTCTTTTTATTTGTTCTTCTAGTTAAGACCGGATGTATTAGGGTCAAAGGCTGTACCGTTAAAGTTTAATGTTATTTAGGAAAATATAAAGAAGTTAGAAAGGAAATTATTGACTACTTATTTTTTACTTTTATTTGAAAGAAACTGATAGAAAATATATAGGCTATTAAAATTGATTTAGTTTAAAGTCAATTATTATTTCCGGTTCCGAAATGTTGAAAAAACCATAGTTGTTGGTGCAATTACATCATGGCTATAAATACAAAGCTGATGGCGCTTTTGAAAAATGACCTCGTCCCTACAACAACAAATTTTAGACATATAGTTTTAGCCATCTTGTCAAAATTATCATATATTTCTTTTTGTAGTATTGTTTTTGCTATTTAAATAATACTTTATTTAAAAAAAATTCTCTTTATAAATTTGGCCAAATAACGCTCACATTTTGGATTAAAAATATTTGGATAGGATCAGGGGGTCAGCCCCTTAAACAAATGAACAATGTTTATGAAATTTTCATTGCGCTGTCTCGTAAACTATAACAGATATCGACTTAAAATGTTCTAAAAGAAGTAATAGGACAATAAGGCATACATTTAGGAAACAAATTTTTGGTTAAGAGCAGAGGGAGGGTCAGCAACTAGTATACTTATATGATAGTTTGTCACCAAAACTGTAGGCATGTACTTGGCTTGAAAAACTATATTTTAACAGGCACAAGCTTAAAAAAGTTATTACAAACTTCGGTTTTCTTTATTAAAAAATTATAACCAAGCCTTTTGCAATAGATTTTAGAACAAATTTATAATCTTAATGCTAATGGTAATAACCTTTTTTTTTGGTTGTTGGGTAAGCATTCACAATGTTAGACACTAAGTAAGATGTGAAAACTATTTTCTGTTACCCAAAAATAACAACTTGTCTTTAAGTACTTTAACCTACACGAAAGAACATGTTCTTAAGTATAATTTTTCATAATAAACAATTAAAAAATAAACTGTTTAAATTAAGAAATATTTTTAACTATAAATGTACATAGTCCATACATACATATGTACATACATATGTATGTATGTATGTATATGTTCATACCCAGTAAACATTTAGAAGATTTTTTTGTGACAAATCTTAAAAAGTTATTAAGAACTGACCAATTGGTTCTTCCTTAAATAAGACTCGAAATAGAATTCTATGAATTCTTAGAAAGCGACTTAAAAAAAAACAAAATGCAATTGGGGTGACGAACGGAAAATCCTAAAATCACGGGACTTATCAATAGTAGAAATTACTTAATATAAGTCAATTTTTAAACATACAATTTGATTGATTTTAGTAAATTACAAAAAAAACCGCAAATCAAAAATACATTCAAGCGCCAAAAAAAATATGAGTCAAAATTTTAGTTTGAACAAGCAGAAACAATCTTATTATACCCTTTACATATGTAGGTTATAATTGTATATACATATTAGTTTGTCATTCCGTTTGTAATTTCTTTAAAATCCATCTGCGACCCCATAAAGTATATATTTTCTTGGTCCTTATAGATAGGCATGTTCGTATGTCAGTGTTATGGTTGAAATTAACTTTTTGAAACCCCCGATTTCGCATGGACCCGTTAGTGGTATCAAACAATCAGAAATATCTGCGAAAAAACTGTTATTGAAATCAAGCAAAATGGCCCCATAACTGACAGAGCCAAAAACCAAGGCTACCTTTGTTTATTTCTTTAAAATTTGTACATTTAAACCTCTACTCCGGAGTTGCCGCATACACGGGTGCAATGTAAGACCAACACTCATTAATTTCTTTTCACAAACCTTTTTGTGGAACATACTTACGCCCTATCTCCGCCCCCTACAGGGTTGCCATACAAAATTTGATTAAAACCCCTACAACTTCCCCGTAGTTGCCCTTAGAGAAGTAAAATGTATCACAGATGCCCATTAATTTTCGCTTCCAAACATATTCCTGGAACTTAGTTACCCCTTTCTCTATTACCTAAGGAGGCTGCCATATAAAAATTTACAAAAAAGACGTAAAAATGCCCGGGCCCATAACTTTGTTGAATGTTACTAAAAACTTAAAAAATTGAAGATAGTTATATCTCACTCGCCTCTTAAGCCACTTTAATGAAATAAAACTAAAGTCTTAAAAAATGCATGACTATTTGATGCGAAAACTAACAAGTAAGAGCGCTATATTTACCCAATTATCTGATCTTGCCAAGTTGTTTTTGAACTGCAAATATTATAATAAAACTATTTTCTGGCAGCCTTGAAGTCTGTTGCCATCCTCGTAGCCATATATTAAGAAAATTACAAACGCAATGGCAAACTTTTATTTACCCTTATCTCTATGTGAAGGGTATAAAAATAAGCAACTACTCTTAGAGTATAATTGTATTAAAGCTTAATTCAGCATTCTTAAAATAGGTATTCAAAAGCATTTCAAATTGAATGCGACAATTTGGCCCCAGAATTGTTTTTCAAATTAGCAAAAAGAGAGAAGGGCCTTTTACTGGGGCCAAATCGGCGCATTCGATTCGAATCGAAATTTCACTCGATCGATCGAGTTGTCAATGATTTAAGTATAGGAATTCTAATAAGAATTTTAAAATTTCGATTCGAATCGAATGCGACGATTTGGCCCCTGTTTTATTATAACTGAATAAGCTTAGAATTAATTTAAAAAAAAATCATTTTTATTTTTAAAATCGTTATCTAATATTTATGTATGTATGTACATACATGTGTGCATAAAAGTTTATTGCTTTATCCGAATAATGACCTTTAAATTTTAACAACAACAAAAAATTACATGACACCTCACAATAGCGTCAGACAACAGAAAGAAAATAGCAAATATTCTAAATAATTTATGCAATATTCTTTCACATGGAACAGTAGTTATGGGGGTTAAAAAAAAACATTTCAACTTTTACATAAAAATACAAAATATTAATAGTTCATTAACGAAATAGTTATTTTTGTGTCTTTTTTTAATAAATAAAAAAGTAGGAAAATTTCTGTCAACTTAAAGTATGTAAGAAAATATTTAAATAAAATTAGCTTACGTTACTAAGACTTTAATATGAAACATAAGCATTTATTTTTGCATGCCAAAACAAACACTTTTATACATAACTTTTGTTTCCGTTCTAAACATAGTCACTATTTTCGTTAAAAAATGCCGATTGAGTTCTTATTACCTAAAAACCAACATTAATACATATATATGGGGAGTTCCACTGTGGCAGATGTGACCATTTTACTCATATTTTTTTATGATAATTCAGGCAAATGCAAAGCTGTAACTTCAAAAAAAACAATAGTTCCCAAGAAAGAAAACTGCGACGGATGTGATCTTACAAATTTTTATTATTTGTTGAAATGTTTAGGTTAGGTAGAACAGACAGCCGTTGAAGGTAAGGATACAGCTCACTTGGGTCCGCTTAATTCGGCCCCTTTATGTTACCTGGAGAGGCAGATAGAATAAGTTGAGATGGAAGAAAAGAAGATATTTTAGAGAAGGATAGATAAAAAAGAAAGAACAGAAGAATGAAGCAGACTTACCAGGGTCTCTTGTGGGAATCGAACCCACAACCCTCAGACTGGTAGACTCGTGCACTTTACCACTGACCTACCGGGGCACCCTGTTGAAATGTTTAGTTTCTACAAAAAAAAAATTTCTAAACCAATATTTAAACAAACACATAGTGTCACTTTTAAAACCAAAACCGCGAAGTTAATAAAAAGTAATTAAATATTTACCAATTTATTTTATTTCGATTAATTTTCTTCTGTTTTAGGCGTACACATGTAAATGAATAGATAAATTAAAAAAAATACATATGTACAAGAAAATTATTTTTTTTCCATATCGTACCGCTTTATGGAATAACCCATATATAAATAAATACAAACATACTTTTTTAAGTAAAAGTAATAACCGTAGTAAATGCAATATAAGACATTTGTCAATGCAAACCATTACTTGGCCCAGCTAGCCAGTCCGTTTCTTAAAACATACTAAATTAAAAATAATTTTTATTTCCTGTATTTTTTTTCAGGTAAAATAATAGTGATTTTATTTAGTGCACACTAGGGAATGGTAAGCAAAGCCGAAAATCGATTTTCGATTTTACGATCAACTATTTTAATCTCGATTTTCAAAGTCGATTAATCGAAGCTCATAATCGATTATAATTCAAAGTCGACTTTTATTTTGATGCTATATATAAATAAATAGAAACCCTCAAAATTGATTTTTAAGTAAGAAAATTTAACTTTTTTTGAAAAAGGCGTATGACGTACCTATTTAATGATTACAAAGAACGCAAGTCATAAGCAAATGCAGATAGTTTAACTTTATATATAATTATATACTTAAGTGCAAATATCCATTATAATTTCAATGAATGAAATTAAATAAGTGAAAATTTACATACGCACACACAACAGATATACATATTTAATTTTCAAAGACGATAAGTTATTTTTAGTGTACTGTGTACTGAACTTTTTTTTTTATTGTTTAAAAATTTTTCCAAAACTTACTGCATTTTTAATCAACTTTCGGCGTCAAATATTACCAAATAATACACTAACACTTCATATTAACACATGAGTTTGCAGTGCAGATAGTTTAAAATAAAAATCATTCTTAAAATTTATAGCATTTAAAATTTTTTTAGGTAAAATCGATTTTTTGGGCTCAATAATCGATTTCAGTATAAAATCGTCAACAAAAGGCCGATTACAAAAAATCGATTTTTTTGAGGTCAAAATCGACTTTCGACTATAATCGAAGTCGATTTACCAGTCCCTAGTGCACACTATAACAAAAAAAAAGTGCCGAGAAAGACACCTCTGATTGCACAGGATATGTAATACAGTAGAATCGCAAAAATTCAAATTTTCACAATTTCAAAACATCCAAAAATTAGAACCGGCTATTTCAATGTATTAGAACCTGTGGTTCTTTTTTCACTATAATTTTTTTTACTCATTAAATTAAAAATAGCACAGGGAATCACCGAGTTATTAATGTACAATTCGGGCATATGCTTGAAGTATAAAATATAAAGTTCTAATTAATGAGATTCTACTGTAATTTGTTTTTTTTTTTGGTTTTTTTTTATTAGTTACAAATCGAACAGTACTCTTTACTACATACCGTTATTAAGCAAACAGTACTTAATGCCGGTATTTTGAAAAAAAAAAATTTTTGTGAATTTGGCTTATTTCCTGCAGCTTAATTCATATTTTGGCACTACATATGGTGGGGATTTAAAAGGTCTTCTATTATGTCTAATTGTCATAATGTTATAAAATTTCACAATAGTTTCAAAACCTTCACCAACTTTTGGACACTTAGCGCAGTTGTATGTGGAATTGTTATGACTATACGACGTAGTGTTTTTTAGAACTATTTTTTTATAAAAGACAACAACAATATTTTTAATATAATAATTGTGACATTTTATAACATTATGACAATAGGACATAAAAGAACCCCCTGTGAATCTCCTAATTACCTATTTAGTTAGTGTAAGCTATTTTCATATTTTTGCAAAGCATTTAGGGGATTCACAAGGTGTTCTATTTGTCCTATTGTCATATTGTCATACAATTTCCACAATGGTTTAAAACAATTTGCCAACTATTGGACACTTGGCGCAGGTGTATTTGGAGTTGTTGAAACAATTTAATAATCATATCAAACGACGTAGTATTTTTTAAGAACTATTTTTGTATAAAAGTCAACAAAATCGTTGTAAAATTTTAAAAATTTTATAACAATATGACAATAGCACATAATAGGACACCTTTTGAATCCCCTAATTGTTTTGTCTTAAAATTCTTGTTTAAAGCCAAAAAATCCCAAAATGAAATGTATTATAAATTTGGTTTAATTTGTTTTATTTATGGCCACGTTTATTGAAAACACAAGTAAATATTGTAAATTTACACTTGACTGCATTTTTTTTCTCTTTTGACTTTTGAAGAGCTCATATGCTGCATAAATAATTTTTTGTGTCTCTTTAAAAAAATATCTACCCCACAAACAGTTTGCTTAACTAAATGTTAAGTTTTAATAAAAAATACTAAACGTAATGCTGTTAAGAATGATATAATGTTTCAGTTTCTAAAATTTAAATTTAGCTTTCTACAAGATTGTTTTATATGATTTTTTATTTTCAAGGATAGGAGCACTGTTGGATAAAAGCACTGATACCACATTAAACACTTTTACCTGTTATCACCAGCAAAAGAGTTAAGATGATAGCAAATGGTTTTTTTAAATTTATATTAAAAGTTTTATGTTAAACACACACTTATACAAGCATAGATGTAAAGCTCCATATAAAAACATACTGTTCACGTTATGCTATTACCAACATTTTTTGATGAGTGTAAAACAATGTTTAGTGTTTTACCACTCTTTTTTAAAATGTTAGCACAAGCTGGCATAATAAAAAAACTTTTAAAGTTTACATTTTGATAGATGATATTGGTCTTTAGTTAATTCCAACAGTTTTGAAAATTTAGTTGTTAAGACGACTTAAAACAAAGTGGTTGGTTAAATTTGTTTGTGAGAAAATTTAAAAACAAATATTGAAAATTTTAATATAAATAAGAGGGCTAAACAATATTATTTTATAAAAAAATTTAACATATTTAAACTTAAAAAAGACATTAAAAAAATAAATAAAACAATATTTTTAATTTATAATAAAAATTTATAACAAAAATAATTAATTCATAGTTTCATTGAATTTTGCGGAATTTTAAAAATGTGTATTAAATTCTGTTAAAAAAATAGAAACGTATAACCCTTTAATCCTTAACAACAAAATCGATAAATTAAAATTCAAAATATTTCAAATATTTTAAACTAAATCGTGATCATGTTTTAAGCCTTTATTACCATCAAAAGAAAACTTCTTGAAAAACAATCATCTTGTAGAAAAGAAACGGATAGTGCAGTGCGTGTGCCTTTTGGCACGTTCCAAATAATTAAAATGTTGTCATCATTAACTTACCAAAAATAAAAATAGTCCAAAACTTAAACACCTTGAAATTAGTTTTTGCTAATTCATTCATAACAATTTAAAAAGAAATTGTCGGTCTTAAAGTTCATTTTAAAAAGAACATGTAAATAGTCACGGTGTGTGCATTTTAGAATTCTTACAATCTAACTAACCATCCAGCCAAACATCCAGTCAACCCCATTAAACTTTTTTTTTTTGGTAAATTCTTTATTATTTATAGTGTGTTGTGTGTCGTTTAGGGTTTTGACTTTTTTAAATATAAAAGTCGTTCATTACCAAAGGCATATGTATGTAAGTCTGAAGTTCATATGTATGTAAGATTTTAATACGTGGTTCTAAATGTATTTCTTTAAAGTGTTTTATAACTAATAAAATATTGCCCTAAATACCTTTGCCATTAAAACAATAAGAAAGTGTATGGAAAAGTTAAATGAGACAACAACCAACCCCTTTATTTAGTTTATTTAAAGTATGCAAATTTTAAGGATTAATTTCAATAAAGGATATCTCGTATTTTTTGTTTGCCGCAAAAGTAAGTATTATTTTGCAAATAGTTATAAGAAATTTATAAAAAAGAAATGTACAATTACAGCTATAAGTAATTTGTAATATATCCATGTATTCTTGTAATCTTGTACTTTTGTAATTTTGAAAATATTTTGGTAGAATTAAACACAGATAAATTTTATGTACATTTGAATGTTTTGAGTTACATTTGCAGTTGGTTATACTTAAATAATTTTTTGAGTGCAATTAATGTTTAACATTATTTTAAATTTTGTAACACGGTAGGCAAATTAATAAACGTTCACAAATACTAATGCATAAAGGATGTGCGGCTTTGTCAGTTACGATGTCGCAGTGGTCGAGTGAGCACCAAACGTTCGCTGTGGATACATTTTTTAAGAGTAATGATTCTTGCGTTGACATTTTTGTTTAAAGTTCGGTATTCGGTAAATACGTGATGGACCGAGTGTAATTTTAATTCGTTCGCAACTGCTTCGGCTATGAGTGACCCACGGTCAGGGCCCTGTCGATCTTCAGGGGCTCCCGGAAACATTGAACTGGTTGAAAGCAGTTTACGTCAAAATCCACGACTTTTAATATGAAAAAAAATACAGCCTCACTGGGTCTTCCAAGAGCGATCATTCATAAAATTTTAAAAAAGGATCTGAATTTCCATCCTTTTAAAATTCAAATCGACCAAGAACTGAAAGGAATTGATTTTGGTTTAAACAAAAATGTTTGTAAAACGATGTTAAGCGTTTTTGCAGTGCAAATCCCATTTTTTGGAGCGACTAGGCTCATTTTCACGTAAACGGCCACGTTAACAAGCAAGACTGCCGTTACTGGTCCCTCGATTGAAACATTAAAAATCATTGCATTGCCCTGGGCAACTGTTTGGAGTGCCTTATCCCCGCATGACCATTTTTTTTTAACTTTTGAGGCCAGGCGACGAATGTCAACGGTTAAAACTATCGACGCATGATAACGAAATTCTTTTTGCCGAATGTGCAAACTCACCCATCGTACTCTTCACACACATGGTTTTAACAGGAGAGGGTGGCTGCACGCACAGCCAGAGGTTCAATGAATTTGCTTCGGGAGAATTTCTCCTACAAACTGATCTGTTCATTTGGGACATCCCATGACCACCGACGTCGCCCGTTCCAACGAATTCTTTTTTTCCATCCTGTAACATAGGCCGTGTTACAAAACGCAGTTTGCTTTGCATCACAAAATTTCAAGTTTTTCCTAAATGCAAAGATGAGGTTTTTGATAATATCTTCTACTTCCAAATGAGTGTTTACAGCTATATTAATGTTCTGGAAGCAAAAGACGTTGTCAAAATTGTAAGGAGTGTATAAGGAAAGAAGTTGAAAATTTGTAATGCAAACCAAACTCTGTTTTGGAATACAGCCATACTATGACAACAACAGAGAAAAAGTTACACTTTGTGACATTTTGTCTGCCTTAAAGTTTTTTTACAAGAAGTGTTAATCTTTTATTTGTCTACAAATTAAAAAAAATAGTGACAAAGCAACAAAAAATATTGTCTTTTTATTAGGAAAAATCTTGATGAAAAATCGGAAGTTAATAAAAATAAATCAACAGTAATTGCTAAACCACATGCAAAGTTGTTGCACAGATTAAGAGGCAACTAAGCGTTAAGAAAACCTTTTAATTATTAAATACAAATGGAAATAAATTAAATGGTTTTGGTTTATGTGGTACAAATTACGAATCTGTGTTTTATAGAGATTTAAGGTTTTTTAATTTTCTTTAAATAAATAACATACATACATATATGTATGTATGTACATATACATATTAGGGTGGCAAACGATTATATGAAAATAATATTATTAATTGAAATTTGAGGGGGCCGGCCGGTCTAAAAGTTCTGCCATTAAAATTTCAACCAAATCGGACAACGTTTAATGGGCACCCATCGAGGTCAAAATTCAGATTAAAGCAAATTTCATTATTTATCTGTATGTGTGTATGTATGAAGAAACAGTGCTAATGACTGACGGATTCATCATCGCACAGCTGAAACGCATTGAGCTAGAGATTGTTTTTTTAAAATGTTGGTACTTCTCCGTATCCAGTAAGACGAAATTTCGGGGAATTTTGACCCAAAAAATCGGTAAATTGATATCTTCTAAATGATAGAATGAATATATGTATGTATAAGCAGACCTCTGTCTGACACTTTTTTAAAATTAAAGGCCCTAAAACAGGTAGAAAAAAATTCATATTGCGTCCAATATGTCTCAAAAAACTACGAATACAGTTTTTGGTAGTTTTATAAACTTTTTTCTTTAAGGGTTAAAAAGAGGCAGACAATTTATATTGGTACACATAAAATAAACCAAGTAATCTTCACTAAAAACAAGCCATAGCCATGTCAAAAGTATGGTGAGTACGGATTTTCTTAAGCCAAGTACGAAATTTCTTAAACCAATTATGATTAAAAATTTTTACTTTTTTCTGTACTTGGCGTTGCTGGGATTCTCCGAACTACAACACCAACGCGCTTCCACCTGTTTTTAAATGTAAAACTATATATATAAATTACAGGTTCTTTTCGGATTTTTCGAAATAATCTGACGGGTCGTACCTAAATATTTCAAGAACGATTTTTAATAAATTCAAGAATAAATTTCTTGATTCTAAAATATTTTTTTTCTTTCTGTGTAGTATTTAAACACTTTTTGTAACTTCTAAGGAACAAAGCTATAGACAAAATTAAAACTTCGTTGGACAGGTCTCGAAAAATATAAATGTAAAAATCGTACCTTTTTTTAAATACCCTAAGGAAAATACAGGGCAAAATCTATATTTTGATGCTGCTCAAGTCCATTTTGTAACTTGTAAAGCAGTTTAGATAGAAAGAAAATTTAAATTGCGTGTGACGGGTCTTTAAAAATATGAATATATGGTTGGTACTTTTTTTAAAAGTTTGACCCTTAGGGGAGAGACAGAGTAGAAACTATATTTTGATACTACTTAAAGCCACTTTGTAACTTTTGATTCAAAAAAATCTGTAAAAAAATTCATATCGCATTTGACAGGTCTCAAAAAAGTATGAAAGTCAAGACTTTTTCTATATTTCTGGAATTTTTTTGCATATTTACAAAGTGTTTGGAGTCGGAAGTCATAAAACTATAAAACAATGGATTCTGTATTAAAATTGTAGAGAGAAACCCATGCAAATTTTACTTTTTTATGATTACAGAACTCTTTCGCATTTAGTACTTTGCGTTTGTTAATATTTAAAACTTTGCTTACGAAGTAGCGGGTTAATCATAAACTTCTTGATGTATATATATTGTTTTAGTGCTGAAGATAACGCAAGATAAATACAAAATAGTTTTTTATTTAATAGATTTAATACAACTCTTAATTTAAGAAATAAGAATAGTTCAGAATTTAGCAATTATATAGTTTGGAGGGCTAATTACACCCAAATTACCTACAAGGCTTAGTTTTAAAATAATCTGTTTTATTGTTTTTTTTATGTTAAAATAAATAAATCTCTAAAGTGTGTTAAAATAATGTTTTAAATTAACGAAACAGTTAAATTTGCTCATTTTTGAACTTTGACCTTGATGCGCACTCAGAAAACGTTTCGCGATTTGGTTTAAATTTTTAAGACGGAACTTGTAGACCTAGTGTTACAATAGTTGTGTTCAATAACTTTCCAGTAAATACTAGCAATGAAAGAGTAAAAAGAAATATTTCAAAATTGCTCTCAAAAATATTTAAAAGTAAATGAACACTTTAACAGCCATAACTTGCAAGCAAATGTTTTTGGTTATTGTAAACTTGTTTTATAATTTTTTTTTAAAGCATAATGACAGAAAGACAGTTTAAATTTGTTCCACTAATGATCCAAAAAGGTAAATAAATATATTATTGCAATTTTTTGAGTTTTTTTTTTTAATTTGAGTATTGAAATATAAAAGAAAGGGGCATGAACCACGGTCAAGGCCATTTTTAGTACTTTTTGCCTGGGTATTGTTCTGAATAGCAAGCTACCTTGATGGGCAAATGATGAAGAGAGGGTTAAGGGGCTTTCAACTCCTTTATTCCTGTAGAAACTCTATAGATAGGACCTGGGGGTTGCAACCGGTTATGGTAAACTAGATTTATTCATTCGTTGTAATACCAATCCTTACGTTCGGTAGTCTCGTATGGTGGAGGGCCTTGGAGATGAACGACATAAGTAAGTTCTTTTCTAAGGTTCAGAGATGTGCTGTACTAGGTATTACAGCGGCCAGGAGTAGTACACCAAAGGAAGCTCTGGGTATCATTGTGCATCTTCTTCCCATTTAGGTACTTCATGGCTGGAATGGCGGCAAGGAGCTTGTTTAGGCTTAGAAAGTCAGTCCTAAGTTCAGTTAGACACGCCGGCATTTTGGGAAGGGGAAGAGATGGTCGGCTTCGACGGCAGTCGGGTTTGAGAGACTATATGGTCGCGAAACTTGACTTTGGGATCTTAACTCAGGTATTGTTTCCGAAAAGGAAGGCATAAAAGGGATCTGAGAGCGTGTAGCCTTTACTGATGGATCGAAGATGGAGGTAGGCATCGGAGTTGGTATTTATATGTTGAATACAGGAGTAGAAGTAGTACATATATATGTATATGTTGCCCACAATTATTTCGTTTTAAATACATTGGTGATATCAAATGACTCATAAGTGCTAGTACATGCAACAGGTGCATTTTGATTAACTATTTATAGTCACAGTAAATTTTTAACTATAATAAACAAATACAATTTTTAAACATACATACTTATGCTTTATTTGAAATTTTTGTCCCATGCATTTTAAATGCTGCCTTCAATTTCCGGTGTTGGTGTTTTGATGCATAAAGTT
This sequence comes from Melanophora roralis, assembly GCA_963583895.1. NCBI lineage: Eukaryota > Metazoa > Arthropoda > Insecta > Diptera > Rhinophoridae > Melanophora > Melanophora roralis. Next base: position 22,127,670 of record OY757187.1, on the reverse strand, counting down.
ATAGATACCCCATTTACCCTTAGGATTAAACAAATATACAAATAAATGTATGTTCATATATGCAACATGCAAACATTGAAGAACCATTAAATTATTATTTACAAAAAAACTATTGGTTCAAGTTCAACGTCATTTTAGTCACATTTTTTGAACAAAGGTTTTGTTTTTTTTTCAAGTAAGGTTTTGTTACTATAACTACATAAAATGAAAAAAAAAATAAATCCCTGTATTTTACATTGAAAATAATTTCGTCGCGCTACCATGATTTTCATTTAAAATTTTTTAAATTGTAACAAAAAAAAACAGAAGAGTAGTGACAATGTCTAGCGACAATTTTACTTAACTGAAGCGTCAAAGCTTTAATAAAAAAGTTCTTATTTGATTAAACATTTCAATATATACATAAGAAGGGTGACCATTTATTCCTGCTCAAAATCAGTACACTTCTAAAGTGTAAATACTCTAAGAACGACCTTTAATTATAGCGATCGAATTAAAATCACTTCTGATTCTATTAAGCATGTCTGCCTCTCTTCCTTGCTGTTTGGATTTTTGTTGTTAAAAACAGCTCGATATTTTATTCAGAAAATACATTTTCAAAAAAATTTATAACACTTTTTTGAGAGATTTTAAATGATTCAAAACTAGATTTAAGAGATTAAAATAATTTTAAATACTTTTTGTTGCTAGAAAAATACTTAAAAATCTAGTTCAGCTCTAATTTAACACATTTTTTGCGAAACAATTTTTAAAGTATCAAGTTTTCTTTAAAAATCAGTACAATCAGTACTTATTTTTCAAAAATTAGTACATTTCAATAAACAAATTTTTGATCAGTACACCAAACGAATAATTAGTACATGTGCTGATGAATTTAGTACGAATGGTCACCCTAATTATGATTCTATGTATGCCATGATTTTTAATACAAAAACAAACAAAAATTAAAGCAGGATTCAAGGCGCAAAAATGAACAAGGAGTTTTTTGTAGAAAGATTTTTGCATTGGTGTAGGGGTTATAAGATTCGTCTCAGACGAATAAAGCACATTACAAATTTGGCAATTTCTTGAATTAAATTATAATTTTTTTTTTTAATTTTTGCATAAATCTTTTGTCTTAACAGTCATGCTCTTTGATTTTTATACACTAAAGCTATACCTACCTATAAGGTAAAAGTTGAAATAGTAAATTTAATTAAAATTTCATATATTTTTCGAAATATAAATTACTTGCCATTTCCCATTTTATAAATTAAATTAAAAAATCAGCACGTTTATATAAACAGCACTGTTATGTAAACTGAAAAAGACAAATTGTTACCAATAGTATGACAATTTTATGAAATTCAAAGAAAGAGACATAAAAAAATTACAAACATTATGGACTTAATATTGACAGATTGTGGTGAAATTGATAAATCTATCATTTCCCTTAAGTATTAGGTTTGAGATACAAAATGTACAAAAACATGTACATATGTACATTAAAACTTAATTTATATTAAACAACGCAATGGGAAATTTTTTGTTTAATTAGAAAAACAATTGTTTAATGCTTACACAAAGTCATATACATAAACTTAAAGCTGTGAGTAGGATTTTTATTCAAATATTCATAAAGAAAACTTTTTGCAATTGCATTTATTTTTTCAACTATCGTTATGATTTCATTTTTATGAAAAACACTCATTCAAATAGTTTTAAAATTATGACATCGCTGCCTGCAATTCGATCTTGTTATGAACGCATTTCATATAAGATGAACTTTTTTAAATATTTTTTTTAAACATATTAACCACAAACTACAATATGTTTTCAATGAATATTTGAAATGTAGATTGCACAAACCAAAAATAAATAAATTAAAAATCATACTTAAAAAGACAATTGTTAATCTTATATGAGAAAAATATTTATTTTTTGAGAAAAACAAAATTAAAATCGTGAAGGAATGTCTACAATTAATTTATTTTTTTCTTTGAAAGCAGACTTGAGTGCAGTTAACTGACTAATTGATATTTAAAATTTTGAAATAAAAACTACCTTTTAAGATTGCATTACAAGTTTTCTTTTTTCTTTTAAGCCATAAAATTTAAAAAAAGTAAGACCTCCTTTAGACAAACATTTTTATATAAAAATGTGAAAATCCAAGTTTCGTTTTAAAAGAAAGCAAATGATTACCTTTAGACGTTTTCACAATATATTATTTTGAAACTTTTTCGCTTCTTAAAAATGTTAAAATTAGCAAAAAAAAAAAAAAAAAAAAACAAAAATGATAATAATTAATAATAAATTACAAAAATAATAATTATTTCTGGCATAAAAAATTAAAAAAAAATAAAAATCGGAAATTTGTTTGCGCAAAGTACCAGTTTAGGTAAGGTGAAAAGGCAGAGGCCTCAAAGAAAGCGCTCAAGTCTCGAGAGCATTTTGGGGAGAATTTTGCAGATATTCGGCAAACAGGGTTGGGCAGTATTTCAAATACTTGTAGTTGAAATACAAATACGTATTTTGTATTTGTATTTGAAATACCACCTTCTAATGTATTTTGTATTTTGTATTTGAAATACCCAACACTGAAGTATTTTGTATTTCAAATACTTATGATGGCAAAATACATTTTTGCAAAATACATTTTTTTATTATACAAAAAGTTGTCATTAGAAAAAATGAAAATGTTACAATTAAAAAAAAAAAAAACAAGTAAGAGCGCTATATTCGGCTGTGCCAAATCTTATATACCCTTCACATTGGTCTTTAAATATACCCAGCCGAGTAATTTTGTACTGAAAATAATATAATAAAAATACCTTGTGCGAGTTTTAAAGTCAATAGAAAACTATACAAAATTTTAACCTTCGTATGAATAATAGAAATAGATGAAGAAGGTTTAAGGTCGAGATTTTTAAAAGTTTTCGACATTATTCATATTTAAAGGTTAATAAAACTTGCTAAATGTTATGGGATGTTCTAGTCCCTCTGCTCCTCTCCAACTTTTTCTCCAAAATGTATGAATTATTTGATTATTACTTTGTGTATAACATTCCAAGTCGATAGCTGTTATAGTTTCCCAGATGTAGCGAATCGAAAATTCCATAAAAATTGTTAAATTGTATGGGAGCTACCCCTTCTTCACCCCCCCCCCCCCCAAAAACTTTTTTTCTTTGAAGCGTAGGCCTTGTTGTCCAATTACTTTTTGTAGAACATTTGATTTCGATATCTGTTATAGCTTCCGAGATATGGCGAATCGAATATTTCATAAAAATTGTTGATTTGTATGGGAGCTACCCATTTTTTTGCCCCCACTCAAAAAGTTTTTTCTTTATAGTGTAGGTCTGATTGTACAATTACTTTTTGTATAAGATTTCAAGTCGATAGCTGTTTTAGTTTCTGAGATATAGCGCATAAAATATTTCAACAAATTTGTGCAATTGTAGGAAAAATACCACTTCCCCTCGTCTTATTTCGTTATTTAGGTCCATGCTTAAGGAGTATCCGTGCCAAGTTTTGTGTCAAGAATGACTATATTATCGAGATATATAGGGATATATGTACGGATTTTTTCCTAAAAAAAATGGGTTGTTTTGGGGTTTCGCTTATATCTCGGTCAATAGTTAACCGATTTGGCTGATTTGAAATAGCGATCGGCTGCGGGATATTTCTAACAATTTGACACCAATAACTGGTCTGTATCTTTTTATTTAACTCCGGAAACTCGATTTCAACAGACGGTCAGACAGACAGACGGAAAGACGGACATGGTTATATCAACTTCCCTATCTATAAGGATTCAAAATATATATACACTTTATGGGGTCGCAAATGGATAATAAAGAAATTACAAACGGAATGACAAACTGATATATACCCTTATCACTATGTGAAGGGTATAAAAATAATGGAAACTTTGTCTTCGCATTCTTTCACGTCTTCGCCTTAGCAAGGCACGTTCTTTTACAGGTCTCACTCATTCAAGTAATATCAAGAGCTAAGCGTATATTTGGAAATGTGAATGTCAAAAAAATTAATAAAGCCCATAGAAAACTTTACAAAATTTTAACGTTCGTATGGATAATAGAAATAGATGAAGAAGATTTGAGGTCGAGAGTCATAAAAGTTTTCGACATTATTCATATTAAAAGGTTAACAAAAGTTGGTAATTTTTATGGGATGCTCTAGTCCCCCTGTGTGGGAGCTACCCTTTTTCACCGCCCACCCAAAAATTTTTTTCTTCATAGCGTAGGCTTTGTTGTCGAATTACTTTTCGTAGAGCATTTATTTGATGTCAAAAGCTGTTATAGTTTCCGAGATATAGCGAATCGAAAATTTCATAAAAATTGTTAATTTGCATGGGAGCTACACTTTCTCCAGCCCCCACTCAAAAAAATTTTTCTCCAAAGTGTAGGTCGATAGCTGTTGTAATTTCTAAGATTTAGCGCATGAAATATTTCACAAAATTTTTGCAATTGCAGAGAAAAAACCACTTCCCTTGATCATATCTGAAAAAAAAATTTCCTTTTGAGGTCCCTATTTTCAGAGTATCCGTGCCAAGTTTTGTGGCAAGAATGACTATATTCACTGAGATATAAAGGAATGTATGCACGGATTTTGTCCTAAGAAATGGGTTATTTGGATTTTTCGTTTATATCTCGGTCAATAGTCAACCGATTATGCTAATTTTAAATAGCGATTGTCTCTAGGATATTTACAAAAGTTTGACACCAATAACTGGTCCGTATCACTTTATTTGACTCCGGAAACTTGATTTCAACAGACTGACAGACCGACATGGCTATATCAACTTCCCTATCTATAAGGATCCAGAATATTAATACTTTATGGGGTCGCAAATGGAAAATAAAGAAATTTTAAACGGAATGACAAACTGATATACATATACCCTTATCACTATGTGAAGGGTAAACAAAAGAAATGCAGAGGGCAAATTTTTGAATTCGCCTTGATATTACTTTACTTTTAATTTAATTTGTTTTTCACAAACAAGGCACATACAGAGAACCAAGGCACATTAACCAGGTAATATTAAGGGCCCAGCTGATAAAAATCAATTTGTCATTTTCACGTTATAAAAATTTAGTTTTGTATAAAATTTTTAATTTTGTATGAAATTTTTCATTTTTTGACATTCTAGCGTTCAAACACAAAAAGGAAATGCAGAGGGCAAATTTTTTTTCGCCTTGGGTTGACTTTGTTGAATGTGCCTTGCAGAGGACTGTTTTCATAAAATTTAACACCAGTCTGTTTTCATCAGGACCTGTAAAAAATTGTTTTTTTAGCAAGATTTATATATTCTTCAACAAGAGGCTGCTTATCTGATTAAACTTTTAAAAATCTTGTGTTCATGATTAATGGTTATAAATGTATTTTGTATTTGAAATACTCAACTTGAAAGTATTTGGTATTTTGTATTTGAAATACAAGCGGAAGAAGTATTTTGTATTTTGTATTTCAAATACAGCAAAGCATGTATTTTGCCCAACTCTGTCGGCAAATAAGACAAATTCCCTCTTAAACGAGCCACATCTGGTAAAACGTCAGACATTAAACGTCTGTATATGGCCTATGTAATAGCTGGACAGTGACTCAGGTAATTCTCCATCTATTCAATGTTTTCCCTGCATGCCCTGCAATCGCTGCTTCCCGCAATCCCGATCTGATTGAGGTTTTTTGAAAGTTTGAATGGCCTGTCAACACACTTATCGAATTGCTCAGCTCAGACTTCCCCCGTTTCAGAATCCTTCTAGTCCTATTCTTAATCGGGTTATCCCAGATGTTCCTTGTCGTTTGTCAACCGTCTCGTTGCTCTCTGTGTTCAGTTTTCTCCCACTTTTTTCACAGAAAACCCCTGCTTTTTTAAATAAAGTTTTTTAACATTATTTTTAAAATTTTCAACGAAAAAAATCATGTACCAGCAAACATCAGAGAGTTAAGAGAAGGCATACCATCTTCATGGTATTTAACTAAATTTTTTGAAAATCAAATAATAATTATTTTTCAACTTTTATTATTTTTTTTTCTTGGCAGAAAAAATTATTGTATGTTTAATTAATATAAAAAACTTAGAAAAATAGCGATTATTGTTATAATTATTTATATTAAAAATTTAAAAATTATAAATATTTTTGCCAAAAATATATAAATCAAAAAAAAAATAATTATTTTTTTACAAAAAAAAAAATAAAAATGAAAAAATAATAATTATTTTTTGGCAAACATTTTAAAAATCAAAAAAAAAATTATTTTTAAGTTTTTTTACATAATTACTTCGGTCCCTAAAAAAATATATAAAGATAATTTTTTCAGGGGGCAAAATTTAAAGTATGGGTTTTTATTATTTTTGTTTTTTTTATTTTTTATTTATTTTGTTTTTTTTTTTTTTTTTGCAGTAATGAAGCAGTCCCTTTTTTTAATTAATGATTAAAAATATCTTTTTTAATTAAAAGTTAAAAATTTCAAATCATAAAGCCATATTATTGCTATATTAAGTCGGCCTTTTAAGCTTAAATTCTACGTGACATTCCATAATGCCATAGCCGTTGTCATAAAAACCCAAAGTTTAATTGGTTTCTATGGTTATGGCTCAATAGTAAGTCACCTATAACCAAGTACAGTGTTGCCCATAAGTTTGGTTCGAACAGCTGTTTTTTGTGGTTTTGGTTATGTCACGTACAATTGAACCTTTAGGCTTGTTATCTTTAATGAAAGAAATAAAAAAAATAAATATATAAATATAAATAAAATAAAATGTTGTGCTTGATTTTTTGCCATGTTAGTCATGGATCGAATTCAAATGACACCTGTACTTATGCACAAGAAATAAATAAACACCCAGCCTGGCGAGCGAAAATGGTTAAACCTACTCCTAATGTGATTCTGAGCTGATCGGTATAATTAAAGGTGGTACATGTAAAATCCTTTATCAAAATTTTTAAGAGCATATAGCATATGTTTTAGAATAACTACAAAAATTGGCCAGCTTAAAAGGATTTTTGTAGGTTATAAAAACAAATTTGGTCGAATAGAAAAGTTTTTAGTGGTAACACTTATTACAATGACATTCTTTTTTTTAAATTAAAGCTTTTAAAAAAGTCCCTTCTCTATAGGATCACAAAGGTAATTTTTTGTATGTCTTCTTACTTATCTTTCACCAAACTAATAATAATTATTTTTTTTAATTTTCAAAATTAAGGTAAACAAAAGAAAAATCAAACCTTGCAGTCAATTTCAAGGTTGCATACAAATATACTTATTTTATATACTTTATTTTAGAAAAAAAAACTTTAAAACCATGGTTTAATTAGCATTTAATTATGCTTGTATTTAAAATTTTAATTGTTACTTAGTATTCATCCAAAACAGATGATGAGATTGTTTCGATTGTTTCTGTGTTCATTTTTTTTTAAATTTACTTTCATTAAACTGATATGTTTTTACAACATGCAATTTTTTCTAAAACTTTTCAATCAATCTTCTGGATGAAAAAGATAATAATTGCTTTACATTTTACATATGTATGTAGTTTGAACACCCTACCTATAACTCCAAGTTTGATTAGTCATACATACATATGAACATATGTACATATACACTTCCCTACAAGAAATTTGTGACCGAAACTAACACTAAAACATATTTTTTCGGTCATTTGTGACCAATATTTCTATCACATCTGAAGGTGCGAGGGAGACGCAAGATCACACGTACACAAAGTTTCGGTCATTTTTTTCACATCGCCCTTAGGAAAATGATAGAAAATAATGACCGAATGACCGGTCATCTGTGTCGTTCATATGACCGGTCAAATGACTGTCACTGTTCTGGTAGGGTTGTTTTAACAATTTTTAATTTATTTTTTTTAAATATATAGGTACATACATATAAGGTTTTTAAAACCAAGAATTTTTTAAGATAATTTGATCGAATTCCCACAAATAAGCTTTTTTGGTAAAAAGGCTAGTCCATTGAAGCTGGTGATGACCGGCCTATTATATCACATTACTCCCTCCCAGAACAAGAATTTTATGGTTTTTATCAGTGTTTCCAGTAGATTTGTTGAAAAATACCAACGCATACCCAAAAAAAACCTTCTTTTTCTACACGTCGACAAAATACTTCTACAAAAATCTCAAAGCATTTTAGCTATTAAATAGTTACGAAAAGTTTTTTTGCATATAAGCAATTTCACTGTAAAAGGGGTGTGACCATTTTACTCACATTTTTAATTATAACTCAAACTGTTCAAATTTGTCTTTAAAAAAAGCTTTGAGTCCTTAGGGTGGTATGTTTTATACGCTTAACCTTATGGTGGGAAAGAACTTGATTTCCGCTCATAATGGCAACTAGAAGGCCGTGCCGGGTGTGATTATAAAAATTTGACGGTTTACGTGAAATCACCCACATGTATATAAAAGATTTAGTAACAAAAATTTGTAAGTAATAAAAATTATTGTTCATTCTTTTATTTCGTGTATTTTGAAAGTATTTACTGTCTGAAGGGTGCGTTCCCGGGTCGCCTTATCTCTCGTTTTTGCGATTTACATTAACCTGAAAGATCGCCCGATTTAGCCTTTTTGTGGGGTTTTTGAAGTCCCGTGCTTACGTAAACAAGGACGAGACCCCGAAAGCCCTCAAGGACAACATTCGAAATGAGTGCGAGAATCTATCGCCCGAAGTTCCCGTCGAAGTGATGAAAAATGCCATAAAATGAGCCCGTATAGCAATCAATTGTGACGGTGCTTATTTGGCCGATATTACTTTTTCGACTTGTCCAATAAAATTCTAAAGGTTCAAATAAACATAATTAAAAAAATAGAATCGAAGTTTTTCATTTAGAAAATAAATTTGAAGCCAAACAACATCGGACGTCTTCTTTCAGCCCACCTTGTATAAAAAAACTGTCCGGTTTTCCCTACACTCCTGTTTTAGTATCAAAAAACCTATATGTGGGGAATTTCCCCTACTACTGGCATCACTGGTTGTTATATAAATTATTAAAATGAATCTTGTGATCGATCCACTATTTTTCACGGTTCCTATATGATTCCTTCTTTCGGAAATCACATTAAACGGCATAAGCTGCAATCAAAGTCTCAATGAATGCCCAAGTTTTTTTTTAACAGAAATGGTCCTACCAAATTTTATGAAGATCTGTGTTTTATTGATTTTACCACCTTCTTTTACCATAACCAGTAACTGAAAATTTACCCAATAAAAACCTTATACTTGTTGACACCAATACCAAACTTTGCCAAACAATATCAATATAAAAGAAAATATTAACCCAAATTTCGCAGCAATCGATCCATGATTTGTTATGGCTTTTCACATATGTAAGCCGCTCTCACGAAAGTTCTCACTTTAACTTGCATACCTTTTTATATATATGTACATATGTTGCTCCTTCATAGAAAATAAATTGTGATGTAGGGTATAATAAGGTCGGGCTACGCCGACTATTACTTTCTTGTTTTTTTCTAAACATACGTATGTATTATAAGTACATAACAGAGTTTATTTTATTGCAAAATATTTATGTATAAACCTTAACTTTGTGGTGTCGATAGTTTTTTCCAGCGAAACACTTTTGAATTAAAAAGAAAAAAAAAGAAAAAATTAAGTAAAAATAGTACAAGTGTTTAGTAAACTGTTGCTAATAATTTTATGGTCAACGATTTTTTGTAACAAATATTATATTTGGGTTGAGTGGTCACTAGTAGGTATTATCTTGTTTACAAAACAATTGTCTAAAAAATAAAAGAAAAAACTGCAAATGTTAAACATCTTTTGTTTTTTTTTTTCGATTGCATTCATGCGTACGAGTACATATACATACGTATGTATTTTAAGCAGAATATTTTTTTAACTCAGTATTCAAGTTCAAGTAATTAAATTGTTTGTTAATCATTTGTAAAATTATAATATAAGAGAACCCAGCAAAAAAGTATTAAAAAAGGAATGAATGCATGCATGGTTATGGTGTGATTCACAAGAGGTAAAATATTATTTATTACTTTTTGCTTGCATGGGATTCAAATGGATTACTTTAACTGATCAGAGTTCGATTTAAAAAGAGCGTAATTTATCAGTAAGTGCAAACATTAGGTTAGGTAATTAGGAACAGGCAGTCAATAAAGAAAAGGATACAGCTAACTTAGGCCCGCTTAACTCGGTCCCTCTTTGTTGCTTGGAGTGGGTAATAGAAAGGGTGGAGATGGAAAAAAATAGAAAATTTAGAGAAAGAAAAGAAAGAAGAATAAGGCAGATTTATCAGGGTCTCTGGTAAGGATCGAACCCAAATCCTCCTAACAGACGGGTAGAGTCGTGCACTTATTACTGATATACTGGGGCACCCAAAGCAAATTTCAAGCTCAACTTTTATAATAAAGAGAAAAAGTGTGTTTATATGTCTTGCTTTTTCTTTGGATTTACTTATTCGATTTGGATGATTTTTTTCCATATTTTTTATTTAAAACAACACCAACATCACAGCGATGCTATTAAATAAAAGTTATTGATACAATAAAAAAAATATTAAAAAAGTGCACTGTTATACAGTTCCCAACATTTGTTAAAAATGAAAGATAACTGTCCCGACTACTTGATAAAATTCATTTTTTAGAGAAGGTAAAACCTGCCTCTTTTTTGTTTCTATTCCCACAACTACGACAGTGTTCACTTAAAAGAAGCCCGAGTATACTTGCGTATCTACCTACCACTCAGTGATCTGTTAGAACTGCCATCAACCCCGATTCAATTGCGGTTCATCGGCTGGATTGTACGCCTGCAATTAAAAGAAAGTAAAGCAGATTGCAATTTAGCAAGCCCTTTTTCCAGAGCATGCCAAGGTCATTTTAAGATCAGGGACCCAGCCTTAGGTACTGACCAATAACAGTGTACATACTAGTGTTTGAACTGAGCTAGAAATATGCACTCTCATGTCCTGATAACCGCAACCACACACTTATAAACAAATAAAAACTCTTTAAGGTACAAGCAAATTGAAAAATTTAGCCCGTTCTCAAGAATATTTTGCACAACACGATCTTAAAGGCAAATTATCTAAAATTCATAAAATACATCAATACTCATATTTGTAAAGTCACACCAGTTACAGTCTTAAAGCGTCCATTTTGAAAAGAAATTATTATTGTTCTTTCGGTGTCTACTTACCATTCATCGTTTGAAAACATATCATTCTTAGAAATCAATACTCTTTTAAATTAAAAATTTTAAATTATTAAAAAATTATTATTATTATTATAAATGATGCTCAAACAAAGCAATTTCGATAAATTCCTAAAGAACTTGGTAATTGCATATAAATTTTGAAGTAGTATTTATTGCCGCAAAAATTCCTGGAAAATAAGTTTATATATTAAACAATTTAATTTGTTTTTGTGTATCTAAAAAAGCATTTAAGTATGAATGGACTGGGTAATCATGCTGAATTATATTGTTTTTTTTTATGGTACTTATAATACATACATATGTATGTATGTAAATACATGTTATTTTCTGCTAAACATCAATGTAGCGTATAAGTATGTTGTTTCAGAATTAAATGTTAAGCATGCGCAATAGTTAAAACACTTATTTATACATCAAACTTATGTTCATACATACATATCTACATACATATGAATGAACTAATGTATGCAATATGGTAAGAAAAACTGTCTAAATATTTAATTACTTACAACCTTATATAATTGAAATTTTAATTCTTCTATTTTATTATATGGATTCATATGCATGTTTGCATACATGTGTATAAAACAATGTGACACACTACGAATATGTATCAGTGTTTGTTTAACAAACTTCTTTGGTAGTTAATGCGATAAAAAACAAGTTGGCTAGTTGGTCAATTGGTTGGTTGTTAATTTTTTTTAATGCCTTTTGACAATAAAAAAAATCTTTTTGTTGCAATAACCAACGAACGAAACACACATAAATATACATTAGACCGTTTCGCCTTACAAAAAAGAAAAAATTTGCCGTACACCGGCGAATATGAAGAATTATTAAAAGAAAATTTGAAAAATATATTTTTTATGCCTAAGAAAGGGGTAGTCATATTCACCTCTATTCTATGTGGCGACGGCAAAATCAATGTTAATGAAGAAGCAACATCAATTAAGCACAACATCAATGCCTAGTTGGTATTTTCTAACTGTCTTAAGACGATGTTGCCGGTTTATCGGCAATTGTATAGAATTTTAGTAGAATAAAGCATACATTTGTTAATATTGTGTTTTTATACCCTTCACATAGTGATAAGGGTATATATCAGTTTGTCATTCCGTTTGTAATTTCTTTATTATCCATTTGTGACCCCATAAATTATATATATTCTGGATCCTTATAGATAGGGAAGTTGATATAGCTATGTCCCGGAGTCAAATAAAAAGATACAGACCAGTTATTGGTGTCAAACTGTTAAAAATATTCCGGAGACAATCGCTATTTAAAATCAGCAAAATCGGTTTACTATTGACCGAGATATAAGCGAAAACTCAAAACAACCCATTTTTTTAGGACAAAATCCGTCTATATATCCCTATATATCTCAGTAAATATAGTCACTCTTGCCACAAAACTTGGCACAGACTCTCTTAGAGTAGGGATCTCAATAATGAAAAACTTTTTTTCAGATAGGCTCAGGGAAAAAGGTATTTTTTCTACAATTGCACAAATTTGATGAAATATTTTATGCGCTATATCTCGGAAACTATAAAAGATATCGAAATCAAATGTTCTACAAAAAGTAATTGGGCAACAAGGGCTACGCTCTTTAAGAAAACAATTTTTGGATGAAGGGTGAAGAAGGGGTAGCTCCCATACAAATCAACAATTTTTATGAAATTTTCGATACGCTACTTCTGAAAACTATTACAGCTACCGACTTCGAATATTCTACAAAAAGTAATAATCAAATAATTTATACATTTTGGAGAAAAAGTTGGAGAGGAGTAGGGGGACTAGAACATCCCATAGCATTTAACAAGTTTTATTAACCTTTTATATGAATAATGTCGAAAACTTTTACAACTCCCGACCTCAGACCTCAAACCTTCTTCATCTATTTATATTATTCCTACGAACGTTAAAATTTTTTATAGTTTTCTATGGACTTTAAAACTCGCACAAGGTTTTTTATTATATTATTTGCAGTACAAAATTAATCGGCTGGGTATATTTAAAGACCAATGTGAAGGGTATATAAGATTCGGCACAGCCGAATATAGCGCTCTTACTTGTTTTAAATCATGGGTTTAAGGAGGCGGAAATTTTTTAAAGTTTTTATTATAAAGAAAAAAAGCTAAGGGATATTTAACAAAAAGTAAAATTTTCTCCGCTGCTTATCACATATAAGTAGGATTATCTTTTGTTAAACAGATATGGCTGATGTTTTTCTAAGCGGTACAAAATCGTACAAAATACCAAAATTGTGTTAACAGTTAACAATGAATGACAATATTGTCAACTAAAATGCAGATTTGCAACAAGCCATTAAAATCGCCGTCGCCTTGTGTTTCCGTCGCCAAGTAGAATAAGCCTGATTAGTTTTTTCGTTGTATTTTTCGGCATTTACGGTAAAATCTTAACAATGCAATAATTTAACGTTTTTGTCTAAAGAATACCAATGTTTTGATATCCTAGTCATTAGCCTCCAGCAATATTTTTAAAATTTTTTCCACCAGTCCAAACAGCCTTAATGTTTTACTCTAATATCAGAAAAAAAAGCTCTCAAAAAGCTATTAAGCTTTTTTTTTAAGGAAGCATTTTAATACCTCTATTAGAACACGTTTAACCCATAAATTATTTTTGTCCTAATGTAGGCCAGAGCTTTGTCGAAACCTCTTTTCAACAATGCCGGTGTACCACGAACTTTATTATTCGAGTCGGTCTAATGTACATACATACATACATATTTAAATACTAAGTTTTTGTCATTCTTTATGAGTATTTTGACTTAAATTTATGATTTTATTTTATAAGATTTTTTTCTTTAAACCAAAAATGTAGAGTATGTGAAATCAGTTTAATTACCGGAACATGTACATATTCATACAAACATACATTATTACATGTATTTACTTATACTTGCTGATACATTTGCATATAGATTTTAAAAATATTTCAAAAATTGGCACAATAACAAATATTTAATATTTAAGTAAGCATGTATTTGTATGTTTTTTAATATATAAAGAGGATAATAATAAATGGGTAATTCCATTGTAACGGATCTGATAATGATTACTACTAGCTTTTTTTTGTTTTGTATGGCAGTCCTGTTAGTGGCTGGAGATAAGAAGTAAGTACGTCCACAAAAATCTTTGGGGGAAAAAACTAATTGGGGTCGGTATTACATTTGACCTTTGTAGGATCACCCTGGAGCCTTTTTAAAAATTAAAAATTTTAAACTTTGTATGACAATCCTATTAGGGGAGGGAGATAGGGCGCAAGTTTGATTACAAAAAAATGTTTGTGAGGAAAAATTAATGAGAGTCGGTATTACATTGTTCCCGTTTGGGGCAACTTCCGCGCAGTTGTAGAAGTCTCTATGTAGAGATTGATAGTTTGATACCACCTACGGGTAACATTGAGAAGCTTAAAAAAGTTGATTTTAACAATAACACGGACATACGGACATCGCTTAATCGACTTAAAATATATACTTTATAGGATCGCAGGTGAATATTAAAGAAAATTCAAACGGAATGACAAACTTATGCATACCCTTATCACTTATGTGAAGGGTATAAAAATACTAACTTGAAGGGTATATAAGATTCGGCACCGTTGATTCCGAATACATCGTTCTTACTTGTTTTAAGTTATAGAAGAAAATTAAAATAGTTTTAAAAACATTAAAATTTTTAATTATATTTAAAAATTACAACTTCATATTTTTAACCATTAAAAATTATTTTTACGAACAACATTCAAGAAAAGTTGTTTTAAACTGATCCAAAACTATTTATCTTTATTTTTAGCTCCATAAAATGACATAAAAGGCTGAGGCAATCATGCAACAAAACATTGAAGGGTATCCAGGGTACCCTTTAAAAGTTAAAAAATCCACACTCGAATACAAAAGAAAACAAAATAAAGTTCGATTAAAAAGAAAACGGATCATACTAGGCACTCAAATAATTCACTTTATAATACTCTTTATGTTATTTGAAAGAACTAAAGCCAATCGTCCGCCAAGATTTGTTATAGATGGACAATCGGAAATTGTTTTGAGATTAAAAGAAAGTCCCGAAACACAAGTGGGTAAGTCAAAACATAATAGCTCAAGTAAAGAGGTTCAAAATAAAATAACCATTAAAACTTTTTTAGGCTCCCTAATATATATTCTCAAAGGCTTTGATCCGGACAATGATCCCTTGACGTTTGGCAAACGGCCATCAGCCGATAGTCAAGTAATACGTATAGAGAAGAAAAGTTCCAATGAAGCCTACATTTACTTAGCCAAAGAATTAGATAGAGAAACTCAGGATGAATATTCAATTGTTTTAACTTTAACCGATAACCATTACAACGATTTTAACTATGTTACACAAAGTTTTTTATTATTAGTAGATGATATAAATGATAATGCTCCTATATTTTTGCCCTATCAAAATTCTATTGAAATACCGGAAAATAGTTCACCTGGCATTATAACTTCGCTAGAAGCAATTGACGCCGATGAAGGTGCTTACGGCCAAGTGGTTTATTATTTGCAAGAATCCGAAGGTGATAACGAAGTATTTTCCATAACCACCAATCAGGGCAAGGGTGTTTTAAGTCTTATGAGTAACTTGGATTATGAAACAAAGGCATTGTATCAATTGCGTATTCTAGCGGTAGATAGAGCCAATCAGGGACCTGTTAATACAGGAACAGCAGCTGTTTTAATTAAGGTCAAGGATATAGAAGATCAGCCGCCAGAATTCGTTAAAGTGCAACCGGTGGCACGGATTTCCGAAGATGCTGCAGTGGGTTCAAAAGTAATAAGGGTTTTATGTGTCGACGGCGATCGTGGTATAAACAATCCCATAGCCTATGAATTGGAAACTAATGAATTGTTTGCTATTGAACGGCATACTGGCTGGATTTACACGATACATGAATTGGATCGTGAGGATCCCAGTAATCAAGTAAATGGTGCTTATGTTTTAAGCATAACTGCTACAGAAATATCCAAGGTAAGACATGAAAGTGTAGTGCTATGCTCTTTACAGGAGTAAAAGGAACCAATATACATACATATACACACAGTATATATATAGGTTGACCATTTATTCTTAAAACAGTACATCATTATCTTATTAAAACAGTACAATCAGTACTTTTTTAAAATCAGTAGAATTCAGTGCACACATTTTTAATCAGTACACTTTATTAAAATACAGCACGAATGGTCACCCTTTACATATTCGACATTAAAACAAAAGCTTCATCTATAATGTATTTTTTAGAGAGCTTTACAGTTACCCCACGCATTGACAACGGCTAAAACCGAAGTAACCATTATTGTATCCGATGTAAACGATGAAATTCCGACTTTTGGTGAATCACTTTATCGCTGTGAAATTAACGAAAATGCTCAAGCCAATACACCTCTTAATTACATCGATGGAGATGTCAAACATTATGTTTACGATCATGACTTAGGAAATAATGGCACGTTTCGCTTGTTTTTGGATCCGCAAAATGATATATTTGAAGTTGTACCAGATATGGCTGTAAATGAGGCTAGTTTTATGATAAGAGTTAAAAATCCAAAATCTTTGGATTATGAAAAGTTAAAGGAAATAAATTTTACACTTTTTGCTCGGGAAACAGATGAGCCAAGTCGTTATTCATCGGCTCATGTACAGATTTTTATACGAGATCAGAACGATAATATTCCAGAATTTTCGCAAACTGTTTATAATGTATCAGTAGCAGAAAATAGCGAAATGGGTACAAATGTTGTCAAGTTAGAGGCCTTTGATGTGGATTTTGGGGACTTTGGCACGATGGGTGTAAGATATATGAATTTAAGAGGAGGCATAGCTAATTTGTAAGTTGTTTTTCTTTAAAAAGAAAATATGAAGTTAAATGTACAAAAATCGTTATTGTATTTGCAGATTACATTTAAATTCTATAACTGGTTTGATAACCATTAAACAACCTGGAGGTCCGGCCTTTGATCGAGAAATTACTTCACGCCACTATTTAACGGTGGAGGCCATCGATAATTTAGGTCTGGGCAACCGTAACACAGCTCAGCTGATCATAAATATTGAAGATATTAATGACAATGCACCCATGTTCTTACAAAGACAATACGAAACCACTCTTATCGAAAATAGAATTGAATTTGAACATCCCCTGCAAATGGAAGCTCGCGATATTGACTTAAATGGCACTGAAAACAGTCAAATAACTTATGAAATTGTTGAGGGCATGTATCGTTCTAATTTTTCAATAGATCCCGAAACAGGTTTCTTAAAGCCCTTAAACACTTTTGACTACGAAGAACTGGTGGAGCATAAGCAAAATACTAAAAAACGTTTTGCTGCAAACAAAAGAAATGTTGATAAGGGTGTTCTACTGCTTGACTTGTTGGTGAGGGCCCGAGATTCGGGTATACCAATGCTATCTACTGTTGTGCCTGTTTTGATTTATGTTCAAGATATTAACGATAATCCTCCAATATTTCTTAAGAGTTTCTATGCAAAAAGTATTACAGAAGATCTAACGGGTGGTAGTTCGGTTATTCGGGTAACAGCCGTTGACCGCGATGGCTCGTCTCCGAACAACGCTATAGTTTATCGTATACAAACGGGCGCAAGAGACAAATTTGTCATTAATTCGGAAACCGGTGTTATTTCTGTAGCTCAAGGTGCTAATTTGGATCCTGACCTGACGGATGACAAGATAATGGACTATACATTGACAGTGGTAAGCTTATATTATTGCAAGTTTTTAAATATTTTCTTTTATATATTAAAAATAATTGAAAAAATTCTAAGTTTTCTTTGTACATATCTATAGTAAGATGTGTACATTTAAAACAAATTATTGGATAGGAGCAAGAAAAGTCGTAGCCCCCATACAAATGGACAATTTAATAATATCTCGATACATTTCATCGAATCTGGCACGAGGAAATTGTTTATTATTTTATTTTTATTTTAAAAAAATACTTAGGTAATGAAGGGTAGTGACAAATGCAATTCGCCACCTCCACTCAGCGGCCTGTAGGTCCATTGTGAATGCTTACACTCAAAAAAATTCATGCAACATATGAACGACTGTGTTCGTACAATGTATGAAATCTTTCCTTATTTCGCACAACGAAATTCGTGTGTAGAATATACGAAATGTACGGAATTTCTTTGGTTAATTTACGAAATAAATTTTATATTTTGCAAAGTAATTTTATACATTTAAAAAAGTCTAAACATTTTACAATTTCTTGTAAATTTATAATATAATTTTCAGTGTAGTTGGATTGCGAATAATGGCATTCCTGATACATAAACTTAAATTTTGTTAAAAAATTTTCAATGTTATTCATAAAAACTGTAAAAGCTGTTGACTTCTGTAAAAAAGTTTTTACATTAAAAATTTATTAAAAAACTATCGCGTTTCTTAAGTCATTTCTACTTTTCGTGTCTCTGTACAGCCGATTATAACGCCCTCCTTCGTGTTTATAAAAATTTCGTAAAACTAAAACAAATTTTCTCAAAAAGTTAATAATAAACATTTGGCTTTCTTCATAAATTTTTTCCAATTTCATGGAATTCATTCCAATCAATTAATACATTCACTTTCTCAATTTACAGCTTGCCATAGATGGTGGAATCGGTAACTCCCAGCTAATGAATCTAGCCACTGTCAATATAACAATAAAAGATGTAAACAACAAAGCTCCCATACTCCCCGAATTCCCCACTCTGCTTATTATGGAAAATACGCCTGTTGGCATGGAAGTTTATCAAATTCAAGCTAAAGATTCCGATGAAACCCCTATATTACGTTACAAAATTAATTTAAATAATTCTGAGGGGCGAAATGAAGAAGGGTATGTGGTGAAATTGGCGGAGTATGATTATATATCAGCTTTTGATTTAGATCCCATAGATGGCAACTTAAAGATGGTTAAAGTAATTGATCGCGAACGAGTTGAATATATTAAACTGGCCATTATTGTAGAAGATTTGGCAGCAGCCAAAGGTAAACAAATCGTTGAAGGTTTTCTCAATATACAAATCGAAGATGAAAATGATAACAATCCCAAGTTTAAGCAGCCCTTCTACAAAAAATTCATAACAGAGAACAGCATGAATGGCGTGTTAATTGCTAATGTTCTAGCTTATGATATAGATAAGAACCGCACTATAACTTATAGTTTAGAGGGTAATCCTTTAATACGCCAGTTAATTCATTTAGACTCGCATACGGGTGAAATAGTTGTAGCAAATAGAATCGATCACGAGCGATTTCAATGGTTAAACTTTTCAATTAGAGCCACGGATTCGGGTTTACCAGCCAGATCGTCTTTAGTTGATGTTTATGTTGTAGTACTGGATGAAAATGACAATAATCCCTATTTTATTGGGGGCTTAAAGAATTACAGTATAAGCGAATCGGCTATGGTGGGCACTAGAATTGGTACTATACAGGCGGCTGATGCGGATTCTGGAGATTTTGGTAAAATTACTTTTCTCATAGATCGCATAAGCTCTCAAGGAAAATTCTCTATCGATGCTGATACGGGCGTATTAACGGTAATCGATGCCTTAGATAGAGAAACTAAGGATTTTTATATGGTCGTTATAGAAGCCTGGGACAACTATCAATTTGGTTTCTTGGCCGGAGAAAGCCGTAACGCTTTTAAACAAGTTTTGTAAGTAATTTTGAAAAGATTATTAAAAGTTTCTATAATATAAAAAAAAATTAAAATTTAAAATTAAAAAAATTAATTATTTTTAAAATTAATAAAATTTTTCTTAAAGCATTACAATACTAGATGAAAATGACAATGCTCCAGAGGTTTTTATGCCTTTATCCTGTGTTCTGATAACAGAATATCATGAACTCAATGAGAAGATTACAACTATCAGGGGTAAAGATTTAGATAATCCTCAGACGCCTAATGGTAGATTGGAATTTAAAATAACCAAAGGAAACAGAGACGGTAAGTTTTAAATTTTCTAACAAAAAAAAACAGAAAAAAACAACAGCGCTTTATTCGGCTGTACGGAATCTTATCAACCCTTCACATTGCCAGTGAACCGATTAACATCGGTTTGTTTTCAATATGTTATCAAGAGAAAGATTATTAAAAACCTTGTAAAATTGCCTGGGAGCTACAATTCTCCTTGCTCCTTTCCAACTATCTTTTAACCTAAATGTACACATTATGCTAAAACTACTTTGTAGCAGGTTTGAATTCGATAACTGTGATAGTTAACCACGACATAAAGTGTATTAAAAGCCTCATAAAATTGTCCGTTTGTATGGAAACTAACATTTTTCTTGCTCCTCTTCAACTAAGTTTTTCTTTCTAATATTACATATGATTTTAAATAGTTTTAATAGGGAATACCATTTACTGTTCTAATTTCCAACTTTTTTTTCTCCCAAAATATACTCTTCATGTTTACCTCCATAAAAGCCTTATGCAAGTCCGTATAAGAACCATTTGCTTCGCAAGATTTATGTATAATAAAACAAAATATCAGCATAAATAACCATGTTATCCTTATTTTCACCGTTTCAGTTGCTTTAACCTGCATGCATCATTAATAGATGTTAATACTGACGTTAAATAAAAGAAATTGTTGTGTTGGATACAATATACACAGAAAAAATACAAAGTAAATTTCAATTCAGAAGTTTGTAATCCCAATATTCAGTTAAAATGCAACAAAATTGTTAATCAACTTTTTAATTGATTTAATTAAAAGTATTAATTGAGCTTAAATAAATTAAAAAAAAATAGTTTCACATTTATTTTATTATTATCATTTATTTATAAAGAAGAAAAAAAATAAAAAGTAAAAAAAACTTATTAACCGAGTCAAGCATTGAACCCGGCACCATTGGATTGTCAGGCTGAGACTCTAACTAGTAGACTGCAGAGACATTAGATTTTTGTTGTCTAAATTCTGATTTAAAAAAGCGTTTATGTTTGTTTTTTACTTTTGTATACTCAACATAAACTGTGTTGCATACTTGCAAAAACGAGGGTACAAAATCATTTAACTACAAAATGTCTATACAAAATGACTGCTTTTTAAAAAGATTTTTAAAAAAAGCATCACTGCTTTGGTTAAATTTCTATAAAAAGCTACATATATATTTTATTGGGGCAATTAAATTATTAGTTAAAAACCGTTTTGGCTTTTTAATAAGCGAGTCAATTGAAAAATGTTTGGGAGTAATTTTTTCTGTGTAGTTAGGGCCGATCAGCCATAACTTCCTTAAATGTTTCTTAAATAGCTTTATATAAAATATATCGCTGGCAGTCACACTTAATTTTAATTTTTTAAATTTTAGATATTTTTGAATTACGTCAAATTGACGCCTGGAATGCCCATGTGTATGCCCGTTCTTCCTTGCGCAATCGTTATGGCAATTATTCTTTAACCATTACTGTAAGAGATTTGGGTGTACCATCAAATATTGTTACAAGAAATTTGGATATTTGTATATCGGATTTCAATGATCATGCTCCCGTCTTTGTTCACCCTTTACACAACACTACAGTAAGGATTCCCGAGAACACTACGGTGGGTTCATTAATTCTACAGTTTCTGGCCACAGATGAAGATATTGGTATGAATGCTTTGGTATTTTATCGCCTGAAACCGGATCCTTTGGGCAGCTATAAACTATTTGAACTGGATGCAGAAACTGGCCATTTATTTCTAAAAGGGCCTTTAGATCGTAAAAAGCAAAAGATACATGAGGTTAGTTAAAGTACATATGTATATATGTAAATGGTTTGAAGAATATCGATTTAATTTTTGTTTTCTAATAAATAAAGATTAGAATAGAAGCCTATGATCAAGGACTGCCAACCTCTTTAAGTGCGGATTTGGACTTAACAATTTATATTCGCAACGTTAATGAGTATGAACCACAATTTATAGTCGATGAAATATTTGTAAATTTTACAGGTAAATAATAATTGTTCGTAAGAACAAACCTAAAAAAAAATCATACGTTTATTTAAACAAGGGTGTTTTTTTAAGGGCGATAAAACTTGTTAAAATAACAAAAAAAAGTAATTTAATAAAAAATTTTAGGTTTAAAATTATTTTAATATGACATGACTTAACATATCAAAATAAAATTTGACAGTTATGTAGACTTTTAAATTCCTTAAATAGGGAACTAATAAACATCCTTTTTTTGAATAAAAAATAACATAATTTTCAATCTTAATCATTACCATTGCCATAATTAGTGCTGAAAGAACATCAAAAGTTCACCTTTGACGTTCAATTTCTAAACAACTGCTACACCGGTTTTAATAAAACTTCAACTGTTTCCAAAAGTATTCTCTTTGGCCAAATAAAAATTGTAAAAATTGGTGGAGATAGAGATGGGTCAAAAGTTAAAGACTTTGGGCCGATAAAAAACGATTTTTAGCCCATAAGTGGCGCTTAATATTAAAAAAACAACGCAATTTCCAGCACAAAAAAAACACACTTTTTTGTCGTAATTCAAAGACAATAAAATGTTTTGGTGATCAAAATGATTAAACACGGCATTCCGTTTGTAATTTAATATCCATCTACGATCCCATAAAGTTTATATTTTCTTGGTCCTTATAGATAGGGATCTCGCTGTAGCGATGTCCATCTGTCCGTCTGTCCGTGTTATGATTAAAATCAACTGTTTAAAGCCCCCCGATGTCACATAGACCCGAAGGTGGTATCAAACTATCAAAAGTATCTGCGAGCAAATCGCTATTGATATCCAGAATAATCGCCCAATTAATGACCAAGATATAAGCGAAAAACTCAGATTACCTCTGTTTATTTCTCAAAAATTTGTACATAAAAACCTCTACAACTGCCCCGGAGATGCCCGTACACAGGTGCAATATAAGAATGACTCCCGTTAGTTTTTCTTTCAAACTTTTTTGTGGAACATACTCAAACTCTATTTCTGTCCCCTAACAGGGTTGCCATACAAAGTTTAATTTTTTTTAATCGCTCCAACAGCTCCCAGAGTGCTCCTACAAAGGTCAAATGGAAAACCGACATCCATTAATTTTTCCTTCCAAATATTTTGGTGGAACATACTTACCCTCTATCACCAGCCCCTATCAGGGTTGCCATACATAATGTTAAAAATATTAGGGTAGAAACCCCTACTACAACTTCCCGGAGTCGCCCTTAGAGGAATAAAATGTATTGTAGACTTCCATTAGTTTTTCTTCCCAAAACATATTTACCTCCTATTTCCATCACCTTAGGGGCTTGTCATACAAAATTTACCAAAATGATTTAAAAACGCCCATAGCTTCCCCAGAGTCGGCCTGAGAAAAATAAAGTATACAACCGACCCCCATTAGTTTCCCTCTCCATCGGCTAGGGGGCTCCAATACAAAGTTTTGGAAATTGTAATAAATCCCCCCCTATAGCTTCCAGGGTGCCCGTGGATAGTACATATGCAGGACTGAAACTAACTGATTTTTCTTTACAAACATTTTTCTTAAATATATACTTATCCCCTATCTCCCCCCCCCCCCCCTAAGGTGATTGCCATACAAAATCGAAAAAAATTTGGGTGAAAACCCCTTCACGCTGTGAAGGGTATATAAGATTCGGCACAGTCGAATACAGCGCTCTTACTTGTTTGACTTTATTTGGTTTTTTGATTGTGAATTTAAATAATTTTGTCTGAGTATGCTGATCATAAATGTCTTAAAGGGAGCGCAAAATGACAAGTGACGCTTTCGCAAGCTTTATCGGGCTTAAATACACTTTTTAAAACAAACTTATCGTCTTCTTAAATGCAAACGTACATAACGACACTTTTTAAACAGGAGAAGTAAAAAAATTTTGATAATAAAGTATCCCTCGGCTTAACTAAACGAACCAGAATCAATTAAAATCTTGATTTAAAATTTTTGTGTAGTTACGCCCGTTTGCATTTAAGGTGGAGATATATATAAATCATTGGCTTACAGTATAGGAGCGAGTAAATATATGTAAAAATATATAAATTGTATGTGATTAATTCACCTAACAATTTTATTACGTTTTTTCAGAGCATGCTGATCCGGGTTCGGAACGCGTTAAACTTCCCGATACTATAGATAAGGATGAAGTGGACGATCTAGATGATCCACCCAGTCAAGTATGCTATCTGATTGTAAAAGGCAACGAAGATGAGCTTTTTAACTTAGATCCTGAAACACATATCCTTTCCACGCACAAAGAATTGGATCGCGAAATAAAGGCCTCTTATCATCTGTACGTAAGAGCTACCGAAAATTGTGTGGAGCCGGATTACTCTGTAGAATTTGCTGCAAGTAAAAAATTAAAAACGGAAACTGACAATGACATTGAACCGCTGAAAACTTTTAATAGAAGGCAAGGGGGATTTTTACAAAATTCAGATTCCTATGAACGTTATAAACATTCTAGAAGCTTAAGATCAATCACCGATGAATTTGGTGAGAACAATACTAATGACTCAATAACCAGCGAAGAGTTTCTTATGTTTGATAGTACAATTGTTCGGGTTATAGTTAAAGTATTGGATATTAATGATAATCCACCTAGATTTCGTACGAAAATTTTTACTGGTGGTATTACAACGAATGCCGATTTTGGTACAAAATTTATGCGCGTTGAAGCTTTAGATTTAGATGAAGGTATTAATTCAGAAATAAATTACTATCAAGTGGGTGATATACGACAAACACTTTCAGAGGGTTTAGAAAATGTACGCAGCTCACCGTTTTTGGTTGATCTAAAAACAGGAGAAATTCAGTTGAATTTCGATCCTCAGAAAGGAATGAAAGGATATTTTGACTTTATGGTGTTGGCCAATGATACAGCGGGTATGAAAGATGTGGCTCATGTTTTTATATATCTGCTAAGAGAAGATCAGAAAATTCGATTTGTATTTCGTTTGCAGCCGAATGAATTGAGAAACAAGATAAATATGTTTAGAGAGTAAGTAGCAAAATAAATATAATAACAAAAGGATTTCTTAAAATCTGTTTTCCTCATTTCCTAGCACTTTAAGTAATATTACCGATGCTATTGTAAATATCGATGAAATAAAGGTTCACGAAAATAAAGATGGTTCGGTTGATAAGACTAAAACTGACTTGTATATTCATTTAGTAAGCAGCCAAGATAATTCTATTTATGAAGTCGCTCAAGTTTTAAATCTTATTGATTCGCACATCGAACATTTGGATGGACTATTTAAAGAACTAAATGTTTTAGATACCCAAGCGGCCGAAGCTCAGTTATTACAGGCTGGACCTAGAGCCAATGCCATGTATGTTTGGTTAATATTTACCAATCTATTTTTGGCAACTCTCTTAGTTGTGACTTTGGCCCTATGCGCCTCCCAACGAAATTGCTATAAACGTCAATTAAGAGCAGCCAAGGTTAATATATTTCGTAAGTTTTTTATTGAAAACTATTACCTTGAATTTTATCGAAATTAAAATATCTACAATTTTTTAAGAAAACTCATCATTATCTTTACAAAATCCAAATGAACCAACTACTCAAGTACCTAATACTAATAAGCACAGTGTGCAGGGTTCAAATCCTATATGGCTAAAGGGCTATGAAAATGAATGGTTTAAAAATGAAGAAAATTTAAGGTTAGTAATTAAATGAGCTTTCCTTTTCTTATTACATTAAAAAATTGTTCTACAAAAAAATTTCTTTACACAGCCAAAGTGGTCATGATTCTTTAGATGACAATTTTCTGGCAATCAATACGCAAGACGTACATGAAACCTTAAAGGGCACTGCCAAGTTATTTAATCATACCAATGATTTGAATCGTCATTTTAATGTCTATAATCAAATAGACAAATTAACAAATAATGCTAAATTATTAGCAAAAAAATTGGAGACAACGGAATTATAAGTAAAATTAAAATTAAATTTTTTACAAGCATACCAAGATATTTATTTATTTTAATATACATTTATGTAGATAATAAAACTGATTTTTATATAAAAATTTAATAATGAACGTTATTTTAGATAAGGAAACAAAGAAGCGTATCAAGCATTTGCTTTGAATGCAATGAAGATGAGTAATACAACTATTTATATCTCCATCCCTGGTTCACAGTGGAGCAACCCTATCATCTCTGCAACTTTCCTCTTTTTTGAATTAAACAAGATTTTAAAAGTTACTTTTGCAAAGATGTTGACTGTTGGTGAATTGTTGGATGCAATATAATAAAAAGCTCGGAGATTTCTTAGTTTAAAAAAGATTATTTGGCTCACGGTTGAATAACTTAGGTGGTCTTACTGGTCGTCAGCTGATACTCCCCTTATGTCAAAATTTCATACATTCTCACTCTTTAATTTTCATTTACAATTGTTTCATTCCATATTAAATTAATTTCACCTTAAAACTCTCTCCGCACTGAAATCCCCTATAATTATTCTGCCATGGCTGATACTCCCCTTATGTCAGAATTTCATACATTCTCTCTCTTTGAAATTAATTTATAATTTTCAAATTCATATAAAATAAATTTCACCAAAAAATCCTCTCAGAACTACAATCACTTACATATAATATTTTTATCATGGGCTTATATCATAGGCTTGAAAGAAGGATATTTTTGGATCGACCAGTTCTTCGCCTTTCTTTTTAAAGACGCTGGAAAAACTTAATCTAAGAAACTCATTTAATACACTTCATTAGTGATGATCGGTTGTATACTTTTAATGAAGGTAAAGTCTAACTGCACTGCGCGGATACCAGATCGGCAATCATGGTTGGACAGAATTCTGGGGCAGATCCCCGAAGAGACGTGTGGTTTTACGGATGGCGCAAGTGCGAAAGGAAAAACGGGACTGAGCATCCTTGTTGAAAACCCAGAAACCGAGATTTACTTACACCTCTATGACCAGAATACTGTCCTTCAAACGGAGGTCCGGACAATCATGGTATGTCTGTCTGTCCTAGCTCAGGGCACACGCAGATCCAATGGATGTGAATATCTTTACAGATAGCCAAGCGTCTTCAAGGTCAATAATGTCTGCAAACACCAGATCCAGGATGGTGTTGCAGTACAAACGGATGATAAATGATTACTTGCAATATCTTTGGGGCTGGTCGGATATAAACGGACTTAGGGACAGCAAAGTTTGACCTGTTGAAACCGAAGCCCTTTGCTGTGACTAAGGCGAGTTAAAAGATGGCCAAAAAGGCAGACAGGGTGCAATGGAACAACAAAACGGGTAAGAGAACGACGAGAATCCTCTGAAGAGACCCAAATTAGATCTGGACTAGCGGTATTTTGAAACTTTGGAAACCTGAACTAAACAAGATAATGAGTGCGCCTCCATTGGATGGGAGTTCCGAAAACGGCGGGTGCAGGGCATGCAGGAAGGAGATCGAAACAATGAAGCATTACCTGTCCGACTTTTGCACAGGCTAGAGCCCCATGTTTTATGTCAAATATTTCGCCAGATGTGGCTTACTTAGAAGGTGCTGAGGGAATTCGTCGGTATCACAGAGTATTTGTAAACTCTTCAGCCGGGGTTCTTTTTTCTTGCTAGGCGCGCACAACAAGCCGAACACTTGCTTAGGTGTACGTTCTTTGAAAATTGATGCCCTCTCTTTTCAACCTAACCTAACCTTGTGGTGCTTACCATGCTTATCTAAAGGATTAATGTATCTTAAGCGCGCTTAATGCTGTTCTGTGTTCTTAGCTATTAAATAATCTATTGATAAAGGATATTGGAAATGCACTCAAGAGTTGGGGAATCCGAGTAGGATACATTATATGAAAAGTGGCGGAATTATAAACTTTCGTTTAGGGAATGAATGCCTAAGGAAGAATTCTGCCAGTGAACCGCAACAGGCAGGGGTCTTTGAGGTAGTTAAGCTTAAAGAGTATAAAGATAGTGGCGAATGCAGACGACAGGGAAAGCAAAACAAGTACTCTTTACGAGAATGGACTTTGAGCCGCCGGTGCTTGACGAAGTTGGGCTACGACCAGCGGAGTGTGCCAGATATTTGAGTATCGTCCTGGACAGCAAGTTGTTTTGGAGGGCGAGTGCAAGGAGAGGATCAGGAAAACTTAAAATGTCTACATACTACACCTTTCAAACTCCATATGTAAGAACTGGGAGATACAACCGGATATGATCAATTGGATTTATTCGTCATTGGTAAGACTTATTCTCAGATATGGTAGTCTTGTCTTGTAAAAGCCTTGGTGAGGGACGAAATGAGAAAATTCTTGCCAAAGGTTTAGAGATGTGTTGTACTAGGCATTACAGGTTTTAGGATTTTTTTTCTCCACAAACAGCTTCGGATAGCATTTTAAATCTTCTTTCAACGTATTATCACCTCTGCTGTGGACCCACGTGATTGATGAGCTGCTTAAAAAGTTGAACGACTTGGTTGCGCGGACGATAAAGTAGTTTCAGTCGTGGGTTGGGATGACAGAACCGTCTCCAACCGTATGCAACAGGCCTTGGACAGTACTCTTGGGTGGTGCAGGGCACGGGTTTTGACTATTAACCCGGTAAAGACCACTTTAGGACAATTCCCGAGAAGAAGGAACATCTCACTGAGGAAGCTCATATTGGACGGAATAACTATCACATTTTTTTTGAAGAACGTGGCGCCATCAGGGCCTTTTACGCCTATTAGATACTTTTTGGTAGGACATCAAGTATGGTTTGACACCATTATAAGGCCGGCATTCGTGTGGTGGCCGAAGGTTGAGCAGGTTGGGGCTAGAGACGTTCTAAGTTGCATTCAGCGCCTTGTATGTAAGAGTATTACTGGTGCCTGTAGATCTTTTCCAACCGGTGCTATAGGAATTCCGAATGGAAAAGCCCTGCTCCATTTGTCTGTAACCGACAGTGCATGCTCAGGCGTCTTACGACTTCAGGATATAAACTTCCTGAAGTTTGGGGACTTAAGGTTGAATCAGACTTGACTTAACCGTAACGCCATAGCCATAACAATTGAAAATGCAATCGGTTTCCGATTGGGTTCTAACTGGATTTATGTTGGATTTTCAATACGGCTATGGCGTTACAGTTAGGTCACGTCTGATTCAACCTTTAGGTGGACATATGAGAATAACGAAAGATCTTGTTCATGACTCCTATTTCTATGGTTAGGGACAAGATTCCGATGATACAGGGGGCAAATTACGGCATTCGATTCGAATCAAAACTTAAAAATTCTTACTAGAACTCCTATATTAATACATGGACTCAATCGATCGAGTAAAATTTCGATTCGAATCAAATGCCGTAATTTGTCCCCAGATCTTTGCTCGACACTTCGCTTCGATGTCGAGATCTTTGAGCGTACAAATTTAACCAGTTCTAAGGGAGTGCGTGGACACTAACAATAAGCTCCAGGGACAGCGATAGGCCAAGATTTTTGACTCTTTCTAGAAGGCTTCTGTCTCTTGAAAGGAAGGATCTAAGGGTCCTCATCGGTTTTCTAACTGCCCACTGTAATCTCAGATAACACCTGCAGAGCATCAGCAGGGCAGGACAGACACATCGAACTGTTGTTTTTGCTGTATCAAGGATGAGACCTCAGAGCACGTGCCTTGCGCTCTGCGGCAGAAGACTTTCTGGTGGCAGTTTTTCTACACTAGCGGGCATTTGGAATTTATCGCCGCGCAAATAGCTGCACAAAATACCTATTCTTGGTAGCGGTGCATTGTGCCAAAAATGTTTGGATAGTTAACCAAAAAAGTTTAACAGTAAGAGAATCTTTTAAAATGAAGTTTACTGATATTCAAATATAACTAACGCGTTTGTAAAAGATTTAATCTGGGAACTAGTTTAAAAAAACAAAAATAAGTTTGTTTTATTTTAAGTTGTGACTGTTTTTGATTAGGGTGTGTGATATGTACATCTAAACCATTACTAATGTGGTAAAACGTAAAGTACAATATTCCTTAAAAGGTTTGAATAAAAATGTACTGTACTATAAACCACGTGTTAAAAACATTTAGAACAATTTAAGATAATTACGAGACATGAAACAAAAAAAAAAAAAAAAACAAAAAAAATGTGTTATTTTCTTTAACATATTTTTTATTAAAAAAAATATTTTCTGTCTTACATCATATCAATGGCTAAATATAAAAAGGTGTACCTCATTTTTTTTAAATAGCGTTTTCTTTTTATTCGGGCAGGCAAAGGTCAATAACATCTTTTAGGTGTAAAATTTGAAAACAAAATTTGTTTGCAATAATACATTTTTAAATATGTATGTAAGATTTTACAAATTCTATTCATTGTTTGTCTTTTCCTGTAGAGTAAATATTAATTTACTCATTTTTATATTAGGCCATCGATACATTAGTTCTTAATTTGCTTACAAGATTTCTATTATTTTTGCACACGAAAAAATATGTTTTAATGTAAATGCAAGACTTACTTTGTTTAAAAGATTTTTTTTTTGTTTTTAAATGAAAATATTTCAAATTAGATTTAATATAAATAGAAAATACCACTTTCTTGTACTTCATATCCTCTTTATTTTAAATTAAGTCAGCTACATTCATGGGCATTTCATCAATTTGTGTAGAATAGTACTGTTCAATGTCACGTAAAATACGAATATCATCAGATTTCACAAAATTAATAGCCACACCCTTACGACCAAAACGACCCGAACGTCCAATGCGGTGAATGTACAATTCACGATTATTTGGTAAGTCATAATTAATAACCAACGACACTTGCTGCACGTCAATTCCACGTGCCCAAACGTCAGTGGTGATGAGGACACGTGATTGACCAGCACGAAACTCCTTCATAATTTCATCACGTTCCTTTTGTGGCATGTCACCGTGCATTGAACTCACCGTAAAATTGGCTTCACGCATTTTTTCCGTTAACCAATCTACTTTACGCTTAGTGTTACAAAATATAACTGCTTGGGTGATAGTAAGGGTATCATAAAGATCGCATAATGTATCAAACTTCCATTCTTCACGTTCGACGGCCACAAAGAATTGTTTAATGCCTTCCAGTGTCAATTCATCACTATAAAACAATAAAAAAAATGGTTGATATTTGAAACTTAAAAAAGCAGCCTGCAGCCTTTTTAAAGCCAGCCACTATCCCCATAGTGAAGTATAATATATAATAACAAAAATATACATTTATTAAACAATTGATTTTCAATTAAAAATCTTAAGCATTTAATATACAGGCCGCGTTTATTTGTTTTACTAAAACGTAGTGAAGTTATGCGAATTTTAAATTGATTTTAATTGTTATGAAAAAATTGATTTCAACCAAAGAGTTAAATTTTTTCATTAAAAAATCATTGTCATTTAAAATCGAGTTATCGCGAACCTGTTAAAAACTTTAAAGTGTTATGGCATAAATTCTGTATTAACAAAGCAAAAATCGCAAAATTGTTCAAACCTTATTAGTTAATAAAACAATTTAACTTAATGTATTTTCTAGGCGTCAAATACTAAGAAAAAAAAGCTTTGCGAAGTGATGATATGCAAAGTTCTTAATTTTTTCTTAATGTGTATATATTTTATTGGATTTTGGAATGATTCAAATGCATAAAAAAAATTTTAAATCATTAGAATGCGAACCATTTTGAATTTAAAACTACTTTAGTTTAAATTATTGGTGTTCTCCAATCTTCTTTTTAACATTTTATTTTTTAAACATTTACAAAATAAATAAAAACCGATACTTTTGCAGAACTTCAAAAATAAAGTTTAAGATTTGGATGGACGTGCGCGTGAATATAACATTTATCCGGAAAAGGATTTGAAACCCATTTTACTTTTAAAAAAATTTTAAATTTTATTTTACTGAAATTTTATCTGTTCTTATTTTTACTCTTTTAATGCAACTTTAAAAGTCGTTAAAAATCAATTTCGATATAATTAACAAAACAAACTTACCGCTTAACCAAAATCCTAATAGGATCTGTCATAAATTTAGACGTCATTTCTAAAATTTCATGTGGCAATGTAGCCGATATTAGTACAACTTGTGTTGCGGGTGGCAAATAACGATAGACATCATAAATTTGTTCTTTGAAACCTTTGTTTAGCATTTCATCCGCTTCATCCAGCACCAACATTTTTATAGCTCTTGTACGCAAAACTCGACGTTTAATCATATCAAATACTCTTCCAGGTGTGCCACTGACTATATGTTGCCCATAGTCCAATTTGCGTATGTCTTCGCCTAGATTTGTTCCGCCTATACAAACATGACACTGAACATTCATTAGATCTCCCAAGGCCAGAATTACTTTTTGTATTTGTACCGCCAATTCGCGTGTTGGCGACAAACATAAAACCTGTGTTTCACGCAAAGATGTGTCCAGACTTTGTAAAATAGAAATAGAAAAAGTTGCCGTTTTTCCTGTACCAGATTGTGCCTGAGCAATTACATCGCGACCTTTAACAATCGGCTTAATGCTACGCTGTTGAATGGCAGAAGGCTTTTCGAAACCTAAAACAAAATTATTTTAACTTAATGGAAATTCTTAAAAATATTTATGTCATCCCTTTTCTTACCATACGCATAAATGCCTCTGAGTAGTTCCTCTTTTAGGCCCATTGCATTAAAACTTGGTATAACTTCCACATCTTCGCTGGTCTCAAATTCTACATTCGATAAATCTTCCGCTGGAGTTCCACCTTTTCGAGCCATTTTGTCTGTTTTTATTTTATTTTAACAATTATTTAAAATTTTTAAATCCCCTTTATTGCAAAATAAAATTTGGTGACAAAGATAATGCCAAGCTATTTTCTTAAATGTGGTATTCGTAACAACAAGTCAATTAAACAACAAACGGCGTTAAAGCGCCGTTACATATGTAATATATTTTCTCGTCGCCATGCCAAATAACCGGCCCAGTTCTGTAAATCGTGTCGATTAAATAAAACCGTTATATTCGGCTTGCCGAATCTTATATACCCTTCACATTGGTCTTTTAATATACCCAGCTATATTTTCTAGCCGAGTTATTGTGTACTATTGTGTATTTTAATAAAAATACCTTGTGTCGCGCTTAAAGTCCATAACAATCTTAGTTTCCAAAAAAGAAACTACATACATATTTTAACGTTCGTACAAAGCTATACTAATACAGGTAGTATCAAGGCGAATTAAAAAAAAATTGTCCTCTGCATTTC
Source organism: Melanophora roralis (assembly GCA_963583895.1). Taxonomy (NCBI): domain Eukaryota; kingdom Metazoa; phylum Arthropoda; class Insecta; order Diptera; family Rhinophoridae; genus Melanophora; species Melanophora roralis. The sequence goes on along the minus strand of OY757187.1, from coordinate 22,094,255 downwards.
CTTTTTGTGCTTGATAAAATGAATGTCAAAAAATTTTAAATTTCAAACCAAGGCACATTCAACAAGGTAAACCCAACGCGAACTTAAAAAATTCGCATTATGCAATAATAGCGTATCGAAAATTTCATAAAAATTGTTAATTTGTTCGGAGGCTACCCCTACTTCTGCTCCTACCAAAAAACTTTTTTCAAAATTTTTAGAAAATTCAAAGTCAATAGCTGTTATAGTTTCAGAGATACAATATCGTATCGAAAATTTTATAAAAATTGTTTATTTGTAAAGGAGCTACCCCTTCTCCTTATCCCACCCAAAAAATTTTTTCTTCAAGGCGTAGATCTTATTATTCAATTACTTTTTGTAGAAAATATGATGTCGATAGCTGTTATAGTTTCCGAGATAAAACGTGTTGAAAATTTTATAAAAATTGTTCATTTGTATTGGCGCTACCCCTTCCTCTGCCCCTACCCAAAAAGTTTTTTCTCCAAAATTTAGGTCTTATTGCTCAATTACTTTTTGTAGAACATTTAAAGTCGATAGCTTTTATAGTTTCTAAGTTTTAGCGAAGCAAATATTTCACAAAATTTTATGCAATTGTAGGGGAAATACCACTTCCTCTGCTTCTATCTGAAAACTATTTTTCCGCTTTAGGTTCCTATCTTTACTGAGATACTTACATATACATATATTTTGGGTTTTAACTTATATTTAATAAAACGATTTTGCTGATTTTCAAAAGCGATTGTCTCAGGGATATTTCTAGAAGTTGACACCAATAACTGGTCGGTATTGCTTTGACTCCGGAAATTTTATTTTAACAGACGGACAGACTGATCCAAAAGGATCCAAAATATATGTATGTATGTATATACTTTATGGGGTCGTAAATGGATAATAAATAAATTACAAACGGAATGACAAACTAATATATAAAGGGTATAAAAATTAGTGATTTTTAACCCGAATATATTTTTTATATATTTTTTTAAACAATAAATATTTATTGTTGTATTTTTGATTAAAAATAAAATCAAATTCTTTTAGCAGTTATTTTACTAAAAATATATAATACATGAGCAATATTAATTTTGTGGGGATGTCTTTTATACATTTTTATCAGAGAATATTAACACAGGTAGTATTAGACACCGCTGATTATTATTCGGAAATATTGAGGGTTATTCTGCGTTTCGATTACGATTCTGAAGCAAATACGCATATACCAAAAAATAAATACGAAATAAAAAATTTATTTTTTTAATTTTAATATTAAGAAGCACAAGATTTTAGTACAAAAAGACCAAAAATCCAAAATGTACTAAGAAGTTATTTGTGGCCAAACTATTCCGCGGTGAAGAAGGACGACGTAGAAAATTTCGGTTCGAATCGAATAGGGATGTTTATAAATTTTAAGATAAATAGTATTAACTAAATTTTGTTTTTTTTTTTTACATAAAAATAAAATAGTAAAAGAGAATTCGCAAGCCAAAAAACAGGGGGGTAATTATGTAATTCGAATCGAAACGAAAATCTTTCGAATTCGTACAAATTAATTATGTTGTACGATTTTCGAAAATTTATTTACGAACGTTCGGAAAATAATTAAAAGTAAAAACTTACCTTTTTAGAAATTTTTCGCAAATTTTAAAAGTTCCACAATGTTAATTACATGTTTAAATTCGGAAGCAACTGATATTTTCTTTAAATTATTTTTCTTTGAATCGTATTAGATAATACGAATTTCCTTTCGAATCGAAAATTCCTTTCGAAAGCTTTTTCGATTCGAATCGAATTACACAATAACCCCCAGGACTTCATTATATATATTCCAAGGGGTATATACATATAAACAAAATACAAAAATTTTAAATACAAAAGTTTAATACAAAATTAGTATTTGAAGTCTACTTTAAATTTAAAAGTTTTTTCTTGAACGAAATGTTTTGGTCGTTTTTCCCCCAAATGTCTGTCCAACTGTAAAAGCAGACTTACCTGATGTTACTTCACTTTGGCAAAAAATTAAAATTAACAAATATGTACATATGTATGTTCATATCGCTCATTTGCCAATAACGTCATAATTCAAAAAAGCCATTTTGAGAAAACGCGTTTAGTTTTCGATTTGCTTATATTTACTAGAAATACAATCAGCATTTTCTCTTCTAACGCAAAAAGTAAAAACAATTAAAAGATAAAATTTATACACAGTATAAACCATAATATATTCAATTATTCTGCATCGTTAACTTTAAAAATGCATTTTTGGAGTTATGACGTTTTTCTGGAAAATGAGCGATATGTATTGCAACCTTAAGATAGTTTAACTTTATTACTTAACGCTCATTTTTTTCTTTACTGTTTTTTTTAGCTCTTAATCACAATAATTTGTTAAAAGTCAGAAAAAAATTAGAATGTTAAATTTATTGCTCTTAATGAACAAGAAGGGTTTAGTCCGTTGGGTGGGTATAAATATGCATGTGTGTTATATTTGTTTGAAATGTAACTAGTTCGAAGGACTATCAGCATTCTTTATCTACCACATAAATATTATCACTTATGTTGCTGTTCACCGCATTTTAAATGTCAGATGGACTTGCAGTCTCTGGTTGCTGTAGTGTATGGACCAAATTAAGTTTCGGTGTTTTTTGCTCATATGCATCATCATCTTCATCGTCCATATGATCGTTCAACAGTTGGCAACAATCATGATCTTCATTTGCATTTTCCAAATGTGCTATTGCGTCAGGTGTTGATCTTTGCGCATTACTGTTTGCTTCCTCGGGTTCGCGTTCTTCTTCTGGCATATTATACTTAAAGATGTTTTCAATATGTTTAAAAATCAATTTCGATATAATTAACAAAACAAACTTACCGCTTAACCAAAATTTTAATAGGATCTGTCATAAATTTAGACGTCATTTCTAAAATTTCATGTGGCAATGTAGCCGATATTAGTACAACTTGTGTTGCAGGTGGCAAATAACGATAGACATCATAAATTTGTTCTTTGAAATCTTTGTTTAGCATTCCATCCGCTTCATCCAGCACCAACATTTTTATAGCTCTTGTACGCAAAACTCGACGTTTAATCATATCAAATACTCTTCCAGGTGTGCCACTGACTATATGTTGCCCATAGTCCAATTTGCGTATGTCTTCGCCTAGATTTGTTCCGCCTATACAAACATGACACTGAACATTCATTAGATCTCCCAAGGCCAGAATTACTTTTTGTATTTGTACCGCCAATTCGCGTGTTGGCGACAAACATAAAACCTGTGTTTCACGCAAAGATGTGTCCAGACTTTGTAAAATAGAAATAGAAAAAGTTGCCGTTTTTCCTGTACCAGATTGTGCCTGAGCAATTACATCGCGACCTTTAACAATCGGCTTAATGCTACGCTGTTGAATGGCAGAAGGCTTTTCGAAACCTAAAACAAAATTATTTTAACTTAATGGAAATTCTTAAAAATATTTATGTCATCCCTTTTCTTACCATACGCATAAATGCCTCTGAGTAGTTCCTCTTTTAGGCCCATTGCATTAAAACTTGGTATAACTTCCACATCTTCGCTGGTCTCAAATTCTACATTCGATAAATCTTCCGCTGGAGTTCCACCTTTTCGAGCCATTTTGTCTGTTTTTATTTTATTTTAACAATTATTTAAAATTTTTAAATCCCCTTTATTGCAAAATAAAATTTGGTGACAAAGATAATGCCAAGCTATTTTCTTAAATGTGGTATTCGTAACAACAAGTCAATTAAACAACAAACGGCGTTAAAGCGCCGTTACATATGTAATATATTTTCTCGTCGCCATGCCAAATAACCGGCCCAGTTCTGTAAATCGTGTCGATTAAATAAAACCGTTATATTCGGCTTGCCGAATCTTATATACCCTTCACATTGGTCTTTTAATATACCCAGCTATATTTTCTAGCCGAGTTATTGTGTACTATTGTGTATTTTAATAAAAATACCTTGTGTCGCGCTTAAAGTCCATAACAATCTTAGTTTCCAAAAAAGAAACTACATATTTTAACGTTCGTACAAAGCTATACTAATACAGGTAGTATCAAGGCGAATTAAAAAAAATTTGTCCTCTGCATTTCCTTTTTGTGCTTGATAAAATGAATGTCAAAAAATTTTAAATTTCAAACCAAGGCACATTCAACAAGGTAAACCCAACGCGAATTTAAAAAATTCGCTCTATGCAATAATAGCGTATCGAAAATTTCATAAAAATTGTTAATTTGTTCGGAGGCTCCCCTACTTCTGCTCCTACCAAAAAACTTTTTTCAAAATTTTTAGAAAATTCAAAGTCAATAGCTGTTATAGTTTCAGAGATACAATATCGTATCGAACATTTTATAAAAATTGTTTATTTGTAAAGGAGCTACCCCTTCTCCTTATCCCACCCAAAAAATTTTTTCTTCAAGGCGTAGATCTTATTATTCAATTACTTTTTGTAGAAAATATGATGTCGATAGCTGTTATAGTTTCCGAGATAAAACGTGTTGAAAATTTTATAAAAAATTGTTCATTTGTATTGGCGCTACCCCTTCCTCTGCCCCTACCCAAAAAGTTTTTTCTCCAAAATTTAGGTCTTATTGCTCAATTACTTTTTGTAGAACATTTAAAGTCGATAGCTTTTATAGTTTCTAAGTTTTAGCGAAGCAAATATTTCACAAAATTTTATGCAATTGTAGGGGAAATACCACTTCCTCTGCTTCTATCTGAAAACTATTTTTCCGCTTTAGGTTCCTATCTTTACTGAGATACTTACATATACATATATTTTGGGTTTTAACTTATATTTAATAAAGCGATTTTGCTGATTTTCAAAAGCGATTGTCTCAGGGATATTTCTAGAAGTTGACACCAATAACTGGTCGGTATTGCTTTGACTCCGGAAATTTTATTTTAACAGACGGACAGACTGATCCAAAAGGATCCAAAATATATGTATGTATGTATATACTTTATGGGGTCGTAAATGGATAATAAATAAATTACAAACGGAATGACAAACTAATATATAAAGGGTATAAAAATTAGTGATTTTTAACCCGAATATATTTTTTATATATTTTTTTAAACAATAAATATTTATTGTTGTATTTTTGATTAAAAATAAAATCAAATTCTTTTAGCAGTTATTTTACTAAAAATATATAATACATGAGCAATATTAATTTTGTGGGGATGTCTTTTATACATTTTTATCAGAGAATATTAACACAGGTAGTATTAGACACCGCTGATTATTATTCGGAAATATTGAGGGTTATTCTGCGTTTCGATTACGATTCTGAAGCAAATACGCATATACCAAAAAATAAATACGAAATAAAAAATTTATTTTTTTAATTTTAATATTAAGAAGCACAAGATTTTAGTACAAAAAGACCAAAAATCCAAAATGTACTAAGAAGTTATTTGTGGCCAAACTATTCCGCGGTGAAGAAGGACGACGTAGAAAATTTCGGTTCGAATCGAATAGGGATGTTTATAAATTTTAAGATAAATAGTATTAACTAAATTTTGTTTTTTTTTTACATAAAAATAAAATAGTAAAAGAGAATTCGCAAGCCAAAAAAACAGGGGGGTAATTATGTAATTCGAATCGAAACGAAAATCTTTCGAATTCGTACAAATTAATTATGTTGTACGATTTTCGAAAATTTATTTACGAACGTTCGGAAAATAATTAAAAGTAAAAACTTACCTTTTTAGAAATTTTTCGCAAATTTTAAAAGTTCCACAATGTTAATTACATGTTTAAATTCGGAAGCAACTGATATTTTCTTTAAATTATTTTTCTTTGAATCGTATTAAATAATACGAATTTCCTTTCGAATCGAAAACTCCTTTCGAAAGCTTTTTCGATTCGAATCGAATTACACAATAACCCCCAGGACTTCATTATATATATTCCAAGGGGTATATACATATAAACAAAATACAAAAATTTTAAATACAAAAGTTTAATACAAAATTAGTATTTGAAGTCTACTTTAAATTTAAAAGTTTTTTCTTGAACGAAATGTTTTGGTCGTTTTTCCCCCAAATGTCTGTCCAACTGTAAAAGCAGACTTACCTGATGTTACTTCACTTTGGCAAAAAATTAAAATTAACAAATATGTACATATGTATGTTCATATCGCTCATTTGCCAATAACGTCATAATTCAAAAAAGCCATTTTGAGAAAACGCGTTTAGTTTTCGATTTGCTTATATTTACTAGAAATACAATCAGCATTTTCTCTTCTAACGCAAAAAGTAAAAACAATTAAAAGATAAAATTTATACACAGTATAAACCATAATATATTCAATAATTCTGCATCGTTAACTTTAAAAATGCATTTTTGGAGTTATGACGTTTTTCTGGAAAATGAGCGATATGTATTGCAACCTTAAGATAGTTTAACTTTATTACTTAACGCTCATTTTTTTCTTTACTGTTTTTTTTAGCTCTTAATCACAATAATTTGTTAAAAGTCAGAAAAAAATTAGAATGTTAAATTTATTGCTCTTAATGAACAAGAAGGGTTTAGTCCGTTGGGTGGGTATAAATATGCATGTGTGTTATATTTGTTTGAAATGTAACTAGTTCGAAGGACTATCAGCATTCTTTATCTACCACATAAATATTATCACTTATGTTGCTGTTCACCGCATTTTAAATGTCAGATGGACTTGCAGTCTCTGGTTGCTGTAGTGTATGGACCAAATTAAGTTTCGGTGTTTTTTGCTCATATGCATCATCATCTTCATCGTCCATATGATCGTTCAACAGTTGGCAACAATCATGATCTTCATTTGCATTTTCCAAATGTGCTATTGCGTCAGGTGTTGATCTTTGCGCATTACTGTTTGCTTCCTCGGGTTCGCGTTCTTCTTCTGGCATATTATACTTAAAGATGTTTTCAATATGGTCATTGTAATCATTTAAGAAACTGCATCTTCGAGGGACCGGCTGATGTTCGTCATTGCTAGATGATGATGATGATGATGAGGAACTTGAAGAGCTATCACTTTCGCTGTCTTCGCTTGAGGAATCCATGGGAGTAGGATGGAAGGCTGCACCCATAGGCGCAGTCGCTGATGGGGGTGAGGCTGCTGCTGCGGCTGCAAACGCTGCAGACCGCATCAATTGACACCGTAAATCTGGAATTTAGAAAAAAAAAAACGTTGTCACGTTTAGTTATAATTTTTTTTTATTTTGTTAATTACTGTGATTTTCTCTGGACAGGTCTTTGACTTTTTCATCGAGCACTCGTATTTTAGCCATATATTCTTGTGCTATACGTTGTATGTTTAATTGCTGTTTTCTTTGATTACCCTGATCTTTCGAATAGCGATCTTCAATTTGCAAACATTCTTGGATTAGCTCTTCCCTGCTCATGCCTTCTAAACGCTCGACTCTAGCCTTTTCGTAAACATTGGCAAATTCTTTTGTGAGAAATTCCTCTTCATCTTCGGGCAAAGAAAAAAAATAATTATCTTCAGAGTCCATTGAGAAACTGGAATCTCGTGTTCTGCTTGCGGGTGACAGTAAAGAACTGGGAACTTCAGCTAAATGTTCTTCCATAAGAAATTTGTTTGTATTATAGGGTACTAGCGAGCGGGATCGTTGCAGTTTTTCGCGTCGATTGTAACCACCACTGCCGCCCACTGATCCACATTTACTGTAATTGAGTCGTGGCATTTGAAACCGCCAATTGCTTTTCTTAAAGGGCTTATTGGCATTTTTAGCCTTGGGTTTGCCGCGTCTATGCTTTCGTTTGGTGTTTTGCTGCGGCTGTTGTTGTTGTTTCTGTGGCTCCTGATCGAGAGAACTAGCTAAAGGTCTCTTGGGCGATCTTTTGACAGATGATTTAAACAGCTTTTCCGTGGAGTTGACTTTACAAAAATTAAAGTTCAACAAAATGCGTTTATTTATGTATAGTTGAACTATTTGTTTTTAAGACAATTTTTAATTTCAATTTTTAGGCTCAAAAATTTTAGTTTTTAATTCTATTAGCGTTAGTTAAGAAAGGAAAAATTTTGTATTGAAAAAACGTGTTTCTATTTACCGATACTAGCCGAGTAGAATGCATTTTCGAAAACAGCTACGATTTTCATCATCAGTACTCGTTGTTTGGTTCTTAGTTATTATTTTTGGTTGTTAACATCAGCCGTTTAACCCATTCGCCTATTGTGGCGTGGTGAGTCGGCTCGAAGTTTTTTTCATTTAACACTAACTGAATCTTATTTTTTCCTTTTTTATGTACTAACGCCATCTAGAGTAGTTCTTTGACCATCTGTCAGACGGTATTAAACTACGTTATTTTTTTTTTAATTTACAATTTTTGCTAAATTTTATTTATTTTTTGTCAAACTGTTAGAGAATTTAGTAAGCATTGAACTTGAGCCTAAAAATTAATATTAAAAAAGTACAACAAAATTTTAAAAAAGTATTTCAAATTTACCAAGGCACATTCAACCAGGTAATATTAAGAACCCAGCTGATTAAAATCAATTTGACATTTATACGAAATAAAAATTAATTTTATATGGAATTTTTAATTTTGATGACATTCTACCGTTCAAACACCAAAAGGAAATGCAGAGGGCGAATTTTTTGAATTCGCCTTGAGTTTACCTTGTTGAAATTTACCGTAATTATGCAAAAGTTATCAAAGTTTCAAAACAAGGAAAAAAATGGATTTTGGCATTTGTATAGGGCATCAATTTGTCTCGCCAAGACGTACCCTACAAGAAATTTGTAACCGAAACTAACACTAAAACATTTTTTTTCGGTCATTTGTGACCAATATTTCTATCATTTTTTGAAGGTGCGAGATGCAAGATCACACTTACACAAAGTTTCTATAATTTTTTCACATCGCCCTTAAGAAAATGATAGAAAATAATGACCGAAATACCGGTCATCTGTGTCGGTCATATGACCGGTCAAATGACTGTCACTGTTCTGGTAGGGGTAAAATAACATAAAAAAGAAGACAAAAGTCGCAGAAAATTAGAAAAAGTGGCAATATAGTATCAACTTAGAGAAGTCGCTAAAAAAGCATAGGCCGAAAAAATGATTGCAATTGCAGCTTAAGTCGACCAACGGTCACCTAGGTTCGAGCTATTTTGTTAAACTTTGAGAAATTTAGGCTAATTTTTTTTCTCTCCCATTAGTCCGAAGTAGAACGAAATCATGACGTCACAATTACTTTATAGCTCCATGCAAATATAGCTTTTTACATTTCGTGTACTGCGGGCTTAAGCCCTTTTTATTAACTTTTTGCTAAATATTCAGCCTTATTGTGGCTGGCGTAGTCGTTTTTATTTTTTGGTACCGTCTACCAAATAAGCCAATTTTACATAAATATCACTCTTGCCGTTTTTGTGTCGAATTCGAAAATTATCGACACAACAGCGCCAAACACAATAAGGCTAATGACTCATTTTCCCAATAAAATTTTGGTTCAAATACGAGATTACCTAATTAGTTGTATCATGTTTCTATCATTCTTATTTTTGAAGCATATATTTTTAATTTGTTGCAGCATGTTATTTTTTTACCGCATATTGTATGCGCATAAACCCCTTTAAGACCAAATTTTTGGTTGCCCTGCTTAACACTATGTGAAGGGTAAGAAAATACCGGATTTTATTTGGATTTTGGCACTTGTATAGGAATCGATATATCTCGTGTACAGGTAGGTTTACAATAAAATTATTTTTTTTTTTTGGTTTAAAATCGATTTCCGGCTATTTAGTGCGAATACCTTTAGTTTGGCACAAAAAAAATATCAAACTGCATGTTATTATATTTTCTTCTCACATAATAAAACCCAGCTTTTTTAGTCATTAAATCACCGGCGGCAACGGCTAGCACAAATGTCAAATAGTCGGCGGCTGGTAGCCGTTCGGCGCAGATCTATGGTATTAAAAAACAAAAAAATACGTTCTAAGTTTCTTGGTACTTACCTGTTTTTGATGCGTTTTCCATTATTTATTTAAAATAATGTTTAAGCAAATGCTTTTCTAACGTTTAAAAAAATGCAAAAAATTATATTTCTACTTTAATTAAATAGTTAAGGTTATCCGCGGTAATTGTGCTTGACTTTGATTCTATCGCCATTTTCTCAATAATAAACGTCCCCTCTACAGAAATTGCGATGAAAACACAAAACAATAGGTTATTTATATCAGTGATGAAAAATGAGAATTTCATTTGGGTATCAAAAAAATGTTTCCAAGGTACTTTTTTAACGGCAATAGTATCAAAATATTTTTTTCTCTGTTTTACTTTTATCCACAAAAAATAAATACAAAAAAGTCATATAGAAGTTTTAAGTGTTTTTGGTTTGTTCAACAGTCAGCCGAAGCTGAACTGTATATATTTTTTTGAAATATTTGAATTTTGGTTTAAGTCCGTTAATATCATCCAATGCTATTGTTAAATTTTAATTTAAAAATCTGATCTTTAATTTGGGAAAATTGACGTTAGCCACTTCAAAAAATTTAATTAAAATTTTTTTTCTTCATTGACTTGCCGAATTTATCTTTTCGCATCTTTCTTTTTTTCTTTCTGTTTCAACTTTTTTAATATGCTATGCCAAAGAAATGTATATTGAAAACAATTTGCAACATTTACCCATAGGTTAATATTTTATGCCTTAAAAAAATTTTACAAATGACGATTACTTTGTTACCTATGTAAGTATGTATAAAATATTTGTGGAAGTAATGGCTAAAACCCCACTGACTAGTGTAAAAACATCTTTTGTCATGGAGGAAATTCTCAAAGCTATATTTTCTGTATACGCTACCTTTTTGCACTTTTTAATTAAATTTTTTTTATTTTAAATTAGGGTTTTTAAACTAAATTTTTATACAAACTCAGTATTTCAAATCTATTTAAAATTTAAAAATTGTTTATGAATTTACCTTTTAACCTTTTGCATAGGTAATAATATTGAACGTAATTTACCACTTAAGAATTTTTAAAACAGTTTTGGATCCTTCCGATTTCTTAACAAAAATTAAATAATTCAATTCTTTTCGAATATTTAAAAAATGGCAAAATATCTCGTGCATAATAATATATGGGTCTTCTGATTGCACTTCTATGTAAACTGTATTTACAATTTTTAAAATTTTTTTTAGAAAAAGCTATGTTTTTTTTAAAGTTGACCTAAAAGTCACGTTTTTTAAACCTGTTTATCATCTACCATTCGAAACATTTGATTGCAAAAAATATTACTCATAGCCTTTCGTAAAAGGGAACATATTTACGTACTTAAGTAATAAAGAAAAGCTCATGGAAAGAAAAAGATAGTTGGCAAGAGACAAAGCTTAACCATTTAAAATAATAATTAGGAAAGGCAAACGAGGGTATCAAACTAGCAAGAGGAGTAACACGGTATTTTCCACCATCCAATAGTATCAAAAAAAGTACGATCGTATCAACTTTTGCAACAGTGATTTATATTAGGTGGCGTTAAAGAAACAGTTAATTATTTTCATTCCTGTTTGAAGGCTTAACCCATTAGTGCATAAGGTTTTCCAGAAATCTCCTACAATTTTTTTTCTAACTATCTTACAAAAATGACCTAGTCAAGCACTTTTAAATTGATTAATTTTTAAAAAAACTTACATTATGGGTTTTAAGAGGAGTCCCTTTTAAGGGACATCATGCAGCAGGTCCACTTTACAAACGATATTTGTTGAATTTTGTGCAAACAAAGCTTTGCTTATTTCCACAATTTTAAAACATTTTGTCTATTAGGGAGAAGCATATTTAGTTTTTTTGACATTTATCTACATATCAGTACCTTTATTAGACACTATGAGTCTCTAGCAGAGGGCTTGTCATGTTTTTTTTAGGTACGAAGTAGCTATAAAGCGTCTAAATAATAACAAATTAGAACAATTTGGGTAATGGGTTGAAATTTTCTTATACATAAATATCACAAATGCATCCAACAAATGCGCAAAAAGTGGCCACCACCACTTGGGTTATTTAAATTGCAATTGGTATACAGCCATAAGCTTTTCCGTTTTAGCCACTCTACCCATTCATTTATTATTTCTCTGAAATTCTTTTGGATGCATTGTCTGTATAGCACCTTGTCTTTATAATTACTTTAGTATGACTCAATTTCGTTGTTGTCGATATTAGTTCGTAGAGTTACTACTTTGTTATTGTCCAATCTAAAGAGCAATATATTATCATTTTCGGAAAAAGGGTAGCCTCTTGCTCCTCGAGGCTAGTTTTTTATTTCAAAAGCAGTTTGAAAGGGAAATTTTTCGGGTCGACTTCCCTTAATTGGTTTTCTGATAAGCATACCATTTCCGAAAACGTTAAATTTCAAGGTTAACATTTTAAAGTGACTCCCGAAACGTTGATTTTGGCATTCTGTATTCAACAGTTTAGGACCAAAATGACTCAGATTCGCTTGGTGCTGATCGTCAAAAGCATCTAAATCGTGGTCGGTGTCATATCCGAGTAGTATTGGAATCACGAAGGATAAAATTTTGCAAACAAACAACGATTTTTTCAAATGGTTTCAATACTTCGTTAACTGTAAGTTTTCAAAATAATAGTAATAAAGTTGCCCATAGAGCATAGAGTCCCTTTAAAGGGACATTCAAAGAAAACTCAAATTGCAAACAATTTAAAATTATTTTATTATTTAAAAATGCGTTAAATAACTACTAGGACATATTTAAAAAAGTATGTATTCAAATAAATTGGATATAGTGTAAATCTATAGAGTTTTCTGCACTTTATCTTAGCCTCCACGAGTTTGACAATTTTTATTATTTTCGTTACGCAGTTTTTGCACAAAATAACACAACAAACACAACGGAATGCAACGAAACACTTATTATTATGACAGAAGACAATCACCGAGTATAATTGCCTTTTTAATTTTAATTTTTGTTTAATTGACTAGGAGGAAACTTGAAAAATAAATACGTCCCTTTTAAGGGACCTTATGCACTAATGGGTTAATGCTATGAACACATAGACACCAGCAGGCTACCGACAGCATTCTCTCAAAAATAAAACACATGCATTTAAATGTACACAATTATTTTGACGGCTACACAGCAACACGGCACCATAACTAAAATTGCAGCTGTGGCCAGATTAAACTAATTTCTATTTTAGTAGGCGGCAAATCAGAAAACTGAGAGAAAATATGTAAGAGTGTAAAACAGTGCTGCCAACCGAGTTTCTATTTTACTCAGCCGTAGCGACTTAAATCTTTTTAATGATTTTGTAACTACAAATTAAACAAAAAAAGGACATTTTTATTTAAAGTAGTACAGCTAAATATGTTGTTAACCGCAGATTCGGCCCTGTATTATTTAAATCCACTTGTCTTGTATATATTTAAATTCTGCCACAATCTTAATTTTATTTTTGTTGTTTAAAATATTAACTGTAGTGCGTACATACATACATATTTACCTACATGCAAGCATACATATTTACGCTACAAACATGCTTACATACATGCATAACTACGTTAATAATATTCCAGATAAATAGCATTGCATATATTTTCAATGATAAAATAGCAAAAAACACGAAATATTTTACTGTCTAAAAATTTAACGAATTTAAAATTGTACCATTATGAAAATTAACAGCACTGGTGTATGTATGCAGCCGCCGCCTTCAATATAATTAAGTCGCTAACTGCATGGCAATAATTCAGCCAACTGCATTTGAAGTCGTGTTGCTGTGTTGCTTGCTGTCGTCTATGTGTTCAAGGCTACGTTAGGTTACGTCATAACCTAAGATGTATTAAAAAGGTGACCGCATAATGAATCAAGAAGGTGACATTGTTCGCTGCAACAGCAACTTCAAGACAAGAAAACAACTAGCATATCATAATAAAAAATTGTAGGCTTATTTGAAAATTATTCTACAGTAATTCGTTAAAAAAAGAAGCCCAAAAGCCCCTAATTGTACGCCTTGAAGAGACAAATTCATAACTAGGCAAATTTTAAAATCCAAATAAAGAATCCGGTTTTTATGCTGGTTTTTTATAAACCATGGTCGCAACCATCAACTTGAATAAATTTTTCAAACAATATGTAGTATATAAACTTGAAAGCGAAAATTTGATCGTGTGAATGCAGCATAAGGAACACACAAAAAAATAATAGAGGTTATATTGACTAAGCTTCGTTAGTTAATTTCTTTTTGTATGAACAGAAAAAACTAATGTGCTGTTTTTATAAGACAAGTAGTGATCGTCTGGGTACGACCCTACAAGAAATTTGTGATCGAAACTAACACTAAAACATTTTTTTTTCGGTCATTTGTGACCAATATTTCTATCACATCTGAAGATGCGAGAGAGATGCAAGATCACACGTACACAAAGTTTCGGTCATTTTTTTCACATCGCCCTTAAGAAAATGATAGAAAATAATGACCGAATGACCGGTCATCTGTGTCGGTCATATGACCGGTCATATGACTGTCACTGTTCTGGTAGGGGAATTATATGTATTTTGTTGTTGTCAGATGATCCTTGCAGTTGATAAACGAAGATGACGAAGTTTTCTTAGCTTATCATCCAAATTTTGAAAATTCCTTTTAATAAAACTATTTATTAAATAAGGAACTTTTCTATCAAGTCATAAAATTTATTTTAAAGAATGATATATTAAACAAAGTCGTTTTATAATTTGATTACATTACTTGATATAAAATGAAATAAAATATTTTAAAAATTTATTTATTTTTTTGTTTACAGTACTTTACAGCCTCTCGATTAACATTAAAAGTTGCACATTTCTATAAATAACTCTGACATTTCATTTACTCCAAGCCTGAAAAAATATTGCATACCTACAGCCTTGTAATCTTGACCAAACGACTTGTTAAGTGTACAAAATCAATAAACGACAAGCTGGCACAAACCTTTGTTGTTTTTTTTAATTTACTGTTGATTAAAAAAATTTGTACACAAATTATGTATTCACACGTACTTTTAAATAGCCCAATATAAAAAATCATATAAAAAATCATCAAAAATATGATAAAAGCATCATTCTGGCAGCACTGCCTCGTCCCTACAACAACACTTCCAGTAAAAATCATGATGTAATTTGTTGTTGCTTAATTCTGGCCTAGGTATTTTGAACAAGGTAAAAGTAACTAATCAGCTGACTTCTATTTCCGCCATATGTTTTCCAGCTTGGCTTGGCAAATTTTTTATGTAATATAATGGTTGTGTATACTGTGTGTATGTGTGTTCGCAACATTTTTGACAACTAAGCTGGACATGAGAAACAACAAAATACATGCTTAATGTTTACGGGAAGTTGTTGTTTTAGGGACGAGGTCACCTTCTTATTCCGCCATGCCAAGGCGCATTCATTACAGGTGGGAGCGGTTCTGGAAAAGCAACTAAAATGGAATGTCAAAAACAGATAACAAAAACTCACAAAATCTTCCTTCTTCTCTTTGAGCTTTTCTTAGATTTTACAGTAGCTGTTAGTAAAAAATAAAACATAAACATTAACAAATTTTGACACTTAAACATCCGAAATACCATTACACAGCTGATTAACCGCTCCCACCTGTAATGAATGCGCCTTGTGCCATGCTTAATACTATCCTGTAAAAAGATGCTTTATATAAATTTGGCAAAATAACTAGAAGCCATATATCGGGAATTGAATTTGCGAATTAGTTGATCCTTCCATATTCAATGTACCTTACTTTTCTCCTTAACGCTTTGTCAAAACTAGATTATCCATTCGCCGCGTTATTTCGGTTTTCTTCATATAAATTGAATGGGCATCAGGGTTTTAGACAACCAAAAACCGCCTGCACTTTTACTTAGGTTTGTCTGTAGGTCATTTGGTTTTCGGTTATTATTTGTAGCAAATACGCTACCACCTGGTGCAGATTCTTCCAGCTTATTTGCCTTTGCAGCTCTATTTAAGGGGAAATATCCGATTATGATGTGCTTTTGTAACATTGCCATATTTTAATAAAGAGCAACCACCTAACTAGGGGCTAAGCATGACAGTAATTGTGTGTTTACGCATGCAACAGTGCAAATAGCCCAATTTTTTTCGTATTTTCACTACCTCGAAAACTTTTGGAGTACTTAACTATAGGTGTGCAAACACTTTATGATAGTTCATACAGTTGGACAGACATTTTTTAATTCTTTTTGTAAGTGCACAATTAATTAATGACTGAAAAAATTACACTAAATTTAATTCTTATTATGTTTCAATGAGTTATGGAGTCATATAATGAGTGAAAATATGTTTTTATGCAACAAAAAGGTACGGATTTTATAAGCTTTGCTTATATCATTTTTACTTTAATTCGATAACTTAGAGAAACTTGTAACGGTCTCAATATTTGTTAATAAATATTATAAATATATTTTTACCAGGGTTTTTAAAAAGTTTTTCACGCAAAAATTATGCGGTAAAACGTTGAACATATGCTTCCCTAAATAAAAATATATATGCTTTGAAAACCAAAGTGATAGGAATATAACCTAAAGAGCAAAAAAACGCAAAATTTGAAATTAGGTTGCGTTAACGTAAAAAAGTTTTAACATTGGCAAAATATTCGATGCAAAATAAAAACGTTGAAATCAAAATAAAGTTAAATAATGTTTAGTTAAAGCATTTAAAACAAGTCGGGTATCGATTAAATAGGTGATGTTTACAGCTAAAAGACACTATTACCGTTTAAAGTGTACTTGCGAAAATGCAGTATCGGTAGAAAAAAATGCTCCTTTCAAATAAAAGTTTCTTTCATCATTAACGGAAAAATATTAATTCTTCAATAAAAAAAAATAATAAAATTCGTAAGCCGAAATAAGAAAAAGTAAAATTATGTAAATAAATAAGACTATTTTTTTAAGCTTTATACTACGTTTCCATCTACGTGATTTGCGCCAAATCATTTGATTTGCTCAAATTAAGTAATTTGCTACATGATTTCCCATATATTTTTTATATGAGCAAATCATCTCAAATGACTTGATTTGCTCAAGATTATTTCGAAATTTGTCTGTGCAACACTGCGCGGAGGCTATTTTTACAAATGCAACTTTGGGGAATCCATTATTGGTGAGTAACAAATCCGAAAAAATGACATTAGGTTCGATTAAAAATGGCGCTGATTTTATTTGTCGTTAAAGTGCAATAAAGGTTTGTTGTTTAAAAAAAAAACGGATTTTATTTTTTGGAAATCTTTTGTAATTTGAAGCACATTAAAACTTACACAAAGTATTGACGTGAGTGAGTTTAAAATCAATTACTTTGAGAAAAAAATTTGTGAAATATTATACTTAGGTTTTTGAAGAAAATACAATTAAAACATGTCATCACATATTGCCAAAAAACAAAAGAGGAAAAAAATATGGTCAAGTAGAGAGGAATCCGTTTTGTGCGACCTATGGGCCAGTAAAATTGACATGTTAAGAGGCACCAGGAAGAATTCACATGTTTTTGAAGAAATGAGACGAGAAATGGAAACTATGGGCGGAATTTTAGTTTCTACGGAGGAGATAAAAGTAAAAATACATAATTTGACTTCAAGATACAGGTAAGCAATATTTCACCAAAAAAATAAGTTTACCATTAATATATGTAAGTAAATTTTAGAAAGGAGAAAGACAAAATTGGTATATCAGGTGGCTCCCCATCCTCCTGGGAATTGTACAAGAAAGTACATGCAATTTTAGGGGCATTTAAAATGCAAAACTTAAAGGATGTTGTGCATGAGAGTATTTCTGGTAAGGCTTTTTATTTAAAAGCTTCAATCTAATATTAATATTATATTGGTTATGTTGTTATATTGATGACAAAATTTATAAAGTATTTCTGCAATATCAAAAATAAATTTTAGAAATATCTACTGATAACTAATATTTATAATGAATTTTAATAATAACATTATAAATTTCCTATAACATTAGAAACTTTTTTTTTATATTTTTATTAGGTAATAACATATTTTGTATTGGTTAATGAAATATATTATAATTTTAGATAACTCCCAAATAGATTCAATGGATGGATACAGTGATCTGGAGGTGTTACTGGATGAAACAATTAATTTTGACGATATTCCATCTACGTCTCAAGCGAATTCGGATACTACCTCCTCAACTCAAAATTCAACCACTTTCAGGACTGAAAATAAAAACAAAAATAAAGATAATATTCTTCAAAAAATTTTAAATAAAATAGAAAAATTAGAAGAAAAAGATGAAAAGGATAGAATAGAGCAAAAAAATTGGGAAGAAAGAATATATAATTTGGAATTAGAAAAAAATAAAATTTTGGAAAAAATTTCAAATGATAACGAAGAGGTTAAAACAGAAATATTAAATTTTTTAAAGAAAAAGTTTTAAGGATAGATCTTAAAAAATACTTTAAACACAAAAAAATGGCATTTCCGTTTAATTTTAAGATGTTTTTGTTTTTTATTAATGAATTAGAAAAATTTTTTTGTTTAAATAAATAATACTACATAAATTATAATAATGGTTTTATTACCAGTCATGTACGCATGTATCCACACAATGTAAACTAAGTGCTTGACGTATAATTTCAGCCTCATGTGTTGTGTCATCAAGTAAGATTTCATTATCAGGATAAATCCTATTTTTTTCAAAATTCTGAAAATCAGTTATCCACTTTTGGTTTATTTTATCATTATTTGTGTTTAAAAAATTATGAAGAACACAACATGCTTGAATGATAATGTTAGCGTTTTTTATATCATTATCAATCCCCTTTCCTACACGACGAAAACGGGCCTTCAGATGGCCGAATGCATTTTCTACAACTCTTCTCGATTTTGACAAGAAATAATTAAATGTTTTTCTCCTGTGATCATTATCGGCATTAAATGGATAAGGCTTCATTAAGTTTTTTGAAAAGCGGAACGCTGAATCACCGATAATATAAACTGGGACCTTTACTCCACATATATCTTTAGAATTTTCTAACAAAGATTGGCTTTCATCAAGCGATTTCTTTAATGTTGATTTTTCGTATATTTGAGAGTCGTTACACCTTCCTGGACTTCCTACATTTATATAAAGAAACCTATATCTAAAAATATACATAGGTTTATTAATATTTGATTTTTCTGAAAAATGTTTTAAATTGGTATGCATACCTGTAGTCCACTAGAGCTAATAAAATAGTCGAATACCAACCCTTATAGTTATAGTAATCAACCGCGTCATCGCAAGTTGGATGAACTTCAATATGACATCCGTCTTGAAGTAAAATGTTTGTAAATTTTATTAAGCATATACATATGTACATACATATGTATCTACAAACAAAAGAGTACATACCTATTGCTCCAAGACACTGGGGTAAACCTAATATCTCAAAGCCTCTTACGCATTCTTTTACAGTTTCATTGCACAAAGGAAATTCATTTAAATATATTGGTTTTAATTGTCTATACACTTTAGTGCAGAATTCTAATAGTATTTTGCACACCATTGACTTGGAAACTCCAAACAAATTGCCTACGCTTCTATATTCGGCAGAAGATCCTAAGGCATACAAAGCTATTGCTACTCTTTTTTCTAAGGAAATAGCACTTCTAAAAGCTGTGTTTTGTTTTTTCATGCTTTGTAAGTATAAACAAAGCTTGTCAAACGTTTCACGAGACATCCGGAAATTGTTTTTAAAAATTTCATCTTCGTTTTCTTCACAGTCGTGTTCCCAAAATCTTGAAGACCGATCCTTTAAATACATACACTATTAAAAATATTTTGCAAAAATACATGCTAACGCTCACCAATTTCCAAAATCTTGGAGATTTTTT
The DNA here is from genome assembly GCA_963583895.1 of Melanophora roralis. Classification (NCBI taxonomy): domain Eukaryota; kingdom Metazoa; phylum Arthropoda; class Insecta; order Diptera; family Rhinophoridae; genus Melanophora; species Melanophora roralis. The sequence continues at coordinate 22,074,397 of OY757187.1, read as the reverse complement.
TATTGTGGTGTTCGCAAGAAGAATTAAAATATACTTTTTAATGCGATTCCTTCTGATTCTTTCCATACATATTTGGCGTTGACGTTGACACAAAATTGTAGCACTTGAAAAGTAGTTACATACTTTTGCCATTAAGTTGTTATTGTGTTGAACATAATTTAATATAAATTCAATGTTATTTTCCATATTTTATATATATATTTATTTTTTTATTTATCTTTATTTATTGTAAATTGTTATTGAACAAAATTTTTTTTTGGTAAAAAACATGTACATATGTACATATATGTAAACAACACAAGTGTAAAATTGAATTCGAACACAAAAACACTTACAACGTAATGGAAACACTTCGACATAATTTCCTCAAAATTACTTAATTTGCTTATAATGGAAACGTAGTATTAGGTCTATTTATATGTTTATTTTTTTTGCAAATTTTTCAATATTTCGAAATAATATATAATATAATCGTTATTCGAAAAGCCAAAAGCCAATTTTAAAACCAAAATAACAACTTTAATATTTAACTGAAATAACTTCCTGATGATGCCACACAACGGAGTGGCGAAATATTGAAAAATTTGCAAAAAAAATAAACATATAAATAGACCTAAAGCTTAAAAAAATAGTCTTATTTATTAACATTAAAAAGGTCAAAAAACTAGAAAAAATAGATAAGTAAAATTATGTAAGATTATTCAAGTTTAAAAAAGTGTCAATAAACACTTAAAATGATTTTTTTTGATATAATATGAACAAATTCAAAATATGCTTTAAAACGGGTTGTACATAAAATATATACTATTTAAGGGAAAGTATGCTGTTATATGCAAAAACAAGCCATAACAAATTGATTCCAAAATAAATTATTAAATAAAACCACAAAAACTTACGATCAAATTCATGCCTAGACAAATGTCTAAGTCCACATTGAAAAATTCCGGTATTTTAATATTGGGGTTCTTATAAAGCCCCGACAGACACGCAATCTGATATGTCTTAATACAAGCAATAACTCAGGCAGAATTGCTGCGCCAATTCGCTAATATTTAGGCGGATGGGAAAACAAATTTTACAAGAAGATGTATTTATATATCACCAAAACCACTAACATTACTTGTATTTTATTTATTTTATAAATTTTTGCAGTTTCTTCACTCTTTTTGTTTGCCAATTTCAAAAATTTTTTGCGTTTTTGCTATTGTTTTCTTGTTGTACAAACAATATATGAATTTGACAGCTTGTGTTAAAAGATTATTGCTTAGCAATGTATTATGATACTTATTGCCAAATATGTATTTGAATACATATATATACGGTCCACACGTTAATATCTAATGTTTGCAATAGAATTTGAGAGTTTTCACGGCAATAATTGACTTGCTGATTGCTCGTGTAGTTGGGTAGTTACTAAGTTCCTTGATTATGTTTACGTTTGCCTAGTCATGAATTTGTCTTATAAAGACCTAGAATCGGAGCCAAATACCACATCATGTGGCAGCATTATTATTTTTGGTTCGTTTGCAATAACCGAAGCATGGTAATTGTACCATGAACCGAAGTATGTAAAGCTGACGAACTATCCGCCATTTTAGTTACGTGTTGTCTTCTCTCAACTAATGTCGCATTAAGAAATAATATTAAGGAAAAAGAGTTGAAAAAAGTTCTTCAAATGTTTCGAGTCTACAAAATTATTTAAATAAATTCCTAAAATTGCCAATATTGAAAACAATTACATATTCATCAAAGTTTAAAAGCCCAAAAACTGACAAAAAAGTAATTTTTGTTATTTTAATACCGAAGTGAGAGCAAAAAAATTAGTCTAAAAAAAGGGGTGCAGCAGAGAAAAAAATTCCCAGGAAGGTCTGTTTTAACAAAAGAAAAAATATGTAACACGTTTGTATATGATAAAATGGGACAAATATATTTCAGTATAACAAAACAAAGTTGGCGCTGCCATATTGATCATATATATATATCAATGTTCTTAAAAACGTGGGATCAAAGTATATATAATAAAACAACCCCAAATCTGCAACAACAAAATTTAGTGATTTTCAATTGTCATGGTAAAATCAGACAGCTGATAATTTTTTGCTCCTGGTTTTTATGGTAGCTTGCTGCCAAACTACATATATAAAAAAAGTAAACAATATTTTTTAATGTAGAAGACTGATTTTACCTTATCCGTTGTGCCATGGGTTTTGCCTAGCTTTGGCGAAATAATAAAATTTAAACAAAATATATTTATTTTTATTGGTATATTTATTGAAAGTTCGTAATTTTAACAATAAATCAGTTTCAGGAAAAGTATTCCCAATAAATTTTTGCTATTTCAGTTTTTTAACTAAGATCATTATTATATTCGTCTTCAGCTGTTGCAAGGCGTATTGATTATCAGGTGGCCTCAGTTAAGCTGGTTTTATACGGGATGTATCATTGTACAATAAACAAATCTACAAACACCCCGGGATTTGTTTTGTGTACAATTTTTTGAATTATTAAAAAAACCCGCGCGTTTCAGAGATGATTTTGTGTAGTGTAAATATTTTATACATTTTGGATAGGCAGATTTAGAGAAATTAGAGAAAAAAAAGTCAGCTGTTGAATCGATACCATCTTGTAAGGGAATTGTACCATGCAGGCATGTTCTGAAAATCGCGTGGTTTCAAATCACTTGCGATTTCAAAATCATAATTGTGATTTTACGCAATTTATTTAATAAATTTATTGCAAAATTCTAAATAAGGCTATTAAAAATATAACCAAGTAAATTTGAATTGGCAGGCATTTAGCTAAACCGGTTTAAAATCATAAAAACTTTACGATTTCTTGCGATTTCAAATCACTTTCACAAAAAGTGATTTTCAGAACATGCCTGATGGTTTCGTTTGTATTATAATTGATTTATGTTTGTATTTAAGACAAGTTTCACACACATTAAATAATTAAGCATTTTTAGTTCAATTCTCTTTTGAACTTGGAATTGCTCATATGTGAGTGTGAAAACAGAAAATAGGTTTAAATAATGTGTAAAATTTTTGACAGGCATATGCAATTACATATGGATTGCAAAAGTGACAAATCATATGTAATATACATATGTACATCCCATGTGAACCCACCTTTAATTAGCTGATTATTATACCCTTCACATAAGTGATAAAAGTATATATAAGATTGTCATCCCGTTTTTAATAATTTTAATAACTATCTGCGACCCCATAAAGTATATATTTTCTTGGTCCTTATGTATATATAGGGAAGTCGATTTAGCGATGTCCGTCTGTCCGTGCTATTTACGAACACAGTAAAAACACCAATGCGTTCTCATACATCATGTTCACCCGCTGCTCACCAATGTTTTATATGTAAGTGCTCGCCGTGGTGGCACGTATCAAAAATTTTTGTGTCTTCTTTTATTTGCAAATAAAAAACCACATGATGAAATGTTATTAGTGTTATTAAATATCAATTTTGGTGCAGGTGCAGCAGCATCTTCAACATGGTATTGAAAAAAACACGACTAAAAGTCCTAATTTAAATGGTGTCTGTTAAACGCCTTGAATTTTTGTTTGTTTTGCTTAATGTTGCTCTGCTTTTAAGGTTTAGTTTTGGCGTATATATCATAGAGCAACGTTGGGTTGTGCGGGAAAATTGGTTTAATTCAAAGCTGTAAAAGTGGCGCTTGAACAGTACATACACATGGACATATGGGTATATATATGTATGTATATACCTACTTAACCAAACAAAAAAGTAAAATATTTACCAAAAAAGAGAGATATTAAATCATTAAGTTACACAAGTATTTAGTTAGTGCAACCAGAAAATAATCTAAATATTCGTATTGAGAATTCATATTGAAATTGAATTCCAGACAGAAAAAAGGAAAAAAAAATTGAGTCTGTACATATGGAAGTATATTATACCTATACATATGTACTTGAAATTGTGTGGATACCATATACATACATACATACTTACAAATTCACGTTCATACATATGTAATTATGTATCAGTATTTTTTCATATAAATAATGGGTTTCCCAACAAGTAAGGGGAATAGTAAAATAAAGAAATTGGAGAAGTAAATAAATACACAAACATAAATGTGATAAAAAGTATGAATACATAAGTATAAGCATGATATTAAATAAAAATAAAAAAACAAAAAAGGGCGACGTCCAAAGAAATAATGGAAATGAATGCAATGTGTGTTGTCTTGTTGTTTGTGTAAGTGAATGATGGCAAAAGTCGAACCGGTATGTTTTTTAACATGGCTTTGTTTTTTTGTCTTTATTTATTCTTGGGCCTTGTGTTGCCAACATATCTTTTCGGACTGGATTTAGTAATTTTTTAACTGTCCAAAGGTACATTTTCACATGACAGCATTAACACAAAATTGTTGCCCACTTATTTTTATAAATTCTAATTTTGTGTGAGTTAGTGGAAAATTAAAGAAAATGTGAGTTTAATGTTTTGTTCACTGTCATTGTCCTGTGTAAGAACCTAGTAAAACAGGTAGACCCGGGTGTCTATACAAGGTGGTGGTATAGCGCCAGCTAATTATTGTTTGTTTTGCTTCAACACCTAGATGCCAAAAGCTACATACATACTTTATGTTTGTTTGCCTGTGGGTTTGTTTGTATTTTTAGGCATTTAGGCGTTTGCATCTGGATTTACAATGCGTGTTGTTGGTGTTGTATATATAGCAGTTACGCTACCACCTTGTAAAGATGCATCTTAAGGTATGTACCAAAGCATATTTAAAAAAGTAGCCCCAATTTTGCAACAACAAAATTTCGTGTTTTTTATTTATGTAGACTAAAAAAAATTTGTTAACTTAATCTTTGTGGCTTGGCAGCAAGCCATCATAAAAATCGTAAAAATCACCATGCTACAATTACCAAGCTACAAACGTAACTACTACAAATACAACACTAACAGCCATATGACATTTTTACATTATTAATTCGTGGACAAAATTCTATATATTAAAAAAATACAAACAAACAAGACGCCTTGCGTTATAACAAAACTTTGCATATATACACCTAGTAGTACAATAACGTAAACAATAAGAAGCTGACGCCATGCTACCACCTTTTGTAGCTTGCGTCTGCCTGTTAAGTTTTAAGCCCACATTCATAATTGGTGAATTCACAAGGTCTTGTGAAATCATATATTGTAAAATAATAGAACCAAAAAATATGACCGTTGTGAACAACTCTTCGTATATTTGTAGGTGTCGTATTTAAAATCTAAATCAGCTGATACGACCAAACGATAAAAAAACAAACACATATGTATGTACATAAATCTGGTGCTGCTCTTGGCTTAACTTATTAATTTGTAGAAATTAGACCCATGAAAACACAAAATGGTCTATATCTAACCTGGTTAGAATCTCTTAAGTCCATTAAAATAAGCAAAGTTTAAATAAAAAATCACAATAATTTTATTTTTTACGTAAACAAAAAACAGCTGATGTGTCAGAGAGCAGTGCCGGCTATTTTTGCCGGCGGAGGCGGCTTAGGAATCTTCTTTGGCGGTTTTGCCTAAGTTTTTAGTATAGACATTTTTAACGGATGCAAGTGCTAGCGGCTCTTAAAATTAAATTAAAAAACTCGCCGTTTCATTTTAGGCGCTTGGCGCATGACTTTGTATATAATATGACATCACAAAAACATATCAAACAAAGTTGTATTGTTTCACAACAAGTTTCGTATGAAAAGCAACAACAAAATTTTTATGCTATTGTGAAATTATATGACAATAATACAATATGCTATCGTATCGTACCTTGTGAATTCGCCAAATGATTATAGCACGGCGAATTCACTTTTCTACTTTTTTCTTGCATAAATCAAGGCTGGGTTGCAGTGTTGCCACCAACGAAATGCTAAATTACACATGGATCAACCCAAAATTACACATGAAATTACAAATTACACATGCTTTTTTTTAAAAAAAGGCCTTTTTTGTTAAAATTAATAACCTAGCAAAAACTTGTTTTGAAATTAGTCACAACCAAAAAAACTCTTACTCATTAGATTTTTAACACATTATTTTAACATGGCGATGACATTGGAGGCAAGTACTTACCATGCTCGCTTACAAAGAGGGAGTTAAATAAGTACTTACCATCCTCGATTACAAGGAGAGAATTAAATAAGCTATTACTTTATTGGCATTATAATAACCTTTTTCTGTTGCCCCCAGCTATTCATTATTGCATTAAAAATGTTTTTCTGTGATGTTTTACATATTTTTAAATTTTATACCCTTCACATAGTGATAAGGGTGTATATGAAATTGTCATTCCATTTTTAATTTTTACAATACTTATTTTAGACCCCATTAAGTATAAATATTTTGGATTCTTATAGATAGGTAAGTCGATAAAGCCATGTCTGTCCATCTGTGTGTTTTGAAATCAAGTTTCCAAACCTTAAAAATGTCGCTCAGAAAATAATCAGAAATATACCTGATTTAATCGCTATTTAAAATCAGCAAAATCGGTTTACTATTGACCGAGATGCCAACGAAACTCTAAAATAACCACAAAGCTTAGCACGGATACTTTGAAGATAGGGACCTAAATTAGGGAAAAAAATTTTCATGTAGAAGCACAAATTTTGGAAAGAATTTTATCCAATCACAGCTATGGAAGTCAAGTGTTCTACAACAAGTAATTTTACAATAATACCTACATTTTGAAAAACAAATTTTTTGAATAAGAGCAGGGAGAGGAGCAACCCCCATTCAAATAAACTGTTTTTGTAAAATTTTTAAAACGCTATATTTCGGAAACTATAACATATATCGACTTTAAATGTTCAACAATAAGTAATTAGACAATAATGCATACTCTTTGGAAAAAATACGAAGGAACAAATTTAATTAACTCTTAATTCGAAATAAGTTGAAAACTGTTGGCCTCAAACCTTCTACATGGTATTTTTATTATACATACAAACATTATTTTCTAAAGTTTTCTATTTTTAAAACTAGAAATGCTATCGACTTCATACCCGGTACAAAGTACTTTTATTATAATATTTCCATTACGAAATAACTCGGTCAGATCAGATGGCCATAAAAAGATCAATGTGAAGGGTATATTAGATTCGGCCGAATAAAGCGGTCTTACTTGTTTTTTAATACAAGTGTAAAAAACTTTTAATATATGTATATAAAAATAATAATAATTATCAAAAATGATAAAATTTTAAATTACACATGAATTACACATGCAACCAATTACACATGGGCTACACATGAAACGAAAAATTACACATGAAATGTGTAATTACACCTAAGGTGGCAACACTGCTGGGTTGTCAAAATTGTTTGTGTTTACATATCTTTTTTGACACATCAGCCAACGAAAATCACAAAAAAAAAAACGAAAATTTTCTTCGCCGCAAATACATTAATTCGCCTTGGGTTATAGTATAGGTATGTGTAAGGGATTATTTTAAGGCACATTTAACCAGGTAATATTAAGAGCCCAGCTTATTAAAATCAATTTGACATTTTCACGTTATAAAAATTTAATTTTATAGGTAGGTATAAAATTTTTAATTTTTCTGACATTCCACCGTTCAAACACAAAAAGGAAATGCAGAGGGCGAATTTTTTGGAGCAGCTGAATTTGTCTGTTTTTTTACACATAAAAATTTAAGTGATGTTAAAAACTTTTTACATTTTTTGGTTTGACTTTTCATATACAATAATTCTTACAGTGGTGGTCATTTGTAGTTCAAAAATTTTTGTTTACCGTATTAAAACTATATAATTGGTGAATTCACAAGGTACGATACGATAGCATATTGTATTATTGTCATATAGTTTCACAATAGCATAAAAATTTTGTTGTTGCTTTTCATACGAAACTTGTTGTGAAACAATACAACTTTGTTTGATATGTTTTTTGTGATGTCATATTATATACAAAGTCATGCGCCAAGCGCCTAAAACGAAACGGCGAGTTTTTTAATTTAATTTTAAGAGCCGCTAGCACTCGCACCCGTTAAAAATGTCTATACTAAAAACTTAGGCAAAACCGCCAAAGAAGATTCCTTAAGCCGCCTCCGCCGGCAAAAATAGCCGGCACTGCTCTCTGACATATCAGCTGTTTTTTGTTTACGTAAAAAATAACAAAATTCTTGTGATTTTTTATTAAAACTTTGCTTATTTTAATGGATTTTAGAGATTCTAACCAGGTTAGATATAGACCATTTTGTGTTTTCATGGGTCTAATTTCTACAAATTATTAAGTTAAGCCAAGAGCAGCACCAGATTTATGTACATACATATGTGTTTGTTTTTTTATCGTTTGGTCGTATCAGCTGATTTAGATTTTAAATACGACACCTACAAATATACAAAGAGTTGTTCACAACGGTCATATTTTTTGGTTGTATTATTTTACAATATATGATTTCACAAGACTTTGTGAATTCAGCAAATATAAATACATAGTTAGTAAAGGTGCTTTCGCACGATATGTATTTTACACATGACTTGTCAAATTTTGCAGTGCGAAATTGATATCTGCCGTCTGAACGCGTTTAAACATTGCATGTGTTAAACACATATGTAAATGTCATATGACAAATTTGTAATTAGAGCGTGCTCTATTTTCATCTGACAAAGCATGTGTCATCAGCTGTTTTTAGAATAACAACAAGGAAAAGTAGTTGTTTATTTTGGTTTGGAGGTTATGTCAGATGTAATTACATATGTACGTGTGAAAGCAAAAATTATAAACCGCCTGTAAAATAACAATTTTGACAGACATACGCAAATACATGTGGATTGCAAAAGTGACAAGTCATGTGTAAAATACATATCGTGCGAAACCCCTTTAAGGCATAAAATATGTTAAAAACAAAAAACTGACAGCATTAACTCAATTTTTAAGAAAATTGACTAAATACTAAAAAAAATAGAAATTTAAGTTCGATCATACATAGGTTAACATAAGTAGTTAAGAACGACACAGCCTTTACCTGTGGTTTTATACCTGTCACTTAAAATATTGGTAAATACAGTGACATAAAATAAGAACTTATTGTTACCACGATATAGATACATATGTACTTTTAATTTGATATGTCATGCAAAGGAATATTTTTTGTTGTTAAAAATTAGCTGCAATGTTGTTACTAGACTTTATTTGTTTAGCCAAAAACCCTGTTCATTCAATCTTTAACCCCTTATACTACATAAATTACATTGCGGTTCGTGGAAAAATAACAGTGATATAAAAATAACGTTCACTGTTTACAGTGTTCTTCAAAAATCGCAGGATCGCTCTATACAGGTTTAATGATAAAGTTAATAGAACAATATACCTACGCAACGATTTTATTTTCTTTACGCATCGTTTCTAATTAAATGGCAACCACTGTAGGTAGGTATTTACTACTACTTAACCTTAATTGAACGTGAAAACTAATACACTACCTACGCTCAAAAAACAAAAAGTTAGTTTAGAACACAAAGATCATTGTTTCAATTTTATGTATTTTACTGATTTTTCTTTGTCTTCAGAGATTTTCCAAATTTTTATTTTTTTTTTATTTGTTACCTTTTGCATTTATGTTTTTTCGCTACATGTTATTTTATTGGTTTAGTTTAGTTATTAATTTTGGTTCAAAACTTGTATCTTTATATCGTTACCTTAATTTCAACAAGGCATATTTTACATTTTGGAAATCTAAGGCCAGGAAATTAATACTCAAACTAACTAAGGAGCAAATTAGTTGTGTTACATATAGCTTCAAAACTGTCAAAAGGGGAGCAAACCTTGATCCACATTATATATGTATGTATATGTTTGAAACCTGATAAATACCGTTTGTAACTAGACTTTAAGGAAGCTCTGTATCTTTTTTTTAATGTGAGATGTGTTTTTTTGGACTATAGGTGACCATATGTTGTACATATATAAAAGGAGCAGCTTTAATGACTTTTTAACTCATTCATCATCGCTTTAAGCTAGATACTTGAAATTTGGACTGCAGGTACCCGAAATATAATTCCACTAAGATGGAACTTCGGGATATTCTCAACCTTTTATAAAAAACAACGATATTTTTAACAAAAATATACCCAAAGATGTAAAAGATATTATATAAAAGAGATTACGGCATTCGATTCGAATCGAAATTTTTAAATTATTATTATATTTCCTATATTAAAAGCATTAACAACTCGATCAATCGAGTAGAATTTCGATTCGTATCGAATGCCGTAATTTCCCCCAGATCTCAATTATAAAATTCCGCTCAACTAAATATTACAACTTGAACCTCAAAAGTGATTTTTCTTAGTTTTAATACTGACGGGATACGTTGCCTTGTTATTCACGCTATTATTGAACCTAACGTAGTAGTCCATTAATGTCTTAAAATATCAGTTGTAATGCTATCGAGAAATTATTTAAGTACTATACTGTCTTGCCTGGAAGTTCCGGTCTCCATCCACTTTTTAGGCCATCTAAGACCTTATTTATACAAAATTTTTATTTGATGGTTTAATGGTTTATAAAACAGATTTTGTAAGGAATTTTTGTATTACATATATACTTTTTTAAATTTTAAGTTTATTTACGTATTGTATAAAGGCTTAAAAAATAATAAAACTTTTCTCTGTGATGTTAAACTTGCCTAAAGCTACTTGGTTACAGTAGGTATATTCAACTACATAAGGCGAAACTATTTAGAGAATGGCATACAAGCATTTAATTACGTCTAACTTAGTGGGAAATCAACAATTGTTAAAAGAATAAAAAAACAACAATCTCTAAGCTAAAGAGCATGAGGTGTATGAACTTTTATGTTATAGTTTTTACGAACGCATACAAACTCATACATACATACATACATACATATATACATACAAATGTCTATATGAATATATTCATATAGCCAAGAGCATTTTTTTTTTGTGGTAAGCTGGAAGAGTAATATAAAAAAATTTCTATCATTTTATTTAATCGGCTGATTTGTAAACAACAAAAGATATAAAAGAAAATGTGTAAAACTTAACAAAAAGTGTTCATTAAACTGAAAAATTCGTTAAACCGAACTTCTTAAACGTTATCCATCTACGTGCTTAGACCCTGTAATTAATTGCATCGACTGTTTAGCAAAATAAAAAATAGAAGAAAACTAACCATATTGTAACGACTTTTTGTCAAAGCATACGTTAAACCGGGAGAATATCCGGTGATTGTTCATTATATAGGGCTATTAATATTGAAAAATTGGAATTTGCTCATTCGTCATACCGGATTTTCGTTAAATCGAGTATTCGTTATAACGGGCTTCCACTGTACATGGAAACATCGAAAAGTTAAGTGAATTCTTGATGGTATTATTAAAGATTTTTTTTTGAAAATCAAGGGCTTTCTTTTAATTTTTGATTTTCAAAAAATAAGAGTAAAAGGAATTGAACTTGAGCCTCCTTAAGTAATAATAACAAAATTGTCTTGTAATAATTATTTTAGACAAGGTACATTTATATATATATCAGCTACTTTTGTTTTGTGTTTGAACATGTCAAAAGCTGCGCACACATTACGTTTTAAACAAACGTGTTTTTTATGTTGTTTTTTGACATTTTGAACCATTTGCGCTGGAGATATGTATTTACAATGTGAATATGCCAATGTGTGTGAAGATAAATATGCCGAGTTAAATGTTAAATGTTAAATGAGATATGAGATTTCTGTGAGGGATGATGTCCATTGTGGAAAAACAAGGTAGAGGCCCGGAATGCCACTATATGGAAATAGTAGCTAAGGGTCAATACTACTAATCTGCATTAATAGAATATTCAAATTGTATTTGTGAAAAATGTTATAAATGATTGAAAATGAATTTGGTTGCACATATGAGATTTCTGTGAGGGATGATGTCCATTGTGGAAAAACAAGGTAGAGGCCCGGAATGCCACTATATGGAAATAGTAGCTAAGGGTCAATACTACTAATCTGCATTAATAGAATATTCAAATTGTATTTGTGAAAAATGTTATGAATGATTGAAAATGAATTTGGTTGCACATATGAGATTTCTGTGAGGGATGATGTCCATTGTGGAAAAACAAGGTAGAGGCCCGGAACGCCACTTTATGGAAATAGTAGCTAAGGGTCAATACTACTAACCTGCATTAATAGAATATTCCAATTGTATTTGTGAAAAATGTTATAAATGATTGAAAATGAATTTGGTTGCACATATGAGATTTATGTGAGGGATGATGTCCATTGTGGAAAAACAAGGTAGAGGCCCAGAATGCCACTATATAAAACTTTTCACATATACAATTTGAATAGTCTATTAATGCAGGTTAATAGTATTGACCCTTAGCTACTATTTCCATATAGTGGCGTTCCGGGCCTCTACCTTGTTTTTCCACAATGGACATCATCCCTCACAGAAATGTCATATGTGCATCCAAATTCATTTTCAATCATTTACAACATTTTTCACAAATACAATTTGAATATTCTATTAATGCAGGTTAGTAGTATTGACCCTTAGCTACTATTTCCATATAGTGGCATTCCGGGCCTCTACCTTGTTTTTCCACAATGGACATCATCCCTCACAGAAATGTCATATGTGCATCCAAATTCATTTTCAATCATTTACAACATTTTTCACAAGTACAATTTGAATATTCTATTAATGCAGATTAGTAGTATTGACCCTTAGCTTCTATTTCCATATAGTGGCATTCCGGGCCTCTACCTTGTTTTTCCACAATGGACATCACCCCTCACAGAAATCTCATATGTGTAGCCAAAACTTAACTGACAAATTGGTTCTGCTAAATATGTTGGTTTTGGTCTCTGCTAGTTAAATACGTTTTTTAGTTAAATATGTTTTTCTTGTTACGTCAAAAACATATTTAAGTTAAATATTTAAGTTAAATATGTTTTTCTTCTTACGTCATCACGTATTTAACTTTTTAGTCGTTACGTCAAAAACATATTTAACTCGGCATATTTATCTTCACACACATAATATGCCATATAGTTGTTGGTGCTGTGCTTCTAGTAAAATTGTTACTACCTTGTATAGATCTCTACCGTGATTCCAGTTTTAAAGCTAGTTTTTTTTCAAGACCAATTGATCATTGTAGAGAAAATTCTTAAACTGATAAAGAGTAATGAAGACAATAACAAAGAAAAACATAAATATAAAATTCTGCTTTGTGAACATCGCAGTTATTTCTTTCCCACATTTCTTAACTGGTTTAGCAAGTTAATGTAGTAAATTTACCAGCATGGCCAAACTCACCAACCAACCATAACGTAGACAGCTTTGTGAGTCACCAACCAATATAGTCTCATCAGTCATTTATCACTGAGCAAACCAAACAAACAAACAGAGAGAACGCCAAAACAAAGTTATTGTTTTGTTTTTTTTTTATGCTTTTAATAACAATTTGACTGTAATTTAAATCAGTGAGAGAAAAATTAAACAAGAAATAAAAATAGTTATAATTAAATAAAAATACTGGTGTTAAAAAAAAAATAAAGTTTAATTATATCAATAACGAAAAAAATACATAAAATAATTAATAAAATATTACATACTAGCAAAACTAGTAAAGCATTTAGAATGTGATACTTTTTAAATTTGATTTAAATTGTGTTTCCCAAAACCTGTTTATAATCTTACAAAGGTTTTCAGTTCAAGTTTAAATTTAATATGAAATCTTGTTTGAGAAATGACAATTTCTCTGAATTTAAATAATTTTTTTTATCAACTTTAAAAAGGTATGTATGTTCTTTTCTTATGTTTTAAAGCGAGGTTTTATTTTTATTTTCTAACATTTAAAAATTTAAATAAACAATTAGATACTTTCCAACATCATACAATATTTTTGCCAACCTAACAAAAATGCCAACATGTCTGTGTGTGTAAAAATAAATAGTAAAAAAATTTAAAAAAATATTTGAATTTCAGCTGTTACTTTAATTTGGCTTTCAGCGTTTTTTTTTAAACTTCACATAGTGATAAGGGTATATATGTATCAGTTTATCATTACATTCTCAAAAATTGCACACGGTATTCCATTAATTTCATCACGAATATGTACTTTGTTTGAGTTGCTCCAGCGTTTTTGCTTTGTTTGCATAAACTTTGCTTTTCAGATATCTTCACGAAAAAAAATCCGGAGCAGTCAAATCAGGAAGGAGACTTTGGAAGTTAATCAACATCACTATTTCTTAATTTAACTTGTTGCGGGAAGAGGTCTCGCAGTAATTCTATTATAATACTAAGTGTATGCGATGTGGCACCGGCTTGTTGATACCACTTGTAACCAAGCCCAAAGCATGCAGTTGTGGTATTAAAAAGTTTTCAATCATAAGCGATAACATAAGTTAAAAATAAATACATATAGCGATTTTGCGATTTAGTATTTTTTTTTAGCGATATTCGCTATTGTTAAATTCAGCTGTTCTTCAATAAACTTTTTAACAATGTTAATAATCGTTATAATTGTTAATTTAACGTCAATAATTTTTGTGCTGTTAATTTCATGAACAAAAGGTTATTTTGTATTTTATATACTATTTTTACTATTTAGGGGATTCACAAGGTGTTCTAATTGTACTATTGTCATATTGTTATACAAGTTCAAAATGGTTTAAACACCTTTACCATCTATTGGACACTCGGCGCACGTCTATGTGGAGTTGCTGTGACAATTTAATAAGCATACTAAACGACGTAATATGTTTTTAGCACTATTTTTTATGAAAGGCAGCAAAACCATTTTGAAATTTTATAACAATATGACAATAGGACAAATGGAACACCTTTTGAATCCCATAATTATGTTTTTCGCTTTTTTTTAAATTTTATTTACAACCAATTTTTTGCAAATAAAATACATTCAAAAATCAACTTGTTCACTATAGTTAAAAAGTTCTTAGTGAATCACTTAACCGTACGGCAAACGACAATTTCTGTCGATAAATATAATGATCGTCTAATCGTTATTAGTTACTGAATCGCACTACTGGGTTCAAATCCTACATACGAAATTTTTTTATCAAATTTTTATTTATTTTTTTTTTTTTTAACAAATATGACTACAAAAACAAGCACAGCCTTGATAGAAAGGACACAAATGATCACTTGGCCAATACCATTGCTCCATTTTATTTTTACTTGCTAAGAAGAAAGGAGGGAAACAATCGAAATTAAGTAGATAAAAGTGTTATCTTTGTATTTTTGCCCATGTTTTTGAATTAAAAAAAAAATCGTCTCCGATATTGCCATGGAACTGAAAATATATATATCAGAGTTAAAAATTGCTCACTCACTTCTCATTCGTGAGAACGAGTGTGAGCGCTGTGTTTACTGCAGCAATTTTTCATTAATGAATGAGTTTTTAAAAAACATTTTGTGCGTTCTCACTCTCGAGCAAGAAAAAATTTTTTTTTTTTTCACCAGTCATAAATGAGAAGTGAAAAGAAAAAATATTTTTTTCTTTTCACGTACATAAATGAAAAGCATCAAATTCGAGTACTTCTCATAAGTGAATTTTTTCGCGAAGCATTCATAAATGTGTACACATAAAATTTTTTGGTAATGTTACTGGTGCTGCCATATGTAAAAATTTGTTGCATAGTTTTTGAAATGCTTAAAAAAAGTAGGAATATTTTTTTTTTTTTTAAACATGTTTTTAATAAATTAAAAAACCAGGCACTGTTATACGTTGTGGTTTATTTGCATTTATTTAACTTCATTTCATTTAAATTTTTCAATGAATCCGATTTAATGATTTTAGTAATAAAAATATGCGGTTAAGGTTTCACAAAAAGGGGAGCATTACTCCAGTGACAAACAAAAGCATCGTCACCATTACTTTGTATATCTTTTTTGTGAAGTAGTTTGTAATGTCTTTTGATATTTCCCTTCACTTTCTAACTAAGTTCCTTTTTGCACGATTCTATTACGCAAATACTTTTTTTGAAGATGCATCGTACAACACATATTTTTCAAAATTAAATTGTCTTTTAGGCATTGTTATTCACTTCACGCTATTTAAAATTCAAATAAGGAGCTTTTACAAACGTTTAATGTTTATATTGCAAAAAACATAGAGCTGTTACACACACTCATGCAAATTTTAAAAGGATTGGAAAAAATTGCATTCGGCTTTACCACCATTAGAGATAATTGTTCATCATTTAATTTTGTTTGGGATTTTCCACTAATTTGGAAAGTATTTAGTACCTGTCTGTCTGTCATCCTTTTAGGTATTGGGTATATTGTTAGAAAAAATTGTGGTGGTTATTATACAATACACACGCAAATCTTTTTATGTACAACAATTTAAAACTTTACCTTTCAGGTCAATTAAATAGAACCTAAGAGTTTGAAAGAGTTCCATTAGCAAAAGTAAGGTAAATTAAAAAAAAGAGCAGTTACGACCTTGAACACAATACACAAGAAATACTTTTTTTATTAGAAAACGTCAATTAAAAATTTAGGAAAACAGTTCAAAAATATTTTTAAAGATTGCTATGAAAATTTGTGTCAGTGAAGAAGTGTATTATTTAAGTTTCTTAACAAAAACAATTTTTTTATAAATATGACTTTTTCACAATAAATACTGCTATAAGTAATCCTTTATGTTAATATTTATTTATTATTGTTTATAAACCTACATATCGATTCCTCAGTATAAAAATGAAGTAACGCAATTCTTTTAAAATAGCTTTTTTGCCTTACTCTGGGAAACAAACGTAATTTTTATTATAAATTTGTGGTTGTTATTTTATTTAAAAATATATTTCTTTTTTTCAAATAGCATTAAAAGTCACTTAATTAAAAATATACTCAAAAGACTGATCAAAATATAGATGTGTAGTATTTTTTAAATTTAACAACATATAAGTATATACAAGCAGCAAAATAAAAAAAAATTATGTAAATGCAAGAATTTTTTTACTCTTATTGGGAGTACAAATTTCACACGCTTAAAAAATTATTTTCCGGCAACTCTGTTACGAAAAAATATTAAAGCAACACTCGCACTCATAAAAGAATGAATCGAAAGTGAAAAGAAGAAATTTCTCATTCATTTGTGAGTGAGAAATAAAATTTGGTTTTTATTTTTCATTTGTGATTTGTGAGCGTGAAAAAAAACGACAAACTTCTCATAAGTGAGTGAGGGTTGGCTAAAATTTTTTCACGCTCTTTTATGAACGTGAGAAGAAAAAAATTTTTTTAGGATTTTTCGCTCTCGAGATTTTTCATGAATGGTGTTTTTTTATCGCTCACTCTTGAGAAAATTTGTGCTCTGATATATATAGAAGGTATTTCTAGAATCTTATAATGCTGTTCTACTTCAACTTTGACAGTAACTCCATTCATGTTCTTTTAAAGTCTCAATTTTGTCCACCTGTATATGTATGTAGGTACTAGCACGCTAGACGAGCACGTCCAATATCGTTGATTTTACTCCTCCTAACCAAAATAAATATTATGTATATTCAAAAAAAATTTATAGAAAATTATTATAAATTTAAAAATTTTATGTGTAAAAACAAAAAAATGCAAAACTTTGAGTTTCTATCTGATTTCTGTCGGAAAACTCGGCTTAAAATTTTTAATTACACATCTTTCAGAATTTGTGTCAGCCACCACATATGTATGTTTTACAGTCCGAAATTTGATAATTCGTAGAAAATTTGTTTAATATGGCCGACGTTGCTGTCAGTTATTTAACAGAAGTCAATCAATTTTGTTGACTGGGCAGTGACAGACCGCGACAAAAACAAATAAGTATGTGTGTGTATG
The DNA here is from genome assembly GCA_963583895.1 of Melanophora roralis. Lineage (NCBI taxonomy): Eukaryota > Metazoa > Arthropoda > Insecta > Diptera > Rhinophoridae > Melanophora > Melanophora roralis. The sequence goes on along the minus strand of OY757187.1, from coordinate 22,056,545 downwards.
TATGTATTTACAAATATAACGATTGCCGTGTTTGTCATTATTAATATAAACGTAATTAAGTTTAAGACTTGATATTGTTGCTTGTTATTGTTTGATCATGATAATGAGGTTAATGACAATGAATGAGATACCATAAGAAATACGCAGAATTTAGAAAAGAAATGTTTTTTTTTTAATTCTGTTGCTGCTGTTGTTGTTTTTGCTTTGTTAGTTTAAATATTTCTCTGCTCGGTTTCGCGGTTTAATGTGATGTTTTTCGAAGCCTATTTGTGACCGTTTCTGACGTTTTATGTGTATTTTGTTACTGCAATAAAACAAATTACACATAAAACGCCGAAGACCAACACCTAATCGGCTTCGAAAAACAGCACATAAGTTTCTTATATTGTTGCTGTTTTAAGTATGTATGTACATAAGTATGTATTTACTTTATCACAGATATACATAAATATGATGGCTGGGGCAAGTTAAAAATGGCATATGCCACTTAGTGCCAATTTTGCCTGTATATTGTAAAAAAAAAAAACAATTTCTTATTACCTTGCCGTAAAATGCATTTTTAATGGTCGGTCATTACGGTTAGGTTAGGTTACGAAGGGTAAAGGCGAGTTCCACTCCCCTCCACTCGGAGGCCCATTGCGAATCCCTTCAGGAGAGTCAAGAGAAGAAAAATACAAGTTAAGACAATCATTTTCTAGGTAAAGGAAAAGAAAGCGAGAGTACCGTCCGCAATATGTCCAAGTCAGAAGTCATAAGCCCTGAATCACCTATCTGCCCAGCCACCCTATCCCCCTAAAGAATGAAACCTATGATGCTCCCCAGCCCACAGCCAGCGACCTTACAAAGTCCATCTAAGAAGCGCCCACCAAACCACCTCTGTCGGCAAATCTGCAGCCCAGGGCAGTGGCAGGCAAGATGTTACATCGTCTCTATCTCTTCCTCGTCCTCCTCGTGTACTGCAGGCCTTAGAGATTTCTATTGATATTTGTTCATTGATATATTTATTTGTATTTTTCAAAAACAATTTTTGTTTTTCATATCTCTTAACTGTATGTAAACTAACAAACAAAACACAAATAAATATCAATAACCTACCTACATTACTGTGCATTTTAAAAGCAATGAGAATTCTGCTCTACAACTCCTTGGTTATTTTCTCATGTTTTGACAAACGAGTAATTTCAAACCGCAAGTTTAAATCATTTTATATGTACAAACGTTGTTAAATATAAATAAATATACATACACTAAAAATATATTAAGAAAAATTAAATTAAATTAACTGTAACTTAAAACAACTGGATATTAATTTAAAAACCCTTCAGCCAGAGATTAATTGAAATAAACACAAAAAATCATTTAAATGTCAACACCAAAAAATAAAATTTCAAAAAATAATAAAATGTAACAAATTTTTAATTCGTTTTCGATGCAATGTCTATCCAAAAAAAAAAAACAGAAATTAAAAAAACCAATTTCGACAGTTTTGCTTTTATTGTTTTGGCTTCAGTTCATTTTAAATTTAATTGGTTTTTGCTAAGAATAAATTAGTTTTTTAAAGTAATGTTAATTGAGAGAAATTTATATTTTAAAAGCGAATTTTTCTTACCAACACCAGCCAAGTAGAATGTATTTTCCACACCAGATACTGATTTTTATCATTAGTACTCTTTGAGCGGCAGTAGTGCTCTTGACTGTTAACATCACCTATTTAACTTACATGTTATCCAAAAATGCAAACGGAATTTCTTGTTTGCAAGTTAGACCAAAGCTTATTGACAGAAAACTTCTCGTGAATATTTGTGATAGAGATCTATGGTAATATTCATAATACTTAAAGTAGGTATATTAGGGCTTTGAATATTTCATAAACTTTGAAGGTCGCAAACGAAGATAATAGAAGTTAAATTTTCTAAAAAGTTTTAAAAACAACGACCGTAATATTAATGCCAAAAATGTAAAAATCGAGAAGTAATTCATATGTACATGTATTATGTGTTGTTTTATTTATTTTATGCAATTATAACAGTTATTGCTATTAATTAAAATAAAACTTGAAAATAATATTTATTTCTGTCAAAAATAAATAAATAAAAATAAGAAATGTAATTAAAAAAAATTAAGAAATTGCAATGTTTCTTTGTGCCTACTTTGGCTTTAAAACTTCAAAAATATTCATTATTGTCGGTGCCTGGTAAAACATTTTTTTTACTTTATACTTTTTATACATTAAAAATTTGAAATAGTATCAAAATCGTATTAGGATTTTTACCAATTTTTACTTTTGATTTTAAACTTAGCGGTACTGTTTATATTAATTTTTGAATGTTAAACAAAACATTGTAGACCTATGAAATTTGTACTTGTAAATATTTGTATAAAATATAATCTTGATTATATTCAATTAAGATAACAATTGATTGTATATATAAACTAAAAGAGTGTTAGTTTTTATATAAAAACTATATTTTATTTTAATGAAATATTTTTATAAGAAGTATCTAGCAAAAAACTACGATAGCTTTGCAATGTTTTATATAATTTTGTTAATTCAAAAAGTATGTATGTAACCATGTCTAATTGTCTTATTTAAAAAAAACAGGGACATGTTCTGGAAAGACATTTCATGTTCAAAATAACATTTTTAAGCCAAAACAACATTTTTTCCAAAAATAACACAATACGATAGATAACATTTCTTGTGAATTACCCGTTTTATATGGACTATATACAGTCTGTCTAGGTCTGGTTTCTGTTTGTTTTTTTTTTTAATATGTATGTACTTTAATCTTTTAAATTATATTTGCTTTTAATTATTGTTACATATTTTTAAATGTTTTTCTTTGTTCTCTCTCTCATTTCAGGTTTTAAAAAATTATTTTCTACAAGCATTTTTTTAACGGAAAAATTATAATAAAACTTTGTGCTGTGTTACTTATTTTTTTATTAATTAACATCATTATTGTAATTAAATATTTGTTTAAAAAGTAGCTAAATTAGTATTTTGCATCGCAGTTTGTGGAAATTTTATTTAAAACGTAATTATTTTAACAAATATAGAAAAGCAAAGCACAAGCCTACATTAAATCAAACAGTGTTAAATATAACAAAAAATAAAAACAAAAAAACATTAAGTTTTTTAACTGGGATATGTCATGTCAGCAAGCATCAAGATTTATAACAAGCAACAAGAGCAACCATAACAGCAACAATCTCAGCAACATTATTAAAGAAAATATACGCAACATACAGGGAACCGGTGTAATAAAGATACAACCAGAAGATCCGTATGTGTTTACAGAATCAGTGCCAACAACACCACCCATACTATTTAATACACAGGTAAAGTAATAACAAACTTTTTCAATATTATTCTTTAATAAAAAAAACTTATCACAATAATAATGAACCAATAAGCATATGAAAAATTTAAATAAATATTTTTAATTTTCTTCTTTTTAGAAAACGCGTACCAGATTAAATGATTTGGCAACATCTGCCACCCCGTTTAGTATTGAAAATTTGCAACAGCAACAAAAATTACTTTTAACTGAAACAAATGGAAAGATAACATCAAACTTAATAAAGACGCAGGCGTCTCTTTTATTATCACCTTCATCTACAACATCAACTAAATCATTTGTAAATACAACAACAAACAATAACTCAACACCCGCATCTAAAAATAATGGAATACAATCTCTAGCAGCGACAACTACTTCTAAAACAGGGACATCAACTAACAATGGTATTAGTAAAAAACCAACAAACGTTTGTATTGTGAGACCACAACTACAACAACAATCACAGCAGTCACATTACCATCATCAAAAAAACTACAAAAACTCATCATCGGTCTACGAGGGAGACTTAAAATCTATTTCACCGCCACCCCTGTACACTCCACCTACACCATCATTATGGCAAACTCCACTGCTTTTGGAATCCCCAGCAATAACAATCGCAAATACAAATGCTGGTGGACAGGTTACCAATGTAATGGCGAAGACTCCAAAGGGTTGTGTAATGCCAACAGTACAAACTGTTGGCGGCACTGCAACCACTTTGAATCCCTCACTGACTACAACTGCCATGGCAAAAGTGGCTCCTATTGTTGTACATACACCGTTAGGCCCGCCACCTTCTCCAGCATCTGCTCATTCACCCAATCAGTGTTTACCTCCATCAAAATTTCATAATCACACTTTAGCTCAGCATTTGCACAAGGTGGAATGTTTGAAAAAATCGAAAACCTCACCAGAAGCTGAAATAAATCTTTGTAATGAAAATGTCAAGTCCATCACGGCACCATTAAAAACACCATGCTTATTAGGCGCCACGACAACAGCTTCCCTAAAACTAATGGATCAGGCAAGTAGTATCAGCAAACATTCCGATACTGAAGATTTAAATGAAATTCCGGTAAATGTTATATTTCGTATGGCCGTATCACCACAAACGCATGAGAAATCTTCGGGTAATGTACAATTTGTGAAACCACACAGTGAAATTGATATACAGCCACCAGTGGCAGAAGCTGTAGCAGAACCTTCAAAAATGCCAATCTCATTACAATCCCCACATCAAACACAACTCAAAACAAATGCAAATAAGAAAGTGTCTATACCCGCCTTGATGATGAAAAAACAACAGCAGCAGCAACAGGTTAATACGTCTTCCATACAACACAATACATCCACAATTTCTGCTTTAAATTTTCAAAAAAACCAAACGCCAAATGATAATTCTAATATAACAGCGACCACCTTTACCACCAATATAGCTGCAAAAGCAATAAGAACTTCTAACGTTGTTGATTCGATAAAAACAAAAAATTCTATGCACATTTCAAATAAAACCCGCAAATTAAATATTTTAAACTCTTCAACAAATTCAAACAACAATTTACCCTGCCCCTATTGGCAAATGAGCTGTAGCACAACCAAGGGTGCCGTGGCTGTAGTTAAAATGTCTCAACATCATGTTAATTTGGATTCAACACATTTAGCAACAACTACTGGCTTACCCTATTGTCTGCAACAATTTCGGCTAAATATTTTTGATTTTCCTAAATCCTCTGATTTGCGATTGATAGACAAAAAACGTTTCTTGGTTAGAGAAGAACGTATTGCGGTCAATAAGCAACAATTGCAAAGACAAGCTATGCAGCTTTTGTTCACAAGATCTTTGCAAAAATTACCCATGAAAATTGCTAAACGACGTCTTCTCTGTGTCGATCGTTTGTTAAGAAAATATCAACAGAGTGGACAAAATATAAAAGAGTAAGTTATAATAGAACTTCTTTTTTTCTTAACAAAAAAATTTATTAAAAAAAAAAGTTTTCAAAATTAACACCAAAAAATTTATAATTTTTGAGTAATTGTTGATTTTCAAATATGTTTAAAGATGTATTTACACAACAAATGCCACGATTAAACTGACAAATTATTCCGAAAAAATGTTTTTATATAATAAAAGACAAGGATTTTTCCCGTTTGGTTGTAGACATTTTGGTGCTAATTATAAGAAAAATTCGATCTTCGACTGTGATCGAAAAAGCTGATGGATGACGGCTAAAAAATTTAACCCACTTCATTTCATTGTCAAAAGCTAAAATACATTCAATAGAAAATTTGGTGCGCGCAACGAAAATTTCGACAGTGCTGCCAGCTCATTATATGAAATTGACATTCGATAGTCGGTATTTGATAACCAACGAAGACCGAACATCGAATGCAGCTCATAATAAGGGACTGTAATTAAAAAAATGATAAAAGTCGCAAAAAAAACCTTGTTTTTTGTAAATTGTAACGATTATACATTAAAAAAAACTTTCATATATTTTTTTCGTAGAATATACGAAATTTTCGTAAATATAGGACAAATAGAACACCTTGTGAATCCCCTAATTATGTACTAATTTATATGATGATTCTTTTCATGGAATCACGCTCATAAAATCTTTTGTTACTAGACAATAGGTGTAGAAAAGAAGCCTCTACATTGCTCTTCATTACCTTTTTTTGTCCCGAACAAAAATATCATTCATAAAAAATTTCATCATGTAAATCGGCCCTATAATGCATACGGTTTGAAAACAGGGGCCAAATCGTCGCATTCGATTCGAATCGAAATTTAAAAATTCTTATTAGAATTCCTATATTAAAAGCATTGACAACTCGATCAATCGAGTGAAATTTCGACTCGAATCGAATGCGACGATTTGGCCCCAGTTTCGCATTCGAGTCGAATCGAAATTAAAAACTCTTATTAGAATTCCTATATTAGAAAGTGCATATAAAGTTCGCGTACACAATCATAAGGTTTACAAGAACCCAGGCGGACGAACGGCCAGTCGTACGTCGATTTTGATTTAAATGGTGTTATTTAAGGTTTGTGTTGGACTTTTGCGTTTGAATGTAGCAGCACAAATGTACAAGATCCCTCGCTTTCACATATGTAGTAAAGGGTGTAACAATTTTACCAAATTGTCCCTGAGTTAGAGACATAATTATAAATACTTTTCAAAAAAAAAAATTAATAAATAAAAAACATAATTTAGTGTTCTAAAAAATTATAATTCCTATCTATTAATCTCTTTTGTTATTTTAGATTACCCGCCAATGTAAAACGCTGTTGCGTGGATGGTTGTGATGCGAACACCCTGGAAATGGCCTTACACTGTCCACAACATATTGTCTTTAATACAGCCCAACAAGTCTTCTTGCCGTGTACCGCCAAATTTGCCGATAATACTCAGTGTAGAGTACCAGTATTTGATATAACTCATGACTTGCCCTTGTGCATAGAACACGCACGTAAACGCGATGCTTATAATCGTTTTTTGTACGAACAACGACCACGTAAAATTTACTCAAATCCCATTCAAATGAATAGTTCAATGATGGCAACAGATGGAGGACTTAAAATTAAAACACAAACTAATCAACAGAAGCAGCAGCAGCAACAAAAACAAGTATACCTATTGCAACAACCATTACCAACCGGTAATTATGCTGCAAAAGGCAATAATAGTAATAAACGACCAACATTAGTTAATCAAGCAACAACACGCAAACGGAAAATGGCTGCAGGTTTTATAAACAATTCTGTGGGTAGACCACAGAAACGTGTTAAAAAAGCAGTTGAAAAATCATTTGGTGCATCAGCAGCTGCAAAAACAACGCTAAGAAATCTTCCAGCACCACGTTTAACAACGACTGGCTTAAAACGTAAAAATAGTACGACATCTTTAGAATCTATAGCTAGCAATTCACAGCATTCAATAACATACGGTACCTCGCAACAGCAGCAACAATATCAACGTGAACAGTCAAAACAAAAGCAGCAGCAACAGCAACACTCAGTAAAAGCAAATAATACAACATCGTCGTTACCACCACCGGCACTGGCTCCTCTTAGTAGCAATTTGACGGGTCATGGTTTGCCGCAACATTTATACAGTTTTGGTCATGATAATAATTATCAACAACAGCATTATAACAAACAAACTCACACTCAGCCAAAATTACAAGCTCTTAAACTTAATGATAAACATTCCTTTTCCGCCTCGACGACAGCAACTTCTGTCACAGCCTCTACACCAACCGAACTTAAAGAATTCATTTCGCAGTTTTCGTTTGCTGCACAAAAACATGCCCAAACTGACAGTACTTCGGATGTAAATTTCCTCAACACTAATTCCAATTCGAATTTTACCTCTTCGGGCATGGGCTCAACCACCTCGTTGCCAACAGCTGATGATTTTCTTACTCAAGATATGTTGAGTATGTGTGAAAATAGTTCAGCCAGTTCAGCTGATACCGGTTTGGGAGGCTTAAGTGATGCTGAGCTAATGCTCGGCGGTCCTGAAGGTAGATCGAAGCTACATAATTGTGAACGGTCTATATCCCTCTGTTTTTTAAAAAATATTTTGTTTTTCTTTTATTTTATAAGATGATATTCCGTTAGGTGATACCCATTTGTTGGAGGAACATGATTTGGAAAATGTTTTAAATTCTCTGCCAGAAGATGCATTTAAAGAATTATTTACAACGGGTAAGTTTAAATATAGCATTAACTAACAAATAATAAATTTGAATTTAAATATAATTAAAAAAAACATATTTAACTTTAACATGCAACATATGTATGAACAAATTCGTTCGAAACTCCTGCGTAAACCATACAAAGTGTCCGAGATTTTTTTGTATATTTTAAAGATATCAATGTTTTACGAAAGAAGTTGAAAAACATTACGAAATTATTTCTCTGAGAAAATGTGGCCATAGTGGAACACAGCGTGTAGAGTACATTTAATTAAAAACATACAAAAAAGGCTTCATACTCTTAATCGCGAGCAGTTTATTTTAAAATTTTTGTTAATTAAACTAAAAAAGTAGTGATTTCGTTCTGAAATTGAAAAACGCTATCGTCGAAATCGATATTGAAAACAGAATTTAGTACTAACATTCACTTTTATTTTATTCTTCTTTTTTCAGTTCATCAAGATGAAAGCGACGAAATCGAACGCGCTATTGAACTTGCAGACAAACATCTAAAAACATTACAACAAACTATCGGCTCTGAATTGGGAGATTTCCTCGATTTCAATGATGACATATTAATGGATAGTAACGATCTTTGTAATGAAACAGCGACCAATAGTATGTTGGATACAACAAATTTATTTTTGGAAGGAACAGCAGCCGGATCGGCACTAACAGTAAATGAAGTACATGGTGGAGGAGCAACAGACGTAAATGGAACTGGTATGAGAGGTTTAGTGCAAACTTAAATTGGAGTTAACATTAAAAACAAAGAACAAACAAGAGATAAACAAGGATTATTTTATTATTTGCCTTATAATAAATTCGTATTTTTTCTATGTGAACATTAAAAAAAAGAAATATATTTTAAGTTAAAAAATTAATTTTAGTTTTTTGAAAATATTGGCCTATTCCTTAAAACTTATTATGTATTAGTGTTATTGTTTAATTTTTCTACAATTTTAAAATTCGTAAGCAACACGTCATATATAAAATAAATTATACATTTCTTTATGAAAACTACACGTTTATATCTGATATACATAGGTATTTATGTATTTATTAACTCTAAACAGGGTATACAATTACCGTTATAAAATGCAAACAAAAATAACACCAAACGAATTTAAAAACCGTAAACGGAGTTACACTGAAAATAAAATATTGTCCCAACTCGAGTTAACACTTATTTATGATTTGTGACCATCAACTTGACGAAACATGAATTTGTTAAGTGTGGTTTTATAAATTATTTATTGACCTTAACGTAAACTTCACAGCTGCTTTCTTACGTTTCCAATAAATTCCGTCGAACAATATAGATATCAAATTTAAAACGGCATTAACCAACGAAATGTTTACCTTAAAAATCAATGGTTTTTTAGTTTTATTTTGTACAAAGTATTATTATCTTTTAATTGAATTGATTTAATGCAACTTTCATTTTATAAAAAATTGCTTGACCACAGTTTTTACGCTGTAAATTATTACTTTGTACCAGCTTTGTAGTTTTTTGATTGGAAAAAATATATGTAAGTTTAAAGGATTATAACTTTTGAACTAAATTATTTAGTTATTTCTCTTTGACATGTAAACAGATAACACAATAACTAATTTGGAATGGCCAAAATATTTTAAAAATTGTATTTAAATAAAGAAACGTAACGATTATATTTCATATTTAAGATAAAACCTTAAGCCGTAGGGGTTTTCAACATTTAAATGTATTTTTCTTTTAAAAACAAACGCTTATTTTTCTCAACTTCTTTTTAGTGTAGTTATTAAAAATATTTTTAAAGATTTTAATGTGTGAAAATTTATATAACAAATATATACATATATTAAAAATAAGCTTAAAACTTACCTTTAAACTGCGTTTATTTTAAGGGGTATTTTAACGTAAGTACGGCTTATATAGTAAGTTTATCATTATTAAAATAGAAGGCGGGTTCATGTAGTATTTAATGGTAAAACTAAAAAGTTTTAAAAGCTTTGTGAATTTACATCAGTCAGGTGGGTGCATTACCTTAATTCTATAGCAACAACAAATATAAATACGGTAATCAGCCCTTCGGTTCTGTAGGTAACTTGTGAGTTTTCGTAGCAGGAACATTTTTTAAAATAAAATGCAGGCATGTTCTGAAAATCACTTTTTGTGAAAGTGATTTGAAATCATAAGAAACAAAAAACTTTATATGTTTGTAATTTTAAACCGGTCAGCTAAATGCCTGCCAATATAGAATCACTTGGTTATAATTTCAATACCCTGATTTTGAATTTTGCAATAATTTATATAAATAAATAGCTTATAATAACCATTGTGATTTTAAACCACGTGATTTCGATCAATAACAGTGTGATAAAGATAATACAAAAACTTTTAATTAACAAAATTTTAAATCGTAGTAGGGTTATCTGTGTTTACCCTGACCTTAAAAGTGATTTTACTTATGCAATCCATATCTAATTGCGTATGTCCGTCAAAATAGTCAAATGTAATTATGGGCCTGTTCGTAAATGCCTCACTGCACTGCATCACTAGCGTAAACTTTTAAAAAAAATTTAAAGTAAAGGTTTAGTCAAGTAACTCAACAATTATAATAACAGAAAAACTAAAACAAGTTTTAAAAAATATTTTGTTTTAAATATTCATCTCTTTATTTTATTTTAATATTTTGTTTAACAAAAATAAAACATATTTTTTGTACAAATAAAAACTTTGTTTTTATACTTTGGTTGCTGCAACTAACTTATAAAACCTTAAGAGAAACTACTATTCGCCCTTATCCTGCATTTCGATTCCGCATCACAATATAAATAGATAATAAATATTTTCCAATTTTAATATTAAGAAACAATATTTTAGTACGAAAAGACAAAAAAATCCAAACTAGACTAAGTAAAAGTTATTTGTGGCTAAACTATTTCACAATGTAGGAGGAGGCCAACGGAGAAAATTTCGATTCGTGACAAAATGCAGTAGTAAAGGAGTGATTAGGTTTAAATAAAAATAAAACTACGTCAACGCTTCTGGCTTCGAAGGCAGGGAAACGTAATCATTTAAAGTTGGTGTACTAGAGCTATTAGTACTGTTCGCTGACAAATTCGTTTCTCTTGTACTATTTTTTGATTTCATTAGGGTGCCCATAACAATACCCAAAAACAGAATAAGGCCCACTTGATTGTTGGAAAGGAATTTTTTGGCACAGTCTGTAGGATTATTTATATTTAGGGAATAAATCTGCAAGCAAATTATCAATTATTATTTTAAATTAAAATTTCTACTTTTTTTTATATTACCTGTTGTATTAGATGACCGGCCACCAAACCTACTGAAGCGTAATAGGGCAAAGTTTGATCACAGGCTAGACCAGCAGCAGTAAGCCCAGTTAACATGGCTGCTGTAAAGCCAGACAGCCATATTTTTGTATTGTCACCAAATTTTAAAGCCGTCGATTTGATACCAATTTGTAAATCATCTTTTTTGTCCTGATGAGCATATATAGTATCGTACACTATAGTCCAACAAATACCAGAGAGGTACAAAGGCAAACAGGCAGACCAATTAACCACTCCTTGAGTTGCACACCAGCCCAGCAAAGCACCCCAATTAAAGGCCATACCTAGTACAAATTGTGGCCAATAGGTAACCCGTTTCATTAATGGATATGTTATAACCAGACCTAAGGAACTCGCTCCCAACAATATAGACTCCAAATTTAGCTGTACCAGCACCAAAAGTCCCAAACTCAATTGAGCCGAAAGAAAAACAATTGCATCCATTTGAGATATTTCATTGCATGCCAAAGGTCGTTTTCGAGTGCGTTCTACTTGTTTATCTATATCACGATCCCAGAGATCATTAATAGTACAACCAGCTCCTCTCATTATTAAGGCTCCCGTGGCAAAAAGGCCAAGCATATGGAAATCAGGCCAACAACCAGCTGAAGCACTTAAACCTATACTCCAAGCGCAGGGCCAGAAAAGTAAATAGGTGCCGGTTGGCCGATCTATACGCATAAGTCGTATGTAGGGGGACACAGCCTTTTGAATTTGTGTCGAAATTGTTTTATCATTTTGTTTTTCCATTTCTTTTGTTTTTTGTTGGTTCAATAGGCTTAAAGATTTGTGTAGCCATCTGGAATTGTCCAATAAACCTGCTGTTTTAATAGATTTTAAGTATTGAAAAGAAATTATAGCCGGCGTCCCACGGCGGGCATTTGAATACTTTGTTTTTACCGGTAAAGAGGTGGTAAGGGATAGTTTAGTTTTAAACAAACGGCTGCGCCAAATCAGCATGTCTTACAGTTTACTTAAGCGGCTGAGATTATCGGTTATAGAAGGAATTTATATGTTACCACATATACTTATATTAAGGCTACACTACAAAGCTATTAAACACTTTCAAGAAACATTTATTAAAAACAATTTTACCACTTCAATATCAATAATGGCAAGAACTTTTTATAATTTTTTTACCAACTTATTTGTATGTTTAGTTTATATTTTACATATCTTTTTTATTTCGTAATCTTGACCTCTTCTAGCATTCAGCAAAAACTAGAAGTTAAGGATTTAAAAATTTTAATTGCTTAATACAATGTTAATCCACATTACATTTCTTTTTATATTCTAATGGTTACTTAATTTTAAATTATTTGATTTATTTGTAATTATTAATTTTTTTAGTCATTTTTACTTTTGCCTTTTCTATTACTCACAAACAAATGCGCGCACGTTGTGTTGTTGTTTTTTATTTTAATTGTCAAAAAAATTTAGCTAGAAAAAATCATGACGCACTTATATCAGGGGGGATCGGTTCTACAAAAAAAATTTAATTTTGCTACGACCGTCAGACAGAGGAGAAAACACACAATTTTTTTTGTGGTCTTCTTGGAATACTACAGTTGTTGTTTGTAGAAAAGAAAGAACTACATAAACATAATCAGAATTTGACATTTACATAACGAAATTTCCCCACATAGCTGATTAAACGAGGTCACCTGATATACATGCGCCTTAAGGAAAAATTTTGACTCCAACAAATACAGGGACGTTTTCTTTAATTTGAGTTCCTTCACAGGGTGTTTCACAAATGTAAACTAAACTATCGTTAAATTGAAATAACATGCTCATTGTTATAAATTTTGCCAATTAAGTGGCGGCCACTTATTAAAAAAATAAGTTTAAGTGAATTTAATTAAAGCTTGAAAAATGTATGTACATATTAACATACATACATATATGTGTGTATGAATGTACATATATTTATAATGATGACAAACAACCTACTATTTGCTAAATTCAACTATTGCATATTGAATGCTATATTCGACCGAATTTGAAAATCCTAGTGAGCTGTATTTTTTCTTTTAACGGCTACCTCTTCCGTCTTACCTAACCTTGCATACGTTTAACTTCTGCCTTTAAGGTGTAATACTGTTTTTCTTGCAAACAAATTTACTTCGTTTCATACTTTTATTCTTCTGGCAATTTGTCGGCCAAGTTAAACAGCTCATCACAATTATTGTGTTTTAAGTTTAAAAAAAATCTTTCACAATAAAACCATAAATAAAGTACATAATAAAACACATAATAAAAAAGAAGAAAATAATTTATGTAGATTTTTGAATTTTTAAAACAGACTCGTTCCTACTGACCCCTAAAATATGCAATACTTTTCAGTAATGTACACACTATTCACATTTGTTTTGTTAGACACGAAATTATTTACCATTTGCACGCGATACCACAAATTCGAATATACATATAGCCACTTTAAATTTTTGCACACGCTAATAATATTTCCAATTTAAAAAAATAGGCTAATAAAAGTGATATCAAAGTTAAATTCGTTGTTGAGTTTTGCAAACAGATGTCGATGGTCAATAATCACATACCTTAGCAATATCGAGGAACATGACAAAGTAAACATCAATGTACGATAGAAACAATACAAAAATGTTAAAAATAATTATCAACTAAATATATTGCAGTACGTTTTACAAATAAACAATATTGAGACAAAATCTAGTTAAAAACTTAACTTTTTTAACATCCCCATTAATTGTATACACAATTTGCTTAAATAAATGCATTTTACATATTGACAAAAACTTAGATTTTATAGAAAATAGAAAAATAAAATATTTTTATACCCTTCACATAGTGATAGGGTATATATCACTTTGTCATTCCGTTTGTAATTTCTTTATTATTCATTTGCGACCCCATAAAGTATATATATTCTGGATCCTTATAGATAGGGAAGTTGAAATAGCCATGTCCGTCTGTCCGTCTGTCCGTCTGTCCGTCTGTCTGTCTGTCTGTCTGTCTGTCTGTCCGTCTGTCCGTCTGTTGAAATCAAGTTTCCGGAGTCAAATAAAAAGATACAGACCAGTTAATGGTGTCAAACGATTACAAATATCCCGCTAACAATCGCTATTTAAAATCAGCAAAATCGGTTCACTATTGACCGAGATATAAGCGAAAACCCAGAGTAACCCATTTTTTTTAGGACAAAATCCGTGCATATATCCCCATATATCTCAGTAAGTATAATCACTCTTGCCACAAAACTTGGCACGGATACTCCTAAAGAAGGGACCTAAATAATGGAAAAAGTTTTTTCAGATAGGACCAGGGGAAGGGGTATTTTTCCTACAATTGCACAAATTTGGTGAAATATTTTATGCGCTATATCTCGGAAACTATCACAGCTATCGACATAAAATGTTCTACAAAAAGTAATTGTACGCAAAGATCTACACTTTAAAGAAAAATTTTTTTGAGTGGGGGCAAAAAATGGGGTAGCTCCCATACAAATCGACAATTGTTATAAAATATTCGATACGCTATATCTCGGAAACTATAAAAGATATCCACATCAAATGTTCTCCAAAAAGTGATTGTACGCAAAGATCTACACTTTAAAGAAAAATTTTTTTGAGTGGGGGCAAAAAATGGGGTAGCTCCCATACAAATCGACAATTGTTATAAAATATTCGATACGCTATATCTCGGAAACTATCACAGCTATCGACATAAAATGTTCTACAAAAAGTATTTGTACGCAAAGATCTACACTTTAAAGAAAAATTTTTTTGAGTGGGGGCAAAAAATGGGGTAGCTCCCATACAAATCGACAATTGTTATAAAATATTCGATACGCTATATCTCGGAAACTATAACAGATATCGACTTAAAATGTTCTACAAAAAGTGATTTTACGCAAAGATCTACACTTTAAAGAAAAAATTTTTTGAGTGGGGGCAAAAAATGGGGTAGCTCCCATACAAATCGACAATTGTTATAAAATATTCGATACGCTATATCTCGGAAACTATCACAGCTATCGACATAAAATGTTCTACAAAAAGTAATTGTACGCAAAGATCTACACTTTAAAGAAAAATTTTTTTGAGTGGGGGCAAAAAATGGGGTAGCTCCCATACAAATCGACAATTGTTATAAAATATTCGATACGCTATATCTCGGAAACTATAACAGATATCGACTTAAAATGTTCTACAAAAAGTGATTGTACTCAAAGATCTACACTTTAAAGAAAAAATTTTTTGAGCGGGGGCAAAAAAAGGGGTAGCTCCCATACAAATCGACAATTATTATAAAATATTCGATACGCTATATCTCGGAAACTATAACAGATATCGACTTAAAGTGTTCTACAAAAAGTGATTGTACGCAAAGATCTACACTTTAAAGAAAAATTTTTTGGAGTGGGGGCAAAAAAAGGGGTAGCTCCCATACAAATCGATAATTATTATAAAATATTCGATACGCTATATCTCGGAAACTATAATAGATATCGACTTAAAATGTTGTACAAAAAGTGATTGTACGCAAAGATCTACACTTTAAAGAAAAAATTTTTTGAGCGGGGGCAAAAAAAGGGGTAGCTCCCATACAAATCGACAGTTGTTATAAAATATTCGATACGCTATATCTCGGAAACTTTAACAGATATCGAAATGGAATGTTCTACAAAAAGTAATTGCGCAAGAATGCCTACGCTTTAAAAAAAAAATTTTTGAGTGGGGGCAAAAAAAGGGGTAGCTCCCATACAAATCGACAATTATTATAAAATATTCGATACGCTATATCTCGGAAACTATAAAAGATATCGAAATGAAATGTTCTACAAAAAGTAATTGGGCAAGATTGCCTACACTTTAAAGAAAAAATTTTTTGAGTGGGGGCAAAAAAAGGGGTAGCTCCCATACAAATCGACAATTATTATAAAATATTCGATACGCTATATCTCGGAAACTATAACAGATATCCACATCAAATGTTCTACAAAAAGTAATTGGAACACAAGGCCTACGCTTTAAAGAAAAAAATTTTCGGGTGGGGGATGAAGAAGGGGTAGCTCCCATACAAATTAACAATTTTTATAAAATTTTCGTTACGCTTTTTCTGGAAAACTTTTACAGCTATCGACTTCGAATATTCTACAAAAAGTAATAATCAAATAATTTATACATTTTGGAAAAAAAGTTGGAGAAGAGCAGTGGGACTAGAACATTTAATAAGTTTTATTAACCTTTAAATATGGATAATGTCGAAAACTTTTAAAACTTTCGACCTCAAATCTTCTTCATCTATTTCTATTATTCATATGAACGTTAAAATTTTGTTATTTTTTCTATGAACTTTAAAACTCGCACAAGGTTTTTTATTATATTATTTGCAGTACAAAATTACTCGGCTGGGTATATTTAAAGACCAATGTGAAGGGTATATAAGATTCGGCACAGCCGAATATAGCGCTCTTACTTGTTGAAATAGTTTTTATTGTTTACTTATGTTTTACAGTAAGCAGAAACGGGTTTGCCAATTTTCATGTTTAATATTAACAAATATTATATTGTTTTCTGGTAGTTTTTGATTTATTTTAATGAGGTGTACATATTTTAGACATAAAAATTATTAGTTCATTATATTAAATCTGCCTTCATTTAATTTAAACATCCCAATGACATTTTAACTTTTTAAAGAATCTGATTTGGTTGATTGTTTCCTTAAATCATTAAAATTCTTTTACATTTGTTCGAAATTCTTTTGTGCGTAGAAGGATAGTTAGGATATTAAATAACTTCCTGTTAGATATTTTAGTTGGCAAACTTTTAGGCGCCATATTAAATTTTTTACAAAAACTTGCTGTCTGTCTGTTTGAACTACATTTTTGGATATCATTCAAAGCTTGTAATAAAAACAAGCTGTGAGGATGATAACACTTTAAAGCTGAGATTAAATACCACGCGACAATGCGTAATAGCGTTTTTTTTACATTTTGGACGTTTTTGCAGCTGGTAAACGCTTATGATGCATTTGTAAATAGAACGTAGATCTGATTCTAGCGTGCGTCGCTTATTTGCTTTGTAACTTTCAATATAGAAATATAACTTCCTATGAAGCGGGAACGCAAGAAACGCATGTTATGGACCCTTAGCCTAAGCGCTTAAAAACAGGTGTACACTAAAAGAACTTGGTTCCTGTTTAGAATAGCTGATAGAAAAGTGTGGCGGGCGTGTCTTTATAAAACTTATTAATTAATATATTTAATAAAGTAAATTTTTCGAGCACATAATTTATTTTAATTTTCACATATGGACAATTCCACATAAAACAGCGCTAAATGAGAAGAAATCATTTTCTTCTTTTCAAAAAGGTCGATGAATTTATGTCTAAAAGAAAATAAAAATAATCGATATATAAATAAGTTTGAACATATTTAGGGGACTCACAAGGTGTTCTATTATGTCCTATTGTCATATTGTTATAAAATTTCACATGGTTTTGTTGTCTTTCATACAAAAATAGTTATAAAAATATACTATGCTTATTAAAATGTCACAACAACTACGAGAATAGAACAATTAGAAGACCTTGTGAATCCCCTAATTATATTTTTATTTTTTTGTACCATTAAAAAAATGTAGCCAAATTAATAAACATACACAAAAACTTCAACATCGTTTCACAAAAATTTTTGCGTAAGTCAAAGTCATTTTCTTTTAGTTTTTAAACGATCCGAACTTTAAAAGGATGGAACTTCAGATCGTTTTATCAAATTTCATGAATAATCCCTTTTGGATTTTCCAGTGAGACTTTTCCGTATTTAAAATCGCGTATTTTTACGTAAGCTGCTTTCAACCAGTTCAAAGTTTCGGGAGTCCTTGAAGATCGACTTAGCCCTGGCCGTGGAACATTCATAGCCGAAGCAGTTGCGCGGGCTCTCTGCACCCACGAACAAATTAAATTAACACTCGGTTCGTCACGTATTTCCCGAATACCGAACTTTGAACAAAATTGTCGACGAGTAATTACGCAAGAATCATTACTCTTGAAAAATGCCTCCGAAGTGAGCGCGCAATGGTTACTCGACCAATGCGACATCGTGACTGACAAGTCCGCACAATCGATAATTCCAACGGCGCCACCCTCTCTCCGCACCGTTTGTTACTTTTAGAAAAATTAATTGTATTAAAAATGTAAACTGATAGAACCATCTTAGAAAACTTAATGCTTTTTGCTTTTAAAGAAGGATTGCTTTTAAGCCAATAATATAAAGCCACTAGACGGCCAATATAGTCGCCGAAAATAAATAAATTCTAATGAAATTCTTGGGAGAGAGAATTCAGTCACACTTTTTAAAAAAGGTGCAACTGTAGGATTTTTTCAAAAAAACTATGAACGAAATCCCCTTAAGCTATATTTACACTACCTAAGTTCTCATCTGAGTTGAGTGCCAAAAAAATAAGTTTAAATTTCTATGAGTGTCAAAAAACTATTTGAAATTTTTATTTTTAGTATTACATTACATCTGAGAAATTATAATAAGTCCGCTAATTCTAAAAGTTGTTAAGCTGGTACAAAGTGTATGGCAATACAAAAACAAGCATTTAATCCGGTAACTTTTAAAAACTTAAATTTAAAACTCAGACGTTAAATAATTGGAAAATAGAAAACGTTCTATTTTCAACTGAGGTTAGACAAAAATATTAACAAATGAAAATAGACATGTTATTACACTATAAAAATAAGTCTCAGTTGTGAAACTCAGATGACAACTCAGGTAGTGTAAATATAGCTTTACGGCAACTTGCTGTGTGTTATCTTTTTTGAAAAAAAAACAACAAAATCAAGACATATTGTCAAAATTAAGTTGGGATATACTGGATACTAACAACTAATTTCTTTCTTAATTATTTCAAAAGTCCATTTATTATTTTGGCCACAACATGTATTAGTTTTTGATATTTTGATAATAGAAAATATAATTATCTGAACTAAGATGAGCATTAGAATATAAAATATACTTTTGGCCATATCTCTCATTTGCCAGAATGACACCATAATTGAAAAAGCCATTTCAAGAAAATGCGTTGAAGTTTTCGATTTTCTTACATTTTAGCAATAACAATTAACAATTTAAAGATGAAATTTATAGACAGTATAAAGCTTAACATAAAAAAAAATTTTGCATCGTTAATTTAAAAAAAATGAATTTTTTGAGTTATTACGTTGTTCTGGCAAATGAGCGATATGTACGTATATAAAAACAGGTGTATTCTAAATTTTGTAAAGGCGTGCAATTTAATATTTAAATGTAATAATGTTTTAAAATACCTCGATTACTTTTTTTTAATTATTACTGATAAATTACATCAAATGTAATCAATGTAAACAATGTTGGTTTTGTAATTAATTCGTTGAAATTATCGTGTTATCGTGTAACAAACTTACTTTGTCTAGGCTTGCTCTACTTAGTTAATAGAGATAAAAATATCTAGATTATAAAATGCAGACATGGGTCGAAGATTGGGAAATTAAATTTGTTGTTATATTTAAAATATTACATATGTATTTAAAAATTTAAGTCTAAAGAAAGTTTTAACTTAATGTATACTTCGAGGCATATAATGCTTATTTGTCATTTCGGCATTATTTGTAAGATTTGTAATTTTTCTGCCTTTATATGTTGTAATTAGGGGTTCCCGGGAAATTAATTAATTTTTATTTAATTCTACCTTCCGCTCTCCCGGGTTTTTGTAGGCAGAATTCCGGGAAATTAAAATACAAAAAAATTTGCTTCCTTCACATGTTTTAAGAAACTCATTGGCCTTTATTTATTCCAATTATTCATAGTTCTTAGTAGAAGTGTTAAATCAGGAATAAATTCTAAAATTTTAACAACGAAATTCTTGTTTGAAAATTATTTTTCAGATTGAATGCTTGAAAGCAGTCTTATTGGTTTTTAACCACATCCTAATGTTGAAATTAAACAAATTTTATATTTTTTAATTTTTAATTTATTTAAATATTTATATTTACATACACGTATGTGTTAAAAATAAGAGGGAAACGCAATGTTTTTAGCAAAGCGTCGTCTGACAACTCCGAATCAACTTTCTCCGGCACTTCATCATCACTCACTGGTATGGTTATAAGCACCATTTTATCGGTGTTCTGGGTTCGAATCGAATGCCGTAGTTCGCCCCATGGTTTTTCATTTTTAATTGCTTTTAGAAAAATTAAAAATTTTTATTCTTTTCTTAATGCGTCTTCTTCGTTCAGTATTTTACAATTTATAAATACTTTTTAATTAATGTTAAATTTCGAAAAAAACCAAAAATTAAATCTTCATTTTTAGAATATGTTCTTAAGTTCAAGAATACGATCTCAAAATTAAGATCACGTTCTTTATTTTAAGAATGAAAACACATTTATTATCATGTTTCTAAATTTAAGAACACGATCTTAAAATCAAGATTTCATATTTGATTTTTAGAATTCCTTCTAAAATTAAGAATTAGTCCTTGAGTTCGAGAACGTCAATCCAACTAATCAGAAGTCAAGATTTAAATCGAACGATTTCTGCAATCTACATTCAAGAATTTAATTCTTAAATCTACATAGTAATTTTTCTCTTAGTGTACTTGTAACTATTTTTGTAAATGTATTCTGGTAATAAAACAAAATACAACAAAGGTGGTGAAATTTATTTACAATTATTTCATATTCATATATTTTTAGCCTATTTTACAACTTGTCCTTGTATACATATAGCATTAAAGCACTACCCGTGAGCAGTTAAAATGCTTCCCTTAATATCTAAAGGATATACTTTAAATGTATGTATGTAAAATTAGAAAGCCCAAGCTCCAATGAGTGCAAGCAATAGGTGCGTTCCCGTTCTTCTTGTCAGTAGGCAAAAATGCATCATAGTTTTTAAACATTGTTTTGGCTTAATATTTGACACATAGCATTTTGGTACTTTTGTGATTTTGAACCAACAAAATAGGTAGCATTAAAAGAGGCGGCTGTAGTTACAAAAGGTTTTATTTTTAATTTTTTATTTTGTTGCTAGGAAGCTTTATTTTAGCTTAGCTAAAACAAGGAAAAATACACTTTTTTGGCAAAAAGTCTGGCCGAGAAGATAGAATGAATAATAGAATGATAAAATGAAAACTCATTTGTTTTGACTTCTGGAGCTTTATTAAAGAAGAAGAATTTTAGGTTTTTATTTTTATTTTATAAATACTTAATATTTATAATTAAAAAATTTTTACTCTGTACTTGCAGTAGCTGGGGCTTGAACCTAGGACTTTTCGAACTGCAATACCAGCGCCCTACCATCAAGGCTATCGAGACACTTTGTTTTTTAAATGTTGAGATATTGATATTGATGTTTTGAAGCAATGCGAATAGACTTTATTTAGGAAAACCTAAGTGCGGATCGTTCTTAAAAATTTCAAGTACGATTGTGGATAAATTCAGGATTAAATTGTTGATTTTAAAATGTGTCTTTTCTTCTGTGTAATTTTTAGGACCTGCCAGACACAATATAAAATTTGTTTCTATCTTTGTGTGGTTCAAAAATTAAAACCTTGTCCGATTTGATTTAAAGTTTTAAGGCAGAACTTTTAGGCCTAGTGTCACAATGTTCTGACAGGCGCCCCTTAAATTTAAATCAAAAATTTTTTTCATATAATTTATTTTCACCCTTATATACATATGTATACATATATGTATATATAGAGCAATAAAGATTTATACAATATTTTTTTATTATGTAGTTGCATTTTCTATATTATTCAGAGATTTTTTTATTACAGGGCCTTAGTCAGAGTCGCTAAAAATATAAAAACAAGTGGCAACGATAAACACCTAATTTTAAATAGTTTTTTTTTATCAGTAATTGCTTTCGTGAGTTAGTAATTTGTTTCATGTTTGTATTTTAAGTTGACTTATTTTAATCTAACAATAAATCGTCAGCTGAAATGTAAGACCATGTAACTAACAAAAAATTCCAAATTGATAATTTATAAACACAATTGAGTTTATTTTATAGAAAATCAAATGGCAATAAATTAATTTAATGTTGTACACGAAACTTTAAACAGAATAACTGAAAGAAGAACAAATTGACACGCACCGTCTTTGTAATTTAAAAATTGTTGTTGCTTCTCCTGTAAAATTTTTAAAAAAGGTAGTTTTTGGTCTTGCATTTAAGCTAACGACACGTACATATATAAAAAACAAAACAGCTAAAAAAAATTTCCTACATTGAGCGTATTTTGTACAGATTTCTGTAAGACAAGTCTGGGAAATTAAAGTAACACACGCCTGCAAAATATCTAATCGATTTCCCTCAGATATGTATGTCTAAGTAGTTTTTATTTGGTTTTGTTCGTTTGGTTTTTTTAGCTACTTGCATTTTTTCTTACCGCAAACCGAAGGGAAGTTTAAATTTACGATAGAATGGTTTCCCAAAGATTGTTGCCTTAAATGTAATAAATAAAACATAATTATCGGAATTATCGGAAAAAAATATTAAATGGGAAGAATTTTGAAAATATGGCAGCCTTATGTAGGCCAAATTTTGAAGAAGCAGTATATATTAGTAAGTTGATAAAAATGATAATAATTTTACAAGCTTATCCAAATGTAAATAAAAACAAGTAAAAAAAGTTGTCTTGAATCAAAACCGACCATATTAAACCCTGCAGCAATTAAATATTTTCGAAGTTTTAAAACTAAATACAATATTTTTCGTAATTAAAAAAAATTCAGATTATTCTTTTATATACCAATTCTCGAAAATTTTGAGTAAAAAGCCATTAAGCCTTAATTTTTTATGTTATTACGAGTGTCGAAGTATAAATAAACCCTTCCGAAATATATTACTCTTATTAATCCACTGTAATAAAATTACTTTTGGAATGGAATTTCCAATCAAGTCCACTATATATAAACACATGATAATTGTAAATGACATTCTGATATTTTTGTGTGGGAACAGATTTTTCAAGTTTTAGAGAAGTATTACTTTTAAATCGCAGTATAGGTGTAATGTAAGGTAAACAATTATTTCCTTTATATTTGTGACATTTTTATCTAAACCTAAAAAGAGTGGAAGATCTTGAAGAGGCACAATATAAGGTTACTCTTATGAAAGGTCCCGAGATGTTATAGAGGTTGTGAAACACCTTATGTGCCGCTGTCAAGGCTGCATATTCGTTCTTTTACGATTGACCGGATAAGATCTCTAGTTGGGTCAACGGCAACACTGATTGCAGTCTATGCGTTAAATATTTTTTAACTAGGTGTTTTTATCATAGTTTGTATTTGATTTCATTTAACAAAGAGAAGATAAGAGAAAACACAACATATCAATTATATCGAGTAGTAGTATTCTATTTTACAGATAGCACTCTCATTGTATTAAAAAAAACGATCGTATCTTTTTAAATGATAACAAAATGTGACAAAAACATATTTGCGTAGTTCACAAGGTATGCTATCATGTCTTATTATCTTCTTAATAAAAATATTTATATGAAATGATTTAAGGAGACATCCTGCGTTTAAAAAACCATTTTAAGTCCAAAGCTAAATTGCTTTGAAAACGAGGTAATACTTACTTCAGATAACATAATTTGTGAATTGCCTAATTGAGTAGATACATACATATATGCAGGTATGTATATAAGATTCATGCACATATGCAGAGTTGGGCAAAATACATGCTTTGCTGTACTTGAAATACAAAATACTTCTTCCGCTTGTATTTCAAATACAAAATACCAAATACTTTCCAGTCCAGTATTTCAAATACAAAATACAGTATTTTAGTATCTTTTATTTGAAATACAAAATACAAAATACATTTATAACCATTAATCATGAACACAAGATTTTTAAAAGTTTAATCAGATAAGCAGCCTCTTATAGAAGAATATATAAATCCTGCTAAAAAAAACAATCTTTCTACCGGTCCTGATGAAAACAGACTGGCGTTAAATTTTATGAAAACAGTTCTCTGCAAGGCACATTCAACAAGGTAAACCCTTTTTGTGTTTGAACGGTAGAATGTCAAAAAAATTAAAAATTTTATACAAAACTAAATTTTTATAACGTAAAAATGACAAATTGATATTAATCAGCTGGGCCCTTAATATTACCTGGTTAATGTGTCTTGGTTCTCTGTATGTGCCTTGTATGTGAAAAACAAATTAAATTAAAAGTAAAGTAATATCAAGGCGAATTCGAAAATTCGCCCTCCGCATTTCTTTTGTATACCCTTCACATAGTGATAAGCAAGGCACATTCAACCAGGTAATATTAAGAACCCAGCTGATTAAAATCAATTTGACGAAATAAAAATAAATTTTATATGGAATTCTTAATTTTTCTGACATTCTACCGTTCAAACGCAAGAAGGAAATGCAGAGGGCAAATTTTTTGAATTCGCCTTGAGTTTACCTTGTTGAATGTGCCTTGGTGATAAGGGTCATTCCGTTTGAAATTTCTTTATTTTCCATTTGCGACCCCATAAAGTATTAATATTCTGGATCCTTATAGATAGGGAAGTTGATATAGCCATGTCCGTCTGTCAGTCTGTTGAAATCAAGTTTCCGGAGTCAAATAAAGTGATAACTACCAAACTTTTGTAAATATCATGGAGACAATCGCTTTTTAAAATTAGCAAAATCGGTTGACTATTGACCGAGATATAAACGAAAAATCAAAATAACCAATTTTTTAGGACAAAATCCGTGCATATGTACATCATTATATATCTCAGTGAATATAGTCATTCTTGCCACAGAACTTGGCACGGATACCCTGAAAATACGGACCTCAAAAGGAAAAAGATTTTTTCAGATAGGATCAAGGGAAGTGGTTTTTTCTCTGCAATTGCACAAATTTAATGAAATTTTTCATGCGCTAAATCTTACAAATTATAACAGCTATTGACCTACACTTTGGAGAAAAAATTTTTTGAGTGGGAGCAGGAGAAAGTGTAGCTCCCATACAAATTAACAATTTTTATGAAATTTTCAATTCGCTACATCTGGGAAACTTTAACAGCTATCCACTTCGAATTTTATACAAAAAGTAATTGTATGATAAGGCCTACACTTTGAAAAAAATTGTTTTTGGGTAGAGGCAGGGGAAGGGTTAGATGCCATACAAATAAACACTTTTTATGAAATTTTCGATACGCTATATCTCGGAAACTATAACAGCTATCGACTTTTGGTATTCTAGAAAAAGTAATTCGATGATAAGACCTACTTTTAGAAAAAAAGGTTGAAGAGGAGCAGGTGGACTAGAAGATCCCATAAAAATTAACAACTTTTATTAACCTTTTGATACGAATAATGTCGAAAACTTTTATAACTCTCGACCTCAAATCTTCTTCATCCATTTCTATTATCCATGCGAACGTTAAAATTTTGTAAAGTTTTCTACGGACTTTAAAACTGGCACAAGGTATTTTTATTATATTATTTGCAGTACAAAATAATTAGGCTGGGTATATTAAAAGAGCAATGTGAAGGGTATATAAGATTCGGCAGAGGCAAATATAGCAATCTTACTTGATGTGTTTAAGTGTGAATGTAAAAAAATTTTAATTTGTATACAAAATTTAATTTTTTTGACATTTACATTTCCAAATATCCGCTTAGATCTTGATATTACCTGAATGAGTGAGCCCTGGGAAAGAACGTACCTTGCTAAGGCGAAGACGTGAATGAATACGAAGTCAAAGTTTCCATTTTTTTTTAAATTGTAACATTTTTTAATTTTTCTAATGACAACTTTTTGTATAACAAAAAAATGTATTTTGCGAAAATGTGTTTTGCCATCATAAGTATTTCAAATACAAAATACAAAATACTTCAGTGTTGGGTATTTCAAATACAAAATACATTAGAAGGCGGTATTTCAAATACAAATACAAAATACGTATTTGTATTTCAAATACGTATTTCAAATACAAGTATTTGAAATACTGCCCAACCCTGCACATATGTATGTAAGTATGTAGACTTGTATAATTTAGTTGTGAGTTAAACTTACTTTGAGATATTTGGGCTCTGAAAAATTTGGCATATTTTGAAAAAAAATTCTTTATTTCATATGTTAAGAGAGCCTTGCTACTTTTCTACCTTGGCCGCTTAACTTTAAGTGTTGCCAGATGAGTAATAACATCTCGAAACTAATATGTTATATGCAGTTGAGAGCTAGTTTTGGAATTATGATTAATATGGTTTACTATAGTTATTATATTAATTCATTACAGTAAAACTCGGTATGAAGACTGGTTATATAATGTCTTGAATATATGCAAAATTTTGTGGGGATAAAGTAATATTTAAGACAATTGTAGTCAATCAGGCTTAAAACTTTTTTCAATAAGCATCTTCCTTATTCAAAAAAAAATTTTGTGCCAATTTAATGAATTTGTTGTCAGAAACGCGATTGTCCTCGTATCTTCATTGCAAGAAATAAATCGATATGGTTAGAAAAATGCATAAGGTGCTTCTAAGATGATCGGTATAATTGAAGGTGTGTCGTCAATAATAAAGCCGCTTTTGACAGTCTGATTCACGCAAAGGTATACCAAGCCATGTCTGAATTTGGCATTCCTGCGAAATTAAAAAGACTGCAGAATGACATTGACTGAAACAAGATTTTCAGTGAAATTTGAAAATGATATTTCCGAACCGTTTAGCACCTAATAGGGATTCAGACAGGGCGATGAAGCTGTGTTTGGCGTATTCGAAAGAAAGTTTCTTCGTAAAATATATGGGCCAATTTGTATTAGCGAAGTATTTCGGCATCGCATGAATTATGGCTTGTATAAGCTGTATGACGACATTGATGTAGAAATAGAAAGATTGCGTTGGCTGGCTATATTGTACGAATGGAATAAGATATTTAGAAAGGGTGTTGAACACGACCCCGAAGGCCTGCAAAAAGAGGACAGTCGAAGCTCCGTTGGAAAAATCAGGTCCAACAACATCTTGCTGATATCCGGAAGTGCAGAAGATGGAGGCGCTTGGAGATCAGTCTTATCTCGGCTAAAGGCCTAATCAGGTTGTGGAATGCCAGTCAAGAAGAAGAAGAAGAAGTCTTAAGCTATATTTTTTGGATGTTACAAACAACCAAACAGCCCATAAAAATTTATTATAAATATAAAACTTGAAATATTTATATCAACTGAACATATGCTTAAAGGTGTCCAATATTTTTCAAAAGCACTTTCACGCTTTATAACATCAAGTAGTACAAAAGCAGAAAAACGTTTTTTATTTCTAAAAAAGTTTTATTGTAGACCACCAGGCTGTACTAAATATCGACTCTAAAGGCCTAAAAACTAGTAAAGCGTAATTGCAATTGTTAAACCCCCAAATTTACAGACAAATCATTAATACTGGCAGCCTTGTCCACAATTCTTATCTGCGTTTATGGATTTAA
Source organism: Melanophora roralis (assembly GCA_963583895.1). Classification (NCBI taxonomy): domain Eukaryota; kingdom Metazoa; phylum Arthropoda; class Insecta; order Diptera; family Rhinophoridae; genus Melanophora; species Melanophora roralis. The sequence goes on along the minus strand of OY757187.1, from coordinate 22,028,697 downwards.
ATTCTTTTGTTTAAATACACACTGTACTGATGTTCGTTTTTATTTACAATGTAGTTGTTGAAAACAATTTAAAAAGAGCTAAACTTTTTGTTTAGGAGAATCAGTATTAAATTGGCTTTCACCTGCTAAACGTGTTAGTTTATTATTAGATATTAAAAATTATATTTTTGTGTTTGATTTTAATTTAGACTTAATTAATTTTAGTTTAATAAACATATTTATTAAAAATGAATCACGATCATGGCAGTATGGATGATTCTAAAACGTGCCCTATGATTATGTCCGTAAGTATGTATAATAACGTATGTACAGATGTACATATTTATTAACAAAAGTAGACTTAATTTGGTAAATTTATTTAAATTAGATTTAATTTGATTATTGTTTGAGTGTATGGCGAGTTTCTCTTTAATCGTATGCAAATTTTATGTTTTAAGAGAATCTTTTAGTGATAATGTAGTTAAGAGTGTTTTCTTTAATACGTTAGTGTTGCCACAGCTTTAGTTTGTGGATGGCATGCACTGTTTTGGATTTAGTAATAATTTCCAAATATTTTTTTAAATAAAACTTAATAATCCTTCTTTTAAAAGAAGGAATAAAAAAGAAGTTTTTTCAAAATTACTTAGAAAACCTATGGTTTTTATAGGGGTTATTCTACATAACAAAACCTAAAATCATAAAACCTTGTTTCTAAAATATGAAACGAATTGTTTTCAAACAGAAAAAAAAATTATCATAATACTACTCACATAGTCATAAGAGAAGATATCAGTTTATCATTCCGTTGTTATTTTTAATATATTCATTTGCCACCCTATAAAGTATTTATATTTCGGATCTTTATAATTGCATAGTCGATTAAACATGTCCATCAGTCCGCCTGTTTAAATTGAGTCTCTGGGCCCAAGACAAATTTAAAGAATTCCGCTTTGATGTCAACCATCAGAAATATCCCTGAGATGATCCTCTCAGATACCCCATTTATACATCAACTAAAGCCACTGTTACTACAGAACTTGGCATTAAAAATTTGGACGACGGTAAGCTAATTTAGGGAGTTTCTTTTTAACAGAACCAAGTGATGTCCTTCTTACAAATGCACAGATGCAAACGTACGAAGTTAATTATATTTTTTAATACAATAACATCTTGACATTAAGCCTGCCTTATATATATTTTATTATATTTTTATCATTTTTAAAACAATTTAGCTACACCGGATAACAGGGGATACAAAAGAGCCAATGTTAAGGGTAAAAATTGTCGGTATAGCCGATAACGCTCCTAATTATTTTTATGCTGTTAAAAATATCAAAATGTGTTCTTTTAATTATCGATGTACATATGTATCAGTGTTGCCAAGTCTAAATTGAGAAATATCCCTAAATCCAAAAAAAAAACTATAAATTAATAGCCCTAAAATTAAAAAAAAACCCAAAGAGCAGCCCTTTGGTTTTTTTATTTATTTCTTAAAAACGCGCTCTAAAAAAATTTTTTTATATGACTTTTATACTTACATATATGTATGAATTTCACACAAGAAATGTTTTCACGCGTGCACACGACATGTATCAATTCTGCAGTGGAAAATTTGACAAGTTTTATGTAATATTCGCCTTATGTAAAACCTTCCTACCAATTAAAATATTTTCACTTTGGCAGCACTAAACAACAAAATAGTAAATAACTGCACAATTAAAAGCATAACTTCAGGCGAAAAATTTTGAATTTTTTAAATCTTTTTTAGATTAGGTTTTTGCTAAGCACTTAAATATGCAAGATATTAATTTACACACGCACACACACATACATATATAATTACTAACATGCCAGTGTAGATTTTTGTATGTAAATAAAGGTTAAACTTCACCAGCAAAAAAAATTCGATATTAAACCATATTTAACTTTTTTTGAAAACAGGGGTATAAAAAACACACAAAGTAAGAAAAAATATTTATTTAATTAATCTATAAGACTACTATGTAAGAAGATATTTCGTTTAAACAAAAAAAGTAAACAAACCAAGTGCAATACTAAAGCAACCTTTTGCTTACTCGCTTATCAATGAGATATTTCATGATAAAGCAGCAGACATGTAAAATTAAGAATTTAAAATAAAAGTGAGCGCCACTATTTATTTTTTTTAGTTTTTTGACCTCTTTTGTTTTAATTTTTTTTAAACTTTAGGTCTTTTTATATACATATTTATTTTTAAAAAATTTTTCAATATTTCACCACTCCGTTGCGGCATTATCAGAAAGTTGTTGTTAAAGATTATCGATCGTTATTATGGGTATTAAATCAGCTTTATAAACAGTTTTCAAATTACAATAATAATATTAACTTTTTTACTTTTTTTTTTCTTTTTTTTTAATACTATTATTGTAATTTGAAAATTGTTTACGAAAAACCGAAAGATGAAAATTAAGTTAAAAAAATAAAAGCGCTTTATTCAGCTTTACCTTAATTTTATAAAAGTTATTGTACGTTGTAATAGGGGATAACATATCCTGTGTAAGTTATAAAAATAGCTTTGTACCAGATTCTGCAAAGACTGCCCCCTTTCGTGGACCAACCTTCTGACTATATTACTCCCTACACGGACTTTGATGGGGTTTTTGAATTTCTAATTCCCTCCAGGGGTGAATGGTGTAGGGGTAACCCTGGGGAAGCTTATGACACTAGGATCTTTACGAACGGCTCTAAGTTGGACTGCGGTGCTGGATCCTGTGTCTTCTCAAAGGAGCTGGGCGTAAATGTGACTAAGTCTTACGTTCAACGATCACTGTCGCAGCTGCAAGAATAGGGAAAAGGAGGAATCAGTTTTTCATGTTCTCTGCGAATGCCCTGCTCTGGCTGTGAAGAGGCACAAATTTCTTGGCCATCATGTACTGGATAACCTAGGGAATGTATTTGCGATTGGGCTGAACGAGCTATCGAGATACATCAACGCGACAGGGTGGGTCTAATACTCCATTTCCCCTTGAACCATTGTTTAAGGGGACCTATCGAGTGGTGTAGTGTTGTCAAAACGGGGTCATTTAGACTCTACTTGGTAGTTTGCGTGCATCGAAACCAACAAAGCAACCATATTCGAAAACGACAGCTATTATGGGTATATAAGTGTTATAGATATATGTATGTATAAGGCATTTTATAAATTCCAAAATATTGACGTATTTATTGAGGGGTACTGGGGTGTTGAATTATTCAGACTTTTGCAAAACCCGTTATTCCAATAGTTTAAATAGATAAAAGTTTTAAAAACCCGATTTATATTTTTTCAACTAAAATCCCCAATTAAGAAGTTTCTATTTACTTATTAGCCAGGGCAACCAAAATATGCTAAAATATGTAAAAAATATGCGTCAACAAATTAAAAATATATGTTTTTAAAATAATAATGATTGGAACTAAAACCTAAAATTCGGAAAACGCTGGATTTAAAATCAAATTGAGTTACCGAAATAACGAATTAACATTGCCAAAAAATCTCAGTACCAAATAAATGAAGGGAAACCAAAATGATGTTAAATAATGTTTTATTCAACGGCTTAAAAACTTTCGGGTATCAAGTTTTTGTCAAATCAAAATAAACCGGAATGGAGTTCGCTTTTAAATAAAAAATTTAAAAAAAAAATAAAACACTCAAAAGTTTTTTTGCTAAGTTTTTTTTTGTTTTATATAAAGAATTCAAAAAATGCTTTTAAATGGGTTATACAAAAAAATTTGCTCTTAAAGAAAAAATATGCCAAATTATGAAAATAATATGTCCTAACGAATTGATGCCAAAATTTTGCAAAATTCTGAAACGGATGATAATAATTATGGGTTTCGCTTCAAAATAAATATTTAAATCAAAAAACAAAAACTTGCATAAGGTGACAATTAACACTCGAAAGATTTTTTGTTAGGGGTATTTAAATTATATATAAAAAATTCGAAAATGCTTTAAAAACGGGTTCTACAAAAAATATGCTCTAAAGGAAATATATGTATATAATAAATATGCGAAAATATGCCCTACCAAATCGATGCCAAAATTTTGCAAAAGTTCCGAAACGAAAGAATAACAACATTATAGGCTAATGGGCCGCAAGAAAAAAATATAATTTTACACATTTTTGGTTGCCCTGCTTATTACTAAAAAGTTAACAACTGTAACTATTATTGTAACCAAGGAAAAACAATTGTTTTTGTTTTATTTAAAATCAAATATAAATAAATTAATTTATTGGTTATAGATTTTTTTTATATATAAATAATTGACCCGTTTTATTTTTTTTTACAGTTCCACGGTGGTCACTGCGAACGCATTTTATGGAATGCCTGGGTTGCCAGTACTGTCACCGAATTCGTATTCTCCGCTTTGGCCATCTTTTTAGTATCTTTCCTATACGAGGCTTTAAAATTTGTACGCGAATACTTTTTACGTCAAACTGTTAAACGAGAAACGGAACGGGCTGCGGTTGAATTGCAAAGTAAAAATGGTGGCGCATGTAACTCTGCAAATGGTCCAACTTGTCATAGTACAAATATGCCAGAGATTCGTCAAAAATATTACATTGAAAATATTTTTTCAAAACCTCACCTCATACAATGTCTGTTCTATTTTATACAAATAGTTCTCTCCTATTTACTGATGTTGATCATCATGACTTTTAATTATTGGTTGTGTTTGGCTACAGTTCTGGGCCTGGGTTCCGGTTACTTTTTCTTTGGCTGGATAAAACAAAATGCTTACGAAATTGAATGCTGCAATTAATTTATAAAATTCTGGCAAATGGTGCTTTTGAGCAGAATTTTGTTTTGTTCAAAAAACGTGATATGTTTGTTTAATAATTAAAAAATGATTTATATTTTTCCATTATAAATAAGTTATTTTAATTTTAATATTAATTTTAATGATTTAATTATAAGTTAAAACAAAAATTTTGCATTTAAGGTTTATGCTTAAGTACTTTTATTATTTTTATAACTATAGAAAATTTATGTTACTAATAATTGGTATTAATTTATATTGCTTGACTGTAATTTGTATTGATTTTCTTGTAAATTATATACATATGCAAATATAAACATACACATTTAAGTAGGTATACATAAGGTAACAGAATATGTACGTACATATAAAACGTTACTATATTATTGCTGATAAAGAAAACTTTTAAATATTTCAAACAGATTTTATATATTTTTTTCCTTTATCATGCGCCTAAAGGGATTTGTTGTTATTTAAACAAGCTCTAACATTTATTTCTTAAAGTATTTCTAATAGTAAACCAGTGCTGAAGTTTATACACCCAAAATAAAAACCATAGACAATACGGCAGGATACCGGCCACAGCCTGTTACAATTAAAATATATGAAAATTATTAGTTTGACGCCATTGCAGTAACTAGACTACAGGGCTACAAAATCACTTCTGTCGCCAACTTAAGAGAGTTTCTTTTCTTCACGAGGTTTGAAATAAAATATGGTAAAAACAACTTTACGGAATACTTCCTAAATAACTTACAGTCAGTTACTGTAATAATTTTTTGAGTGTAAGTCTTCATCGCCTAAGGGGGCTCCCATACAAATTTTGAAAAATTGTACAGCTTCCAGGATGCCCCTGTATAGGTCAAATGTAGGACTGACCCCGTTTAATTTTTCTTTGCAAACATTTTACAAACATACTTACCTTATCACCACTCCGTTGTGGTGTTGCCATACAAAATTTGAAAAAAATGGGGTAAATACCCCTACAACTTCCCCGGAGTCGCCCTTAGAGGAACACAGTGTATCGCAGACTCCCATTAGTTTTCCCTCTCAAATATATTCCTATCACCATCGCCTAATGGGATTGACATACAAAATATACAAAAATAATGTAAAAACGCCCATAACTTCCCCAAAGTCGGCCTTAGAGAAATAAAAAATACAACCGACATTCATTACATTCCATTCCCAATCATTTTCCTGGAACATACTCACCCCCTATCTCCACCCCTAGGGGGTTGCTATACAAAATTTAAAAAAAAGGGGAAACCCCAAACAACATCCCCGTATTCGTCCCTAGAGGAATAAAATGTATTACAGACCCCCATTAGTTTTCCCTCTCAAATATATTCCTAAAAAATACGTACCCCCTATCACTATCGCCCAATGGGGTTGCCATACAAAATTAACAAAACGATGTAAAAACGCCCATAACTTAACCAGATTCGGCCTTAGAGAAATAAAGTGTATGACCGACACCCATTAGTTTCCCTCCCAAACAATTTCCTAGAATTTACTTACCCCCTATCCCCACGCCCTAAGGGGGTTGCCATACGAAATTTAGAAAAAAGATGTAAAAACGCCCATTAGTTTCCCCTCCCAAACAAATTCCTAGAATGTACTTACCCCCTATCTCCACGCCCTAAGGGGGTTGCAATACGAAATTCAAAAAAGTAGGGTAAAAACCCAGACAGCTTTCACGGAGTCGTTCCTTGAGAAAAAAAAAGTATTACAGACCCCCATTAGTTTTCCCTCTCAAACATTTATTTATTTATTTATTTATTTATTTATATTTTCCATTCCCTGTACAACAAGAAATAATCTTATAATTAAAGTACAGGAACGCAGTAGGTAACAAATAGTTTATAATAACACAAAAACTTAATTTAAAAAAATACACAACATAGAATAATAAGAAAAAGTACAATAATTAAAATGGTATTGAAAACAAATTTATTTAAAATAATTGAATAAAAACATTTTAAAACTATTAGCGTTGCTATTTACTTGTTGGACAAGTGGAAGAATGTTCCAAAGGCGAGAGGCATGCACATAAAACTGCCATTCTGAGACTAGGTAATGATGTCTGGGAATAATAATATTTCTTCTACGTGGTGATTGGAAAAATTGTAGCCTGTCATATAAATAACCAGGGGTCCGTTTATTTATTACCTTATGTAAAAACATAAGAGTACGTATTTTCAGCAAATTCTCAAAGGAAACGCCATAGAGATTACTTGAAAATGAAGAAACATGATCAAACCTTTTCAAACCATAAACGTACCTTACAATGTTGTTAAACAAAACATTCAACTTTTCCTTGCTAACTGAGTCACAATTTCCAAACAATTCACACCCATAAACTAAATTCGGAACAAGATAAGTCTTCGCAATTAAGCATCTTATTCTAAAAGGAGTAAAATACTGTGTAGACCAGAGTGCTCGTAGCTTAACATAAGTTTGGCCAACCAATGAGTTGACATGACTATTCCACGTCAATTTGTCATTAAATATAATCCCAAGATTTTTTGCCGCATTAACAATCTCAATTTTCTCACCGTTTATGACAATGTCCTCAGAAATCGCAGGACTAGTGGTCTTTTTATGGATTACGATGCATTTAGACTTTTGCGGATTTATACTAAGCCCATTTGCAGTCGCCCAGAGGTAAATGTTGTTCAGTTCATTATTCAAAATAGCTATGCTTGAAGAAACGTTCTGAATTGAGCTACTCAGACAAAGTTGCACATCATCTGCATACAGATGGATTTTGCACCTTCTAAGTTGTGTCGGCAAGTCATTTGCGTAAATGGAAAAGAGAAGTGGTCCCAAAATTGAGCCTTGCGGCACGCCTCTAGCAAGGGGAAGAGAGTTTGACCATTCATTGTTAACAAAAACGGATTGTGTACGGTTAGCGAGGTACGATGATATAAGCTTTATTGAAGTAGCTGAGAAGCGAAAGAAGTGTTTAAGTTTGGACAGGAGAATACCGTGATCTACGCTATCGAAAGCCTTAGAATGGTCAAGAAGTACTAAAAAGTTTATGTTGCCAGTTTCTAGTTCCTGCCGAATATTCTCACTGACTTCAATAAGAGCAGTAACACAGTTATGGTCAGAACGAAAACCAGATTGCATATTAGAGAGAAGACTTTTCTCATTAAGATAATCGACCATTTGTCGATACAAGAGTTTTTCAAAAACTTTCGAAAGAAAGCATAAAATAGCTATAGGGCGATATTCTCCATTTGGTTTGGATAATGGAATGACCTTCGCATGTTTCCATTTAGCAGGATACATTCCTGACATTATAATGGTATTAAATAAGTGGGCAACGTAAGGAAGAATTAGTGGCAAAAGTATCCTTATAAATTTAGGGTGCATATTGTCATATCCCATAGCATTAGATTTTATTGTTGAAAAAGTAGATATTATATCATGCTGAGTTATACAATTGAATTTAAACACGTTCTCCTCAAATAAAATATTGTCTGTGCTCGAAGAAACCGAAGAAAAATTGTAAAAACCTGAGTTAGGTTGGACCACTGGAATATTCGTGAAAGTCTCATTGAGATCGTTCGCATTCACTGGGCAATCGCCATTACTACTCGCATTGCAAATTCCTATTTCACGGATGGTTTTCCAAGTTTGCCTAGATTCAACTGCAGATCTAAATCGATTAGAATAGTATTCCATTTTTGCTTTCCTAATAACCTTGTTGACATTTTCTCTAGCAAGCTTAAACCGTTGTTTCAACTCAGTTGTTTTAAACTTTTTCCACCTGGAATAGGCAATGTCCCTCAGCTCTATAGCACTTTTAACAGTATTTGAAAACCAAGGTTTATTTTTGTTCAAGATTTTCCTGTGTTTTAAAGGTACAGTTGAATTGAAAAGATATTGTATGTTATGCTCCAAGAAAGACAATTGATCATCAACAGAGGGCATATAAAAAATACCACTCCAATCAATAAGGGGAAATTGTTCGTATAATTGATCGAAGTTAACGTTATTAAAGTCATGATAACTGAAAGACTGTTCAACAACTTGGGGTTTAAATTTATAGGTTAAAAAGATTAGGTCATGTTTCGAGAAACAAGGTGCAGATATCTGATCATACAGCACTACATTTGAGGTACTAGATACAAAGAAAATATCAATCAGCGTACTTGTCGTTGACGTATGGTGCGTTGGACGTGTATTATTAACGGGTAAAAGGCCAAGAGATAACATGTTAACAGTAAGAGTTGTCTCCGATAAAATATTTGAATTAAAGTCACCAGAAATTACGATATCATCATATTCTGTTGTAAGCGTTTCTAACATGGAGTATAAGTTACTTAAAGGTACTCTATTATTTGGTCTGTAAACACAACCTAAAAGCACTTTCTTGCCAAACGAAAACAATTCAACAAAAACAAATTCGACATTCCTGACCCTTTGTGTAAATGAGCTACTAGAATATGATGACTTTCGGCAAAGTTTGCAAGGTATTCCATTTCTGACGTAAATGGCAACTCCACCTGCAAGACTTTCCCTATCAGCTCTAAAAACCTTGTATCCATTAGGGCATATAAGACTGTCGGGAGTCGAATTTGAAAGCCATGTTTCAGAAACACTAATGATGTCTATGCTAGAGTTCTCAAAAACAAGTTTAAATTCATCCGTCTTATTGTTTAAACTTTGGGCATTTATATGTGCGATAGTAAGTCCTGTCTTATATTTAGCCAAAATTCTCACCATATTCATCGTCAAATCATTGGAACTTCCACCTAAAATACAATCAGAACTCATTTAAACACATAAACAAATACGCAACGCTAATAGCAACAAATGATTTAAAAATTAAAAGTATAAAGCTGTCTTTAGCATATAAATGAACATTAGTAAACATATTGCACAAGCATACAAGAAAAAAAACAATTAACGTAGGTGATGAAAACAAACATAACATAGAAAAAATATTAAAATATAAAACAATATAATAAAACAATAAAATATTAAAAATAAGGTAAGACATATTTAAAATAAAGCAAAAAGAAACAAATATAGAATACGTATGGAGGAAAATAATAGTTAACTTATTCTGAGTGCAGAAAAAACTGATGCAGTTGTTCCGGAAAATTAATTGGTAGGGGTTTATCATTTTCTTTTATTTTTATGTGGACGATTCCCCGTAGTGTAAAAACTGACTTCAACAAATTTTCTTTCTTTAACCGAAGTGCAGTTTTAAAAATACCATGATTGTACGGTGTAAGGTTCTCATTAATATAAAAAGGGCAGTTACTATCAAAACCAGCATCATAAAGCCGTAATGACGATTTGTTTTTTCGACGATAGTCTGCAACAGTTTTCAAGAAATAATTTTTATCAAAAGGGGAGTTTAGTCTTACAACAATTGGAGGGTCTTCGACGTTTCTGTGTTCTTTAAAATGTTGTACACGAAAAATCGATTTAAAAAACGGCATTGAAATATTTAATTAATATTCCTAAAAAATACTTACCGCCTATCACCATCACCTAAAGCTATATTTACACTACCTAAGTTCTCATCTGAGTTGAGTGTCAGAAAAATATGTTTAAATTTTGTGTCAAAAAACAATTTGAAATTTTTATTTTTAGTATTACATTATATCTGAGAAATTATAATAAGTCCGCTAATTCTAAAAGTTGTTAAAATGGCACAAAGTGTATGGCAATGCAAAAACAAGCATTTAATCCGGTAACTTTTAAAAACTTAAATTTAAAACTCAGACGTTTAATAATTTGAAAATAGAAAACGTTCTATGTATTTTCAACTGAGGTTAGACAAAAATATTAACAAATGAAAATAGACATGTTATTACACTATACAAATAAGTCTCAGTTGTGAAACTCAGATGACAACTCAGGTAGTGTAAATATAGCTTAAGGGGGCTGCCATTCAAAATTTACAAAAGTGATGTAAAAACGCCTATAACTTCCCTTAAAATCGGCCTTAGAGAAATAACGTGTATGACAGACCCCCTTTTGTTTCCTCTCCCAAACATATTCCTAGAATATACTTACCCTGAATTTCCATCGCCTTACGGGTTCCCATACTAAGTTTGGTAAAATTGTAATAAATCCCCTTTTAAAAATCAACTTTTAAATAAATATTATGTAAAATGTGAGTTTTTACCTTAAAACGAAATTTGTATTTTATATTAGAAAAATGTGTTTATCTTTATTGGGGGTAAAACAAAATCTACAACCGAACAAAATTATATACTATTCTTAATTTTAAATACATATTAAAACTTAGATTGATAATAGAAATATTATTTGCAAATATTTACTTCATAAGTTAGATGTATAATTTACAAAGTAATTTTAAAAAAATGACTAAAATCTGAATACTTATAAGAAATTTTCTTTAAAAATTATTTGTATTTAATAAATATTTATAATTAACTTTAAATATAAATCAAACGATATTATAAATATTGAATTTACAAAAACAAAAAGTCACAAACATTTATGTTTTTACTACACACAAACATTGTACATACAATAATTATTAAAATACTATAAAATCATCTCAATGTAATTTTGTTTAAATTTAATTTGTGGCACTTATTTATTTGTTCAAAAGCAACGAAATAATCTCGACGGTATTTTTTTTTTATTAAGATTTGTTAAAGAGTATCCTGTTTTCTGTTGTTTTTAAAAATTGTAATGATTTTCTAGGTTTTAAACCTTACACGGTTGAATAAAGGTTATTTAGAGTTTATGTACTTCTCATAAGCCGGTGGCACCTGCTGCCATCATGCCGCCGTGGTGATGATGATGCATGCCACCATTTTGAAAATACATGTAGTAATTGTAGGGCTGTTGAGAGGCGGCTGCAGCAGCCACAGCCACTTGCGTTGCCGCCACTTGATGTTGAGCACTTTCACAGTCTAACAGCTGTTGAGAGCCCGTGCCAGTTGCTCCACCCACAGGTGAAGGTGTCAGAGGCAGACCCGTGGGTATACCACCACTAACGGGATTGCCCACTTGACAACTGGCTCTTAAAGCTACTGCCTGATGATGGGCTAGTATATCACTGACTGTATGAGATGAGGGCCAACCGTGGGCAGCTGCTGCCGCGGCCGCCGCTGTGCGCATTTGATGAGTTTGTGTTGAACTTGGTTGCGGTGGTGAGGGGCTGCCACAAGATACGGCTGATTTCATATTATAAGCACTATAGGGTTGATAATAAAGGTGAGGGTGATGAGCATGTGCTGCTACCGCTGCTGCAGCATGTGAATGATGAGCGGTCGCTGCTGCCACAGCTGTAACGGCGGCATGATGACCATGATGATGGGCATGATGGTGATGTGAATGGTGGGCGACAGCATGTGTGTGGGAGTGTTGTGAAGAAGCATTGGATGTTGCTGGGTTTCCTGCCACCACCGAACCTGTATTATGATGGTGATGATGATGATGTGTTATGGTACCCAATTTATTGCGCAGTATTCTCGATATTGAACTGACACTGGGCACATTTGTTTTGTCGCAGATGCCTTCACTTAACAAACGATCACGTATTTCCCAAGCAAATATACCAGGATCTCTCTGTTTTAATTCTCTTATATAGTTTACTACTTTAGGTGTTGTTACACGGGGCTTTGAGCCCCCTATAGCACCGGGCAAAATAGAACCTGTTTCATGATATCTGGCAAGGATTTTGGAGACACATCCATGACTCACTCTTAGCTGGCGACTTATATCACAGGGTCTTATGCCGAGACGGGCCAATTCTACAATGCGCATACGCGTTGCATTTGGTAACGGTCGACCATTGACAAACACACCACCCAATTGGTTGACTTCACCATATTGAGGGCACTGGTTCTCTAAAAAGAAAAAGGCGAAAAATAAAGAAAACAACGATTAGTATCTTGATAATTTTCTAGGAAACTTGTTTTCGCAATTATTTAGTTCAGTATTTATGATGTGTTTCTTTTCATCTATGTTGAATTTGTTGTGTTGTTGTTGTTGCAAATAAAAAATAAGTATTTTTTAGTACTCGTATTAGCACACAATTTAAAGTTAATGGCATAGTTCCGAGAATTGCGGATATTTTGAGTTTGTTTCTGTTTTTGTTACGAATAATAAGTTTAAACAGAAATCTTATTCAAACTTTTACGGAAGCTGCTAAAATTGCATAATTCAATTTTTATAAAAAAGTGTGTCCCAATATCTTTCAATAGAATCACTCAACACTCCCATTATGGTCAAGGAAATACTACTCTTAACAAGTGCAATATGATACATTATGATGTTAAAGAAAGAAAATAAGAAAAAAAGAAATATCAACAAGTGTGCCTATAGATTTTAAAGCAAATCTTTGGTACTTAATCATTAATTTGCATTTTCATTTGGATGTAGGTATGTATGTTTGTAAATTTCTAATTGTTGTTTGTTTAAGTAAAAACATACACTCTCATCATGTAGTAGCAATTAACCCATTACTTCGCAACCGCAGTTTTAATAACTTTTTAAACAGTGTACTTAATACTATCAGCATTTAAAAATAGAATTTATATGACTTTATCTTAATCCAGAATCTACCTATAATTTTCTATTTTTAAAAAGTACCAAAAAAGTACTTTTTATCGAGTTATCCATGTAGTTTACTTTGGACCACTCTCTATGTAAAGGTAGGTCAAGAGTCCTTTATTTTATATTTCTAGATTCCAATCTCAAAAAAAAAGCAATAAAGTACCCAGAATGTAAAAAAGTAATTTTAAATTATTGACTTCCTTCCCCTATATGAACCAATAGTCTTTAATTTCGTATTTCTACACTAAAAATCTTAAAACAGGCAAAATTACTTTATGTTCACTTAGCTAATAGGTGAAACAGTACTAAAAATGTACAAAAGTGCTTTTTGTTCACTTTGTTGAGTGGTTAGATAGTAGGTAGTATACTGAACTATTCTATATGGGTCTATAGTAGGAAAGCCAATCCCGGGATCCCGATCCGGAAAATCCCCGTGATTTTTTTTGAGTAATTACATTTATAATCTGGCTTAAGCTTCTAACCCTCTTCACACTGCCCAACAGTTCTGATTAGCTTAAGTCAGATTATTTAGCATATTTGTGTATTGGCCAATTACATAAATAATCACAGACCGTTTTTCGAAAATTCTTATTTCCCCTTATATACAAGTAATTATGTATGCATGTGAAAAACTATGTAAGTAGAATCTCACAAATTAAAACCACTTTGTACAGGTCCTAAAGGTTAGACAAGTGTTTACTGGAAAATATATCATTAATAGTTTTACAACATTTTTCAACTTTATTGATGCCTTAGAGGACTTTTAAATTAATATATATATATATATATTAGAGGCCAGCTCAAAACGACACTAAATAAGACATCATCTCGAATTTTTAATTCATTTCATATACCTTACGTGTGCACACACAACAATAAGTGCTTCGTTTTATTGTTCTCCGTCTCTTTTGTTTACTTAACTGAACTTAAATGAAAAAAATATTTACACTTAAGCACACTTTAATTAACAACAACGGCACATCAATTCATCATGATCACACATTTCAATTCATCTTGAAACTTTACTGTTGACGGGATGTTTCTGGTGTGTTAGTTTTAAAAACGGGGGTAAATTTTTCATGTATGTAATTACGTATGAATTTATTATGATTTTCCTGCTTGTATATATGTTTGTTTATGCATCTATTCAAAATTGTGTGTAATACACACAGTTTTGTTGTTGTTGACCACACATCATCACAGTCATTTTTTTATCGACCACACATCATGACAGTATATAAGTTGCGTCAACAAAAGTGCGACACCACTATTTATTCTTAACTACACTACATTGCAACACACAAACTGTGCCAGCTACACTATATTACAGCACTTTAACAGTTTAATCACACAACAGCATAAGAATTAGAAAATCATCTGGGTCTTGAATTATCTTGAAATAGGACTTGATGCATATCTAATATATATGTAGCTGGCGTTATGCAACAATACCGACGTTGCTGCTATCTGAAGCCTATTCATCGCTATTCTCTGCATCAGATCCGTTAGTAAACACATCTAAATTCCCTTACTGGATTTTGTTTCAGAGCGTCCAATGAGTTGAAATGATTCGTTCTAATTTCTGGGCGGTTCGAATCTGTAAGATTCTACTGTATATAAATATATGTTTTAAGTATAAAATATTTGAGCTTCTATTTGGAAAAACTCAGAAAGTTGTTAATTTGAGCAGTCCACTGTGTTTGCTAAGTTAAAAAATAAAAATTTTTTTGAAAGATAATATTTAATTCGTTATCAATACTTATCGTTTAAAATCCGGTAAATAGCGCGTAATTTCTAGTTCAATATTGAATACTCCTGCAAAAACTCTATACGTTGTTTGGCAGTTAACTCTTAAATAACTATTCAAAAGATGTCATGTTATGTAGGGACAAGTTTAAAATTTTACGATTCCGAATTTCGGAATTTTAAAAATTTGGCAACCCTAGTCAATAGTCCTTCATTTCCCATGAAACAGGCAAAAAGTACCCAAAACGTGAAAAAGTAACTTTTTCCCCACTTAGTTTACTTCCGACCTCTATGTTGGCTAATTGTCCTTAGTCTTACATTTTGAAACTGATCATTTCAAAAAAATAATAAAAAAGTACCTAAAACGTTTCAACATTTTTTTGAGACTTTTTGAACGTTTTTTGAAATATTTTTCTTTTTTATTTGTCTAGTTGATGCAAAAACCGTAATATAATTTTAACTAATTTTACGCTAAAAGTTAAAAGAAGTAAATTTAAGTACCATAATAAGGTTTTTGCTTTAAACCTACAAAAGGGTAATAACTTTTGGCCTAAAACTTCAAAAAAGTACCAAACACATTTTTATATTTTTTGGATCTGTCGAAGGCAATTTTAATTATGTTTCTGTCTTTATTGGTTTAGAACTTATAAAACTGGCCTTAGCATTATCTTAAATACCTTTAGCCCTGTTTTACCCTTTAGGATTTAAATGTTCAAAAAAAAACAGCCACAAATTTATTAACTTTTGAATTTTGTTTGTAACGGGCATAGTTAAGGTTATATCAACTTGCTGATTTTCGCATTTAATCCATTTTTACCCTCTTACGGTCAAAATTTTTCCCAAAAAAACTGAGGAGTTATCTGCAGACCAAATATTACTGGCTAGTCCTTAACCTTACGCGTTTGGGCTGTTCTATGATGAATCAGTCAGTCAGTCAGTGAAATATGCTTTAACTTATTTATGTACCTATACATAGATGCATGCAAGCGTGCACTTACTACTAAATTGTTTTCATATACATATCGCTTGCTTTACATAACAAGGTTGTTGGTGAAAATTTACCTATGAAGAGTAAACCAAATTCATATTCTTATTTGTTTCTGAACTCTTGCCCACTTTTAGCAAACCACTATGCAATACTGTTTAAGAAAGTCCTTTTTTGGGCCATCTTTAAGCTAACACTAAGAGTTTTAAATTGCCACAAATAATTTTGAAATATTAACTGAAAACCGAAGAAAAATTTCATACACAACTTTAAAATATTGAGCAATCGATATGTTAATATGTATGTGTGTACATATATGTGCGTTAATAAATTTTTACAACATTTGAAAATTATAATAAAAATTATTGCTTCAGAGAGAAATAAAAACTTAAGAACTATATAAACGAACGTGTTTAAAACAATTTTTTTAAACTATGAATGGAAGTTGATAAAATGAATGAACTAGTAAGGCTTATATATACTCCACTAGTGAAAAAGATAGAGAGATTTGTGTGATTCATACTAATATGAATAATTGTTTAAAAAGCTTTTAATTAGGGGTGTTCGCAAAGTCCTAAGATTTTAAAGAAAGTCCTAGCTTATTTCCACAAATTGGACACTGGACACACATTCCTAACAGTGTAAAGTCCTTATGACAATCGCTTTTTTGCATTTTATATAAAATTTAAAATTGTGTTTTTAATTTTTTTAAACTTACTTTTTGATTGAAGCAAACTTTTTTTAAATTAAAACTTGTGTTTTTCAATTAACTTATTGATTGATAACAACCTAATTAAAACGTCATTTTATTCAATTAAATTTTCAAAAAAAATTTATTTCTAAATTTAAAGTTTTAAATTAAAGTTTAAAAATTAAAAAACAGTTATTTTCTTAAAATAAATTTTTACAGCAGCAACATATTTAAATTTTTTTTAATTATAAGCTTAATTGAGTTAATGATAATTTGAAACAAAATATTATTATTAATCAAAAAGTTAATTCAGGGAAAAAATTATAAAACACAATTTTCATTTCAATAAATAATGAAATCAATAAGAAATGTTCTTGAATCAAGCTTGATTTCCAAATTGGACTTAATTTAAGCAAGTAAGAGCGCGGTGCCGAATCTTATATACCCTTCACAACGTATAGGGGGTTTTACCATAACATTTTCAAATTTTCTATTACAGCCCCCTTAAGGGGTGGAGATAGGGGCTAAGGGTGTTCTAGGAAAGTCTTTGCAAAGAAAATAGAGGTGGGGTCAGTCCCACATTCTACGTATTCGCGGGCAACCTGGTAGCTGAATGGGGGAAGTTATTACATATTCCCAAACTTTGTTTGGGAGCCCCATTAAGCGACGAAGATAGGGCGTAAGTATGTTCCAAGAATATGTTTGGTGGGGAAACTAATGGGGGTCGGTCGTACACTTTATTTCTCTAAGGCCAGCTCTGATGAAGTTATGGGCGTTTTTACATCTTTTTTTTGTAAATTTTGTATAGAAACCCCCTAAGGTGATGGATATAGGGGTTAAATATGTTCTAGGAACATGTTTGGTGGTCTGTGATACATTTTAATCCTCTAAGGGCAAGTTGTAGGGGCTTTTACCTTAATTTTTTCAAATTTTGTATTGCAAACCTGTTAGGAGCTCGAGATAGGGGGTAAGCATGTTCCACAAAACTGTTTGTGAGGAAAAATTTATTGGCATCGGT
This sequence comes from Melanophora roralis, assembly GCA_963583895.1. NCBI lineage: Eukaryota > Metazoa > Arthropoda > Insecta > Diptera > Rhinophoridae > Melanophora > Melanophora roralis. Next base: position 22,010,933 of record OY757187.1, on the reverse strand, counting down.
CTTACGTTTTGCCTTCTTAGGAGCACCCTGTAAGCTGTAGGAGCGATTTCAAAAAAAAAAAAACTTTGTACAACCCTGTTAGGGGGCGGAGATATTGTGTAAGAATGTTCCATAAAAATTTTTGTGAGAAACAATTAATGGGAGTCGGTCTTACAGTGCACCCATGTAGGGGCAACTTCGGCGCAGTTGTTAAGGTTTTTATGTAAAAATTTTAAAGAAATAAACAGAGGTAGTCGTGGTTGCTAGCTTATATCTCGATCAGTTATCGGGCGATTTCGCTGGATTTCATTAGCGATTTTTTTGCAGATATTTATAATAGCTTGATGCCAGCTACGAGTCTATGCGACATCGGAGGGCTTTGAAAAGTTGATTTCAACCATAACACCGACAGACGGGCAGACGAACATCTCTTAATTGACTTCCCTATCTATTAGGACCAAGAAAATATATACTTTTTTGGCTCGCAGATGGATATTAAAGAAATTACAAGCGGAATGACAATCTTATACTCGTCATACCCTTATCACTTATGTGAAGGGTATACAAATGTCAATTTTTTCTCTGTGTATAAGTTTTATTAAAATTGAATTAAACCCAAAAAAGTTTTTTTTGTAATTATTGTAAGCTCTTGAATACCCTTAGTATTCTTATATTTTCTAAAAATACAACAATATTTACATAAATAGCACTAAAATGTAATAAGAAGAAGTTGGGAAGGTTTTTTTTTTGTTTGCAAAAATTTCACTAAACAGATGTTCGGTTTCTTTTTGCAAATTAAAAAAATTATTAGATTTTTTTGCATTATTTCTTCTATGGCAAAACAAATGGAAAATATTTTAAAATTGGGTGAATATATGTTTGTTTAATTGTTTGGTTATTGTTGTGTTTTTTTTATTACAGTTCAAATACAATTTATAACCGGAAATCTCAATGATTTTATATATTTCATACCTAGTCATAATTTGATGTTATTTTAAAGATTAACAATTCTAAGTAATTACTAAAAGTTTAGCGATTTTTATATGTTTATATTATAGGAATTGATTTATTTTTGTTGGTTGTAACATTTTTAAATCGTGCTGTTGCATATAAACAGAGGCTGTTTACAACTTTTCAATATGAAAGTATGGCATCTTAGTAAAAAACGAATATTTTAATACCGTACAAGGAGAGTTTAAAATTGAAAAACATTATTCCATTTTTTTAATTTTCCTAATTATTTCCCGAGTAACAGTAAATACTTACGTTTAAACAATACGTTTTTATAAAAAAAAATAAACAAAGAAAAATTATTTTAATATTTTTTTATTCATCGCGTTAATAAAAAATTTACTATTTTTAATTAAATTTTTAATTGTATTAAATAAATATTTTATCATACGTGTTTGAAAATTAAACGCCTACAAGGATGCATTTTTAGAACAGAAACAAAAAATTTGCGTAGGAGTTTTGCAGTTTTGTACACTCATAAACGCTAATAAAATTAACAATTTAAAATTGGAAAATTAAATGGCTCGTTGATCTACTGATAGAATCACAGCCTGGTAATCAGAGGCTGTCAAGTTCTAGAATAGATTAGGACAAAAGTTTTTTTCTATAGTTTTTTATTGTTTCTTTTCTGGTTATTTGTCGTTTCTGTCCTCTTTTATATTTTTCCATTTTGTTTTTTATTTTGTTTTGGTTTTGAATGTCAAGTTTTCCTATTAATTATGTGTAGCGTTTTAAAGATATTTTTCCAATTAACTTTAAAATTGATAATTAATTATTATTTGATTAACATGTTAATTTTTTCAATTAAAATGCTTCATAATTTTTTTTTCAAGATAATGCTAATATAATAAATATAATAACGAATGCGTTACAATCTCTCAAACAAGCAGTCGGATTTAAAGAGAGAAATATTTTTTTCCTAATTAACTTGTTAATTTATTTAAGCAATTAAATTGTTTGAAGTAAGCATTTTTCTTATCATTTTAGTTAGTATTTTTTTAGTTTTTACAATCAGCCGATTGATGAAACTATTTTGGTTAGAAGTACAAATTTAAAAAATTTTTAAATAATTGAAACAGTTTTTAGTTTTTTCTGGGTGGCATTACATAAAATTTTTACAAGATGCATATTAAAAGTAGTATTAGTACAGGGTGTCTGGCGGCAGATTCATATTTTCAAACTTAAATTAACAACGTAATAATTGACACAAAATTTTATTAAGAGAATTGAACGATAGAAGGGAAATACGGACTTTAGTTTTTTAGAGTATGTCATCTAGATATCCTTCCTCTGAACACACCGTTCAAACGGAGCCTTGTGTTCTGCGCCACATGCTGAGGTAAACTTGGTGCAATTGAGCTGATTTCTCGACGAATATTTTTCCTTAAAGCCACAAGAGATTGGGAACTATCATTATGAACCCTCTCTTTGAGGGAAAGTTAGATCGGGCGACCTCGGTGGCCATGGAATGTCCCCAAAGCGATCAGTTTTTGGGGGAAATTTTCCTAAAGCAAATCCATCGAAGCTCTGGCTGTGTGTCGCCCCATCCTGTTTAAACCACGTAAACGAAAAGTATGATGGATGAGCTCACAGATTTGGCAAAAAAAATCCGTAATCATGCGTCGATAATTTTCACCGTTGGGATTCGTCACCAGGCCTTGAGAATTTTCGAAAAAAATAGTTCAACTATCTCATGGGTGGATAAGGCACACCAAACAGCTACCCTGGGGCAGTGCAATGGTTTTTGATGTTTTAATCGAGCGTTGTGGGTTCTTGAAGACCAGTTACGGCAGTTATGCTTGTTGAGGTGGCTGTTTAAGTTTAAATGACCCCTGTCGCTCTAAAAAATTTACAGTGCGAAAACACTCCAACATCGTTTCACAAAAATTTTTGCGTAAATCAAAAGCTCTTTCTTTCAGTTCTTGAACGATTTGAATTTTAAAAGGATGTAACTTCAGATCCTTTTTTAAAATTTCATAAATAATCGCTCTTGAAAGTCCCAGCAAGGCTGCTTTTTTGCGTATTGAAAGTCACGGATTTTCACATAAGCTGCTTTTAACCAGTTTAATGCTTTCGAGAGTCCTTGAAGATCGACTGAGCCCTGCCTGTGGGACATTGATAGTCGAAGCAGTTGCGCAGAATCTCTGCAACCACGAACGAATTAAATTTACACTCAGTCCATTACGTATTCGCCAAATACCGAACTTAGAACAAAATTCTTGATGGGCAACTACGTAAGAGTCATTACTCCTAAAAAATGTCTTCACAGCGAAGGCGCGATGCTTATTCGACCACTGCGACATCATGATTGACAAAATAATAAAAATAATTTCAACGGCGCCACCTTCCCTCCGCACCGTTTATTACTTTTTGAAATAATCGTACATATTTAGAAATATAAAATTGCCACCAGACACCCTGTACTAAATTCTATTGCGATTGGTCTATTATTTTTCATTGACTTGATACATTTAACCGTATAAACTGCGAATGGAATTGATATTTTATTATTCAAATAACAAATCGTTTTTAAACAGAATTTTCCTTTCACATATTGACTTCGCCAAACAAAGTAGACCCAGAAATCAAGTTGACCCTATGCAAGCTCGAATCGTAACAAAATTTATCTCAAATAATTTTTAAAGAAAAAAAAATAGTTGAATTCCAAAAATTTCCCTTATAGCGGCCCATAATATAAATTTGAAATTCCCCTAAAGTTTTTACTAATATGGGTAGGTAAAATGTAATAAATTATAGTGTAGGGTATATGTTCGGCTTAAGCTAAAGAAAATCTTTCTTTATTTACATTTAAATAATTTAATTGCAATATAAGCAATTTTATTTCTTAAAGAGTACTTTTTTAATTTATAATGCCATTATTTACAGTTTTATTAATTTTACGTGAAACATCTTAATATTTTCATTTTAATGGCTTCAAGTATAAATACTTAGAATAAGGTGGAACTAATTTTATTTGTGTCATCGTGTAACAGTTAAAAGTTATAGTTTAAAAAAACCGCAGTAAACAAAATGTTTTACCATTTAGTTCCTGCATTATTTTTGTGTTTCACCTTTAAGGAAATTTTTATTATGGCGAAGCCTGCTGAAACTTTTCAACCAAATTTATCTGGTTTGCCAATACAACAGTTTAGGGGCAGCAATTTATTAACTGAGTTTAAGAGGAATAAAACTTTAAATGACAATAGAAAGGTTAAAAATTGAACAAGTTTTATTCATAATTTGATGTTTTGTTAATTTCTAAATTTTTAGAAACGATTTTTGGAAGATTTTATTTATGATTTTTATAACATATTTGATTATTATTACGATGAGGACAGTGAATACGATTCGAGCAGCGAAGAAGATAGCGAGATAAACGAAAATGGTAACCATCAGATCATTAAAAAATCCTTATAAATCTTATACATATGATTAACAAATTTAGATCGCTGTGATAATACTGCATTGAGCAACAATCCATTTAATCAGGCGCAACATGAAAACCCTTCAACAATTCCAACTTCTAGTCAAACGCCTTCAAAGAATGAAGCAGAAAACAATAAAGCTGATACGATACCTGTTACAACTGAACAAAGTATTTCACAAATTGCAAAGAAACAAAAAGCCGAGTCACCAACTACTCCAGCTCTTACTGCAGATGATATGATTATAACAACTGTGGCTTCAGATGTAGAAGATACAGAAGTGACAACTGCGGCTACAATTGAAGATGTTTAGCAATAGTTTTATAAATATACAAATTTTAAAAGGATTTTGTAGAATATATATAAAGTTGAGTAGATATTTTTACCCGGTATAAGCCGCGGTACTATTTGTTTTCTTTTTCTTCTTTTAAAATCGCAATTGAACGTTCATTTTTGATTGTCTAAAGGATAAGAAATAAGGACTTTTCAAGGAGTTTCTTACAGTTTAAATACCAGCTTAGCAAAGAAACAACATTAATTGAAAATTTAACATAAACTTGGAATTGTAAAATGTAAAATTATTTGTCAATTTCCATATAAAAAAACCTTTTAAAAATTTATAGATGTTTGGTGAAAATAGGGGTGCCCTGGTAGATCAGTGGTAAATGCACGAGTCTACCAGTCTGGGGGTTGTGGGTTCGATTCCCACCAGAGACCCTGGTAAGTCTGCTTCATTCTTCTGTTCTTTCTTTTTTATCTATCCTTCTCTAAAATTTCTTCTTTACTTCCATCTCAACCTATTCTATCTGCCTCTCCAGGTAACACAAAGGGACTGAATTAAGCGGGCCCAAGTGAGCTGTATCCTTTGCTTCAACGGCTACCTGTTCTACCTAACCTTGGTGCGAAATAAGGTACATAGATTGCTTTATCCGGAGCTTTCAAAGTAAATCTGAGTTTTTTATGAAAAGGGAAGAGAAACAAAAACCTCCATCTTTATTTCTCTTTTAAAAATCTAAAATTGCTGCAATAAAAATTGCTTTCAAAAATTTATCTTTCATAAATAGAGGCGAATTTCCATGTTTGGTTTGGTTTGGTTAAGTTGACCTGGCTGGCCTTAAAGAAATAGTTGCCAGATAAACTCGGTGCAAAAGCGTCAAATATTTAAAAAAAAGAACAAAATCGTCAAAACAGCTTTTCAAATTACCAAAGAAACGTTAAATTAAAAAAAAAATGGTTTAACAACACATTTATTTAAACTGTGATAAAAACTTGCTGCATTTTCAATGCTCGCATTTTGTTTTGTTGAAAATAAGTGATTAAAAGAGTTTCGTTTTTGCAGAAATGTAGATTTAAGTTTTTTTTTCTAATTTTCTTAATTAGTCATCTTCTAATTAAGAAAAATCATTTGTCTACTTTTTGATAACAAATATTCGTGGAGTTATTCAGGTTAAGGGCACCTTCAACCTGAACTTTTCTTGAGTCGACTTAAGCGCTTACTTCTTTTTCTGTATATGTGTTCACGACCAGTATTAAAATCCAATTTTCAAATTGAAAAAAGTCGAGAGTCTTGAATTTAAAAAAACCGTGAAATTTATGGCAAAAATTGTCTAATTGGCAAAAACCAATTTTCGGTACTAAAAACCGTCAAAACGACGGTAATCGTAAAATCTGGCAACTATGCTTGAAGACTGCACATAGGTCTTTTGGGTCTCTAGCTCAACTTATTTGATATAATAAAATCTAGGGTGCTGCACAATCTCTTGGAAAATGCCTTGTCTTACCAAGCCTAAACATTTCCTCCAGGTTTTGGAACAAATTAGACAAAAGAAACCTCGTCGACCCCGGGTAATAAGATCCTTGCGCCCTCACCACAGAGGCTGAACCCCTTTAGTAGAATTAAAGTAGAGCACGAACATTCCTTGGTCCTTCCATTGGCAAGTGGACCCTTTGCTTTGCCAGCTCGTCTGCCCTTTCACTCTCCCAAATACCCTGTGTACCGTACGCAGGAGATGTGCGCTTGTGCCTTAATCACCACCTGACTATCAACTCAGCGGCTAACATGGCTGCTAGAATCCTTGCCCGAAATACACTACAGTCTTTAGGGAGTTTGTAGGACTCACACGTCATCTTTTTGTCCAATACCAGTTTAAGATACTTTGTGTACGAGATTGTTGTTATCTACTCTCGTTGTGGTCCATGGACCTATCTTAGTCTTCTTATTCCATTTTCTCGGAGTTTACACTCAGCCATATTTTTCTCACCTACAAGCATAACTTAGCTAGACAGACGTAGCATAGCAGTGAACAAGCCATGGACCGATACACTCCCCAAGAACGCGCAATAATCGTCTCTATTTTTTTGCGTGACAATTCGTCTGTGGTGTTGGTGCAGCGCGAATTCCGTCACTGATTCTCCGGCCGTTTAGCCCCGACTGCGCCAACACTGCGCCTTTTGGCCACCAACTTTGAAGAGTATGGGACAACACGAGGCACTGCCAGGAGTGGCCAGCCCCGGAGTGCCCATTCTGCCGAGAATATCGCACCTCTTGGCGTGGATGTGGAGCTGTCGCCAAAAACATCGACCAGACGCCGTGCCTTACGACTTTTGGCCAAAGACCTGCGAAAGTTCCCGTACAAAGTCCAGTCCATGCATCAGCTGCTGCCAAGCGCGTGTCACCTACTCGCAAGCCATCCTCGAACTCGAGGCCAAAGTGGATGATTTTTCGACTAAAATCATAATCAGCGATGAGACTCATTTCAACCTCAGAGGATTGAGGACGCGCCGGTCAAACGACAACACTGGACGGTGCGCGCCATGTTAGCCGAGTTTTTTCTGCCGCAATTGAAAGAATTAGGACTGGAGGATATGTAGTTCTAACATGACAGAACAACGGTACACACTGCACGAGCCACAACCGATATTCTGAAGGCGGCATTCCCTGGCCGCCTCGTCTCTCGTTCTAGCGATTTACATTGGCCCGCAAGATTAAACCGTTCCCCCAAGGACAACATTCGACACGAGTGCGAGAATATGTCGCCCGAAGTTCTCGCCGAAGTTATGAAAAATGCCATAAAACGAGCCCGTATAGCAATCAATTGTGACGGCGCCCATTTGGCCGATGTCAACTTCTTGACTTGACCAGTAAAATTCTAAAGGTTCAAATAAACATACATAATCAAAAAACAGAAACGAGGTTTTTTATTTAGAAAAAAATGGGAGCCAAACAACAGCGGATGACTTCTTTTGGCCCACCTTGTATTAAGATTAAAGTACTGGGAGGGCTAAAATGTTTCTGGGGTGGTATTAGCCAACCCAGACTGGTCTAGCTACGCTGGCGGTCATAAAAAAATAGTGCATCGCACAGAACAAAATATCTCATTTTTCTTTGGTATTGTAATAAAAGACAAGAAAACCTTCGGCAGGTGTAAATTAAGATAAATTTATTATTAAGGAATTTGTGGACAAAAGCTTAACATTAAACATATGAAACAAGAAACATCATTATTTTATTCAATTTAAATTTTGGAGATATTTTTAATGTTGAAAATATAATTAAGTAAATAAAATAATTTAGTATAAACTTTTATGACATTCAAACACATGGGCCTGGTAGTTCTTTTCAAAATACGACTATGTACAAATTACCTACCTGTCACAAAAATTATTTAAACAAAAAATCTTTAAAAAAATACTTAAGTGACAGTTAACATGTAACTGCAAAATTTCGTTTTCATTCATACAGTACGCCCCTTTATTAGCAGAATTTAAACAAAATCCAAGATAATACTGTATTTGACATTTGTGGTCTTTAGATCGTTAATTATGTGAGAAAAGGAATACCGCAAAGCAGAGATGGAAAAGTTTGTAAAACTGTTTTGGTATACCAAATTTAATGAAATAAATTTTCTAAATTTGTAGGGTATAATGATTCGGCCCCTTAAGAGGGAATTACCCTAATTTACTTCTTTTATCTAATAGTATGTATTAGATAATACATTTGCATCTAATAGAATGTATGCTCTTTACAATCTTGTACATACATACATATGTTCATGGTATAATACTATCACTTATGTAAAATGTAACAAAAATAATTAATGTATGTATATGTACAAAACAATTTGCATAATTATTACGAACTAAGAAGTTGAATTAAAAAAATTTTGAAAATAGTGCCATCCCTGGCTAAGAAAAGACTGAAAAATACATTTGCTTTTACCCGATAAAAAAGTACAATCGCATATACTTAGATTGTCTTGATGATGTGCTCACTGTATTTCTTTTTAAATTGTCTGCCTTTTGAAAACATATTTTAGTGATAGTTCCAATTTGTTCATTATATTGTGTGAACAAAACATCTCACAACATTGTTGTGTGAAGGAAGGGAATTTATAGTACACATTCTTAAACAGATAATAGGGTAACAATTAGTGTCGTGTATTTTTCAGAGGTATACGGGGTTGTCATTGAAAACGGTAGTTGTCGGAATTAGATTTAAGAGAGAGCTATAAAAACATTTGTGTTAAGGCTTTTTAAATATATATTTCGAAATCCCCTGTTAGTGGATCTACCCAACGGGAACAGCTCCTGAAGCTCAAATTTTAGTTCCCTAGATTTACACGTTTGTGTTATACGATAAAATGTCAGTCAGCCAGTAACGTTACTCTTTTTAATGCATATATAGATATGTACTTATGTATATTTTCCTTTTCTTGTAACAAGCTTCACTTCTTAACATCTTGTCAAAATTAGATTATTTAGTCGCGGTTGTGTTCCACCGCGTTATTTTAGTTTACTTCATGGAAATTGTATGGCCAAAGGATTTTTAAAAAGCAAATCCAGCTTACCATCCTTGCTTAAGTTTATCGTTTAAAATTCACCCTCTATGACAATAAAGTTTGTAATAACAGCTAATCTTAACGCACCCTATACGAGTGTACAAATGCAAAAAGAACTGTAGATAATCTTATATTTATTTGCTTCTTTATGGATTTGACTTTTTTGAACTAAAATGTTAATAAATTTGTCTCATTATTTGTTTAAAATAAAAAAATCTTTACAATATTTTCATGTCTGTTTAAATGTTTTTGTTTTAAAATCGATGCAGTTTTTTATTTTTAATTTAGATATTGATCCCTATTTAAGATTTATGTGATTACAAAAATTCATCTTTTTTTTTAACTTAAAAAGTTTTGTATTAATAATTTTATTAAGGATTATTTGTGTTTACAATAAAAATATATTTATATATACTATAAAGAAAATATTATTTAAAACAAACGTGTGCCTTCATTATTGGCTTGAACCAAAATGGCAACACTAGCAGAAAAGATTTGAATCTTATGGTGTTTTCCATTCTAAAAAAAAAATGTTACAATAAGTATGTGTAATATTTTTATCAGTTTACACCCACACTTATAAAGTTGTACATTTTTTTTGTTTCAATGGAACAGAAAATAGTCTTGATTTTAATAAAAACTGCACTCTGTGTTAAAAACTCGTTTGCATAAAAAAGTATTTACTTACAAAACACAGCTGTAAAAAGTGGTACTTTGTTACACTGAAATATAATTGGGGGTAAGATATGTTACACTCTTGCCAGTTATTTGTGCAACATGTTAAGAAAGGAAAACGAAAACTGTTTTCACTCTTGCATGTATTTTTAGAATGGAACATAAACCCGCTCGAATGGTAGCATTAATGTAAAATTTTTGCCAGAAAGGAAAACGCCATTAGCCGCCATCGTCATCATTGTCATCGTAACTCCATTTTTAAATGATGTATATGTTGATTTAATGATTTAAAGTTACATATATTTAATAATATAGGTAGTAATATGTTTTTAAAAAACACTGAGTTCACTACACCATTTCCAATTGTATTTCAGAACTTTCTAATTCAATTTCAGAAATTTCTAATTCAATTTCAGAAATTTCTAGTTCAATTTCAGAACTTTCTAATTTTATTTCAGAAATTTCTAATTCAATTTCAGAAATTTCTATTTGTATTTCAGAATTTTCTATTTGTATTTCAGAATTTTCTAATTGTATTTCAGAATTTTCCATTTGTATTTCAGAAATTTCTATTTGAATTTCAAATGAAAAATTCTGAAATACAAATAGAAATTTCTGAAATACAAATGGAAAATTCTGAAATACAATTAGAAAATTCTGAAATACAAATAGAAAATTCTGAAATACAAATAGAAATTTCTGAAATTGAATTAGAAATTTCTGAAATACAATTAGAAAGTTCTGAAATTGAATTAGAAATTTCTGAAATTGAATTAGAAATTTCTGAAATTGAATTAGAAATTTCTGAAATTGAATTAGAAATTTCTGAAATTGAATTAGAAATTTCTGAAATACAATTAGAAAGTTCTGAAATACAATTGGAAATGGTGTAGTATCAATCAATGTTGCCAAGTCAAATTTAATAAATAACCCTTTTTTTAAATAACCCCAAAATTATATTAGTACAAATACAAAAAAACCCTACAAACAGTTAAGTTTCCTATGTTTGTTTTTAAAACTTTGGATACATTATCACTTCATTCTTTCTTATAAAATTGTTGTTGGTGCAAAATGTCCTTATTTTTACAAAAAATTTAATCGATATTTTTAAATTTAAAGCAAAAAAAAATCTAAATAATTTAACCATAAAAGATGTTAAATCGTACTCTTTAGTATTTGTCCCAAAACAATTTGTTAATCGACCAAAAATCACTATAAACGCAAAAACCCATAAATTTCGGGTAAATCGCAAACTTGGCAACAGTTGTCTTAACCTTTCAACCCACCAGGGGCAAATTACGGTACATATTCGGCTCGAATCGAAATTAAAAATTCTTACTAGAATTCCTATATTAAAAGCAGTGAAACCTCGATCGGTCGAATAGAATTTCGATTCGAATCGAATGCCGTAATTTGCCCCCAGGATTATTTGGTTTAACTCAACTTGTAGCTGTCAAAACAAAAAAATACAAACATTGTCACATAAAATAATTTGAAAGTTAACAAGAGGTAAATGATAATTTTTCGCTTCTTGGTAATTCTACCACATGGATAAACAAAAAGTTAAATGATTCTATATATTTTTATTTTGTAAAATAATATGGTAATTGACATTTCTTAAACTCTTTCTGAAAAACAGCTTGTTGCATTGAAGAAAGTTTTAATAAAATACAAAAAACCAAGTTCGGCCGCCATGTGATAACTTTTGTTTGTTTGCTCCTGGCATGCAATCATTTTTGATCTTCGACAAACCAAAAAACTAAGCAACTAATTTATGTATTAACAATCTTGCCGCTATGTGGTAGCTTAAGTGATAATTGTGTGATATCTATCCCAGGGGATGACTTTGGACAAGAGCAATATTTATATTTGGCAGTTCAAACAGACCACTGTGTCTGTTGCCCTTAGCAAAGTTTCTAAATTGAACGCCAAAGTGGAACACAAATTTATAAAAAAAACCCCCGTAAAAAAAAAGAGTCAGAAACACATCCTTTAAGCAAACAAATCCATGGTGGTTTTAATATTGGATAAGATAGCTAAACTATCGCCAGTGGCGCTCTTATACCAAGCTGTAGTAGATGAATACCTTTAGTTTAAGGATCCCTTTTCAGCACATCTACGTTCAAGCGAAATCGATCTCAAATGGAAGGAGAAAAATGGTACAAAAAACTAAAAGTTACTCAGAAGAAGTCCCCTCGGAGGTCAAAAGGAACCTTTCAATGCGCTTGTGAGAGATCACCTCATAGTGGCTCTAGAAAACATTAAGAGAGATTAAAATCTAAAATGGCTCAGCTACCAATGGATCACATATTTGCAAAAAATACTGGACTGGACGTTCTCAAAGGAGCATGAAATAGCTTAAGCCGTAAGAGTTTGGCTGCCAAAGATGGTCACTGAAGCCCAGAAGATGTTGGAGGATTTAAAGTTTCAGAACCCCAGTATCTCCATGGATGACTGGACTATCATCCGAAATGAGCAAGGCCAAAGTCCTACGTGTTTAACCCTTGCCATTACTTAATCATGTTCAGTTGAACTGGAAAATGTGGTGCTTAAGCTCTTCAGCTGGGCACTAGACTTTAAGGTAAAGGTGTTCTGGCCCACTTTAAATCATTCAGGTAAACCTGCGAAACTAGAAATGTATTACATAAAATCTATACAAAGAGGATCTGGATGTAGGCCTAGTGCAACAACCCTGGTCCTTGCATACAATGTTCTCTAGAAAAAGGATAGTTTAAAGTTGTTGTGTGGGCATACGACGATTCGCATGATTATCCTGTTATATAGCGCTAATGTGATTTTTTAAAATCAAACATTTTTCTTAGTTCAAAGTCATTTACCTTATACCAAATTTAGTTATGCCAGGCGACCTTTAAATTTTTATTTAACAAAATATCTAATTACTGATCAAATACTTTTAACATTTTCAAAATAAATTCCATTTGTTAACAAATTACTTAAAGAATTCAACAAATAAAGGTGCATTTTGTTAAACAAATTGCCATTTAGCTTCCGATTTGTTTTAAAAATCATTAACCGCTTAAGCAAATGCAGGTACACACATACATACACACACACATATGTAGATATTTTTGAATTATCCCAGATAGCATTTGGAAGATTGTTTTTCGAAAAATCACCTTTCTGAGTCTTTTAAGAGTACTTTTGGTGATCAAAAACTGATTAATCACTTACACGATCAAAAAAGGACTAGAAAATGATTCGCGCTACTGAGTGAAATGAGTTTAATTTTAAATACAATAACAAATTGTATAGCAATCGCAAATTAACCATCCATACGTTTAAAATTTGACTACATTTTTCGTCATTTATTATCATTTTCCGCTCACCTTTACGATTGAAAAATGCTTAATCAAAAACAGATCATGCAGGCGCTTAAGAAGTGATTAAAATTATGTATTTTATGATCATATTTTGCGCAGATAGAGGATTGAACACTGCTTGTTAAGTAAATGTCAAACACTTAAACTTTTGTTCATTTAAAAAGTAACATCGTGGTTTTGCTGTGAAAGTGAAATTAAAGGATTAATAATAAAAACGTGTTATTAAATTTAGCAATTATCCAAAAATCCTTAAAGAAAAATATTTTAATCAAACAGTGAAATGGAATATAAAAAAGGGGAAAAACGTTGCAGCTCAAATTTGCAGGAGACAGCTAGAAAACTTGGAAGAGGAAGAAGAACTTAAGCAGCCATATGGGACAAAACAAGAACACGGAGCAATTTTAATTACCTTCTTTTTTTGTTTTTTTATGGTATATACATATGTATTTTGAAAATGTCAATAATAATAAATAATAAAATAAATAATAAAATAGAAATATGTGTGATAAATGACAATAAAGTGACTTACAAAAGACTCGAAAGCGACTATTGTTATGACTAAAAGACGACTCAAAAGAGAGTCACAAACGAACTAAAATTAGACTTATATATGATCAGAAAACACTTCAAATACTACTTAAAAAGGAGTCGAAAATGACTTTGAACTGATATCAAAAAAGACTCATAAAAGACTTATCAAGAAGAGTCACGGGAAGTTAACTTTTTCTACCGACAAAAGTATCTTTTATGCTCAGAAAATGCGCGCATATTTTGCCTTTTTAATCGCGCAGTGGAGTCAAAAAAGACTCAAATTTGATTAAAAAATGAAAAAATTGCTGGATGGGATATTTTTATGCTCCTACATATGTATGTATGTATGTTCATCCAAGAGTCATATTTCTTGTCATTTGTCACCGCAACGAAATAAATATTTTAAAAAGGACTTACATATGTATGTATGTATATCATTTTCTGTACATTTTTTACAACCAGATATTTCAAGTATTTGGTTTTCGTGAATTCAATAAAAATCTTAAGGATTTAAAAGATTTTAAAATTTAAAATAAATATTTGCGAGGAGTTTGACTTTTGTATTTAACAACGATTTTTGTAAACACATTACCTCAAGGGCTTAAGATGTTTAAAAAAAAACAAGGTTGCAAGTATTTTAAAACTGCTTTACAACTGTTTACACATCACTTGAGTTTTTTTTTGATAAGTAGGTTTAAGGCCTTAAGCTTGAATTATACGTGCCATAACATAAAGCCATAACCATATCCGTTGCCATAAAAACCCAAAATTCAGTTGGTTTCTATGGTTATGGTTATGGCGTGTGTAATTTTAAAATGAAATATTTCGAAGTATAATTTTTCCCTCATACATATGTATGTATAACAATTCTCGTCGTTGTAGAACGGATCACAGGGCTAAAAAATAAAGTTTTCTGTTTCAGTAATCATTTACTTTTTAAATGATCGGCTGATTGTGCTACCGTATTTGAGTCTGAGCTTCTTGATCGCTTGACAGAGCCTCGTTTGCAGAAATAAGAAGCATCAACGTTAGAAAAAACGTAGACATATCAATATTTTATCATTTCCCTCATTCTTAAAAAGCCTCGACTAATTTCGCTAATGAAATCCTATATTGCTTTAATACAACAACAATTTGATATGCCGGTTAAAAAGGTTTCAAGGCCAGGAGTTTAATGGTCTTTTAATTTATCTCTCATTTCTAAAAAAGAAAAGCACGGAATAGTGGAAAAAAGCTCACAGTCACTGAAATAAAGACTTAATTATCACTGTTTTAAAGAAAGGAGACCGGTAAAAGTGTAATTTCCTAAAGATGTACTTTCCTCCCTTGAATTCCTTTTGATGCTGAATAAAGTAATGGTGACAACGAATAATGAATCTTAAAATGCTATACAAATATATTTACTAAACAAGACGAAATCAATCCCCCCTATCTTAGTCACATCACACGAAGGAACTTTAAACAAATTGGCTTCATGCTAAGCTCAAAGAATACGATTGCCAAAAAAGTTTTAATATACAACTCCCAAAACCACTTGATAGATAACAATACCTCTGTCAGTAAACTGAATTGATTTAATGCTGAAAAGCTGGATTATCAATTCATACCTATTCGAAACCTCTGTAAAGACGGTTGTCAATAGCAGCCCACCACAAGGCGGAGTTCTCTTCCCGCTACTGGGGCTTTTGACAATCAACTGGATTCCAAGGACTTTCAAAGCGGAGGGAATGAGTAACTATCCCAAAGATGTATGGAAGAGGACGTGGTGACACTTGTCGAAGGCAGGTTACTATCTACTTTGAGTGATCTCATGCAGGGGGCGACGGGAAAACTCTCAGGCTTGGAGGACTAAGTATAATTCATCCATTTATGGCTCGATCGTTTGTGGCTAGATCTGTGTAGGATAAATATCTCGTTTAATACTGGGCCGATAGCTTAACTAAAAAAAAACATTGAGAGTAGGGTGAAGAAGGAGCTCTTTGCGCTCATATAAACCCTTTAGGGAAGGGTTGAGATGTAAAGCCTAGTTTCATGCCCTCAATATGCACAGCGATAGTCTGACTTATAACTACCTTTGGTTGCTTAACTGGCGGGATTGCTTAATAGATTCTCAAAGGATCGTCATTGCAGAATATTGAATAAGATTTAGAGAATTGCTTCAGTTTGTATTACGGAAGCTCTCGAAAGCAAGCAGTAAGCTGCCCTGAATACAATACTGAATCTACTGCCTCCGTATCTTTTTGTCAAAAGCACTGCAACTAAGAGTGCTTTGAGATTTAGAGGAGCAGAAACATTGCATGATTTTTATAGAGCGCATGCCAACGTGATGATTAAGATGGTAAAGATTAAACTACTGCGGATTTTAACTTGTTAATCTGACTACTTCTTACCATATTAGGGCTTCACAATGGACCTGGAGATTTTTTTATCCCGGATACATTATTGTGGAAAAATTACCACTTACCACTTGAGGAGACATTCATATAAGCTGATGGGTCTTAGATGGATACTGGGACTGGAGTGGGTATCGTCAGTTTGAAAAATTGCAGAGTTATTCAGATTAGAAGATCACTGTAGTGTACTCCAAGCGGAGATATTTGTGATAAAGCGAGCCTTGGACTTACATATCGTAGCAGGAGGCCTTAAGGGAGAATACATGACCATCTATGTGGACAGCCAAGCAGTTTATAGGGTACTGGATTACAACCTAGCAAAATCAAAGACTGCAAGTCAATGCTTCAGAGACTCCGGAGAATCAGACTCGACCAGGTTCTGGAGTTCTCTGGGATATCAGAAGGCTCCAGATAAATGCACGAAGGGAATCTGGAACAGATAACCGAATCGTAACTACCACGATTGCTTCGCAATTGTGCGAATTTTTTGAAAGGATCCCATGACAATGCAGGGATAAGGCGATCAGGAGCTGGGCTGAGGCTGCAGGCTTTAGGGTGTCGAAGTCCGTACGGTAAGTAGCATCAGCTAACAGGACCAAGGCTTTATAATTCATGGATATGGACGACCATTGTCCGTAGTGTGGCAAACAGTTATAGTTGACTACCGCTGCTTACGTGAGAACGCGGACAAGGTCGAGACGATTAATTTTCTACTTTGCCAATGACCGGCACTTATCAGGAAACGAAGCGAGACTTTTACAATTAATTTGTGGACCATTTATCGAGTTTGTTGGATTGTGGCCTTAATGAAATGCTAGCAAACGCTTAGGGATTAAGGGTACATCTCTCTGTATCTGCACTTAGCTATCTACACCTCCTTAGGATGCATCACAGGCCCATCAACCCACCTAATCACTTCACAATTTACGAGGAACGACACAATGATGACAGAACAGGAGAAAAACAGTTTGCAAATTCGAATGAGGCCGTTTGCTCTCAGGATGGAGAATTGTGAATCACCGGCTATCAATCCCATTGCTGCTGTCCAACAAACATATTCTCCAAATAATCTTGATATCTTAAAGGTAAAGTAAAGTCTTTAAAAATCTTTCAAATTGCTAAAGAAATTGATTTAGTTTTATTTTCAACTTCTCAAGTCGCGACGCAACGGCTGGCCTTTATTGAACAAAAAAAAAATAATTTGGATAAATGTTTATTATTGTGCTATAGAGCCGGTAAAAATTTTATTAGGCTAAATCTTTTTGTATCAAGAATTTCTTAAACTTTTTTTTCAACTCTATCTCTTTAAGCCATTTAAATCGCAGTTTTGTATTTTTACAATCACTAGGTCTTGAATCTTTAGTTAAAACAAAACGATAATTAAATTGTTTAAGAACAGTAATAGGAAAAACAAACACAAATGCATCATGTTTAAACAACAAAACAAGAATTGTATTTATCAGGACCCTCAGCGTCGTATTAGTATGATCGTATAGGCCACACAGTAAATTTGTTAACACTGATTTGAAAAGGTGAAAGAAAAGGTTTGAGTCGAAAATTAAAGCAAAAGTTTAGTACAAACATATGCATGTCTGTACATATTTGATTAATACAAGACTGGATCAATAAATTTATGGATGAATGTTTGATTGGATAAATTGATGATCCATTCATTCCGTTGTTTGTTCTTGTTATTTTTATTGTTTGTACAAACGTTAATGCAATAACAAATAGAGAAAAATTTTAAATTTTACCTTCAGCCACTGGTAGACAGTGACTTGTTAGCAACTAAAAGCAGACAAAATAAACACACTTTAATCGTTTGTATATGTAAGTGTTGACTTTATTATATCTGGCCGACAATGAGCTTAACAGGTTTCCCCGCCAAAAAGACATACATTCAAGAGCAACAACAAAAAACTATATAAAAACAGTGATATAAGCAGGAAAAAACAAATAGCCAGAAGCAGTTTTAAGGCAGTAAAACAGTCCCAAACAGTAGCCACAGCCTCTGACGTTCAATATTGACTTTTGCTTTTGTTGACTTGTATCTGTGTTTTTTTTTCATTTTGAGCTGCTTTCTCTGTGGGCTGGCTTATTTTATTTGTTTAACCAATTGATAGCTGCAGAGAGATGGCAAAATATTAAAAAGTCATGACACATTACAAAAACTGAAAAAAGATTCGTATTTCTTAATTTAGAAGTTAAATAAGTAATTTTCATCCACATTCGGACACAGGTTAGGTTGGGTTGCAATGGGGTGATGGGGAATGGTTGACATGGTAGCTTGCATTGCACGCAAGCTGTCAAGTAGGGTCTAAAGTGAGTCCTCAAGAGCTTGTACTCGAATCAAGACTTGAGTGCTAGACCCAACCAATGTCAAAGAGATATCTCAGCAGGTCATTTAACCTGCACCTCGATACCCCACTAAGGTCATCAGATATATAATTGCCCAGATTTCTCTGGCTTCTGAAGGCTAGGGCAGGACATTTGCAGAGAATATGTAAAAACATCTCCTTCTTTCCCCTATTTCCTCAATTACGACAGTGGTCGAGTCAACTTCAGTGTTTACCCATCACTCAGTACCCTGTTAGAGTCGATACAAGGTGGGCCAAAAGAAATCACCCTATTGGAAGATGCCCTTATTTTTGCAAATGGCGGCCAATGTCAATCTGTTGTGACATTTGGAAGCTAGACAGATGTAGAATACAAGTAAATCAGCCATGGAGCGATACACTTCCCAAGAACGCGAAATAATCGTGTCTAGTTTTTTGCGTAACAATTCGTCTGTGGTGTTGGCGCAGCGCGAACTCCGTCGTAGAAAGGTATGGGACCCCCAAGAGTGGCCGGCCGCGGAAAGCCCAAAAATATCTCCGCTGTTGGCGAGGATGTCAAGCTGTCGCCGAAAACATCGACCAGACGCCGTTCCTCGCAATTGCCCATCAGTTGGTCGTCCCTAAGGCAATTTTTGGTAAAAGATCTGCACATGTTTCCGTACAAAGTCCAGTCCGTGCATTAGGTACTGCCTGTCGACCACCAAACGCGTGTAACCTGCGCTCAAGCCATGCTCAATTCAGAGGCCGATATGGACGAATTTTCGACCAAAATCATAATGAGCGATTAGGCTCATTTCCAACTCAGCGGATACGTGAACAAGCAAAACTATTGCTTCTGTGGCACCGAAAATGCACAACTGATGTGCATGGAGCCATTACACTCGCTTAAAGTGACTGCATGGTGCGGTGTTCACGCTGAAGGAGTCATCGGGCCATTTTTTTCGGGGACGCCGCTGGTTAAACGACAACAGTGGACGGTGCGCGTTATAGGGCCATGTCGGCCGAGCTTTTTTTGCCGCAATTGAACAAATTAGGACTGAAGGACATGCAGTGCTAACAGGATGGAGCAATGGCACACACTGCACGAGCCACAACTGATATTCTGAAGGCGGCGTTCCCTGGTCGCCTTATCTCTCGCTTTGGCGATTTACATTGGCCCGCAAGGTCGCCCGATTTAACCGTTTCAGACTTTTTTGAAGTCCCGTGTTTACGTGAACAAGCCTGAGACTCTGGAAGCCTTCAATGTAAACATTCATCACGAGTGCGAGAATCTGTCGCCCGAAGTTTTAGCCGAAGTGATGAAAGATGCCATAAAACGAGCCCGTATAGCAATCAGTGGTGACGGCGCCCATTTGGCCGATATCATCTTCTTAACTTGACCAATTAAAGTCTAAAGGTTGAAATAAAACATAATCAAAAAAAAGAAGTGAATTTTTTATTTTTTTATTGCTTGCTTCACTCAAAAAATTATTTAAGTAAAATCAACTGAAAATGTAACATAAACCAACTGGATATAAAATCCTCCAACAAGATTTTCATTTATATGAACAAAATAGTAAATTTCAATTCAAACTTAACTTGCGGAAAATTCAATCGTTTTTAATGTTATTACATCAGTGATGAGCAGAAGTTGTTTTCAAATTTCATTAAAGTTTTCGCCCTTTATTTTAAAAAATAAATTACAAAAATTTGTTAAATAACTTATTTTGAAAAATTTTGATTTTCATTATTTTGGCCCTAGTTAATTTTTTTATTGATTTCTTTTTGCTAAGAATAAATTAATATTTTTATTTAATGTTAATTAAAACAAACTTATTTTAAAAGACAATTATTCTTACAAAGACCAGTCAAATAGAATGTATTTACGAAAGCAGCTACGAATTTTTAGCTCACAACATCACCTTTTTGACTTGCATGTTACCTTGAAAGGCAAACGGAATTTCTTTTTTGTAAATGACTATAATAAAGTTTATTACACCTTTTGCCTTAAGACGAAACTACTAAAAATACAAAGCAAATAACTAATTCTGTTTTTATTTTACGACTTTACTGTAAAAAAAAATTGGAAAAAATACTAACCAAGTTATATGTAATTTTGTTGTTGTTTACCCATGAAAGACGTTTGACTTATTCTACATAAATAACTGAAAAAACTACCTTCAACTGAAAAACGGTTTCTTTGTGCAGTCGTCATTGTGAATAAAAATAACTTTATGGAATACTTATTAAATAAATTAGAGTCAGTTACTGTAATAATTTTTCAAGTGTGTCTTACAGTGTCCTAAAATGCATTGTTTGACGCTTAAAGCGTCTATTATTCTAGGTTAGGTTAGGTTAGGTAGAACAGGCAGCCGTTGAAGGAAAGGATACAGCTCACTTGGGTCCGCCTAATTCGGTCCCTTTGTGTTACCTGGAGAGGCAGGTAGATTAGGTTGAGATGGAAGGAAATAAGAAATTTAGAGAAGGATAAGAAAGAAAGAAAGAAAGAACAGAAAAATGAAGCAGACTTACCAGGGTCTCTGGTGGGAATCGAACTCACAACCCCCAGACTGGTAGACTCGTGCACTTACCACTGATCTACCGGGGCACCCTGTCTATTATTCTACAAAAGTACTTTACAATTCGTTAACAATTCAGATTTAATGATGTAAAATAAAAAGTGTGGTTAGTCATGGCCGACTATAACTTTTTTAATTGTTTTTACTTATATTTGTTAAATTAAAGGGAATAAAATATATAATTTTTTGTTCTTTTTCTTAACTAAATAATTGTAATATAAAATTGTTTTCATTTCTAAACTATAAACATTAAACAGCTGTTAAACAAAATAGCGCATGCTTGTAATGTTGCTCAATTAAATATTTCATTAACATATAATTGCCAAACTAGCTTATCTGCTTGCCAAACCAATCATTCATACATATGTATGTACATCATCTCTTTACTATTTGCTAAGATTTTTCATTAATTTTTAAGAATAGTTTGTATTAGCCTTTGAATAAAAATAAATCACAAAATTTATTTAATGCTACATTAACAATTGAACGTGCTAATTAAAACAACGCAAAACTAGAACATTAAAATTATAAATATATACTCGTATGTATATTTCTTTATTAAATAAAAAATTGTTTTAATGCAATTTACCTAATTATAATTAATTAATGCAACTTTTTTAAGCAAAACTTTTATCTATAAAAATACAATAAAGAGGTAACGTTTTGATTTTTCTCCGGAACTACTTATCCGATTTAGACGATTTTTTCATCGATATTATTTTTCTATCTCCTGAACGGACATAGGCTATACATAGGGTTGTTATCTCCAAATTCAAAAAAAGATGACATCCAGCGCAAAAAACCCTGACTTTTCCGGACATCAACAAAAAAATAGTTTCAAACAGTTTTATATTTATTTATAGGGTTTGTTGTAGGTTTAAGTCACAATAAACTTAAAAAAAAATTGCTTTAACGGCAAAAATATACTTTTAAAATAATTCAGTAGCAAAGTACTTGAAGTAAATATATAAGATAAGAATTCTGAACACAGGGTACTTCAAGTAAATAAGAAAAAAAAACATGACAAAAAGTTAAAACACAATTTTTACGAGGTTAGAATCTTTTTTAACAATAAAAGATACGTTCTTTTTGGAAAAATAAAAAAAGGATCGTTTCCAAATATTTCAATACCATTAATATTATTTTTAGCCGTTCCATTTTGCGAAATAACTAAATTAGCGTTTTTTTTAAAATGTAGGACTTTTCCGGACGCCGATTTTTTTGAGGAGGGATGCCCAAAAAAGAGGACAGTGTCCGGAAAAAAGAGGACGGTTAACAACCCTAGCTATACATATATTTTTTTCTTTAAGTAAGCGTAGAACCTCCCATACAAATTAAATTGACTTTATGAAATATTTCGAAAACTTTAAATCGCTATCTGCTCCGGCGAGTTGAACACGCTGTTCAAAACTTGGTTCAATTGAGTAGATTTCTCGACGAATATTTTCATTTAAAGCCACAAGAGATTGGGGATTGCCATTATAAGCTCTCTCTTTGAGGTAGCCCCATAAAAAAATCCATGGGAGTTAGATCGGGCGAACTCGGTGGCCATTGAATGTCCCCAAAGCGACTGATCAGTTTTTGGGGATAATTTTTCCGAAGCAAATTCATCGAAGCTCTGGCTGTGTGTGCAGTCGCCCCATCCTGTTAAAACCACGTGTGTGAAGAGTACGATGGATGAGTTCGCAAGTTGGCAAAAAAAATCCGTAATCATGCGTCTATAATTTTCACCGTTTAAAATTCGTCGCCTGTCTCCGAGAATTTTCGAAAAAAAAATGGCCCATCTAGCTTATTACAGTAGCTGACTATAAGTTATTTAAGAAGTATTTCGTAGTTTTTTTAATGAAGAAACAAACAAATTGTAGCATAGAATATTTTTTAATGGTTTGGACAGTTAAATGTGTGTTTAGTATTGATTTACACTTCTTATGAAAACAATGTTAAAGGAGTATACTTAAGGTACCTTTACACGGTAATACATATATTACGATATGTCAAAAAATGTTGTGGGATAATACAAAATCTCATCATGTAAAAGCATAATGTATTTTGGTAGGAGAGAATACGGATGCAAAATTTGACAAGTGTTCGGTAAATGTTTATTTTCTAAACGATTTTAGAAACTTGTGTATTCTCATCACATCAGAGGTGTGAAAGATTGGCAGCACTTACAGCATCTAATGAAGGTGGCTACACTTAATGAAACAATACACAAACAATCAAAATAAAAGCAGATTTTTTTCATGTTGTTTTTGTTAATATTGTTGAGCCTTAACCATATGGCGTTACCCCAAAAGGAAAGTGGCAGGAAACAACTAATTTTGATTTTACCAACCTCATCCGTGTAAACATGAAAAATAGTTAGAACAGTGCCTATGTTC
This sequence comes from Melanophora roralis, assembly GCA_963583895.1. Taxonomy (NCBI): domain Eukaryota; kingdom Metazoa; phylum Arthropoda; class Insecta; order Diptera; family Rhinophoridae; genus Melanophora; species Melanophora roralis. The sequence goes on along the minus strand of OY757187.1, from coordinate 21,987,465 downwards.
TGTAACTTTGGTGAGAACTTCTCGCATCGAAAAGTCGTGAAACAAAATTTTCAATCGTTTCTCGACATGTGAGAAAAAAGTGTTTCTGTAACTATTGGCGAGAAATACCTAAAATGTTTACGTCATTACGTTAAAACTGTCAGAAAAGTGAAAAAATGTAAACAAAACCACGAAAAAATAAGAAGAAAACCATGTATAAATTGTGCGCCAGATATAAAAAAAACTAAAGAGGAATTAAAGAAATTTACAAATTTAAACCAAAAAATAAAAATGAATAAAAAAACTTGTTGAAAATTACAAAAAATGTATAGTATAGCTTTAGTGACGGCGGATTTGACATAAACTACACTAATTTTTCTTTTTGCTGCTTCGAAACTCTCATGTTTTTCTAAAACTCACAAAATTTAAATAATTTTTGAATAACAGAAAACATTTATACTTACCTTTTCTATATTTTTATTACTCATTTTGTATATTTTAATATTTTTTTTCTTTAAATGTTGTTATCTCGCGGTCTTTTTATTTGTGAGTATTTTTGACAGATTAAAGTGAAAAGTTCTCGCTTTAAAACTTTACAGAAACACTTTTTCTTGTGTTTTACGAGTAATTTCCTTACGTGACAGATAGTTCTCGCATGAAAAGTTACAGAAACAGTCCGGTGAGAAAAGTCAGTTGTTTGTGTCGATTTGTAGCGATTTTGTTTCATTTTGCATGGTTCAAGTGAAAAGTTTCTCGAGGCGAGAGTTACAGAACATGGGCACAGATTTTTATTCTCTTTTTTTAAACACGGAGAGAATTTCATAATATTTTGATTCTACAAAATCTAATTACTTTGTATTACCGTGTAAAGGTACCTTTAAGTGTTACGAGATATCAAAATAAAACTCTCTTCTCGATTACTTTGCAGTCAGCTTTGTAGTTTTTCAATAAAATTTAAATTTAAGTGAATCATCAAATTTTTTTGAATTCGAGCAATGAGGTGTCATTACTTCATAGGTTGCAAGGTAATGAGGTCGTTACAACAGAAAACTTCCTTTTAGTTAGGACGTTAATAATTAAATTTTTAGTCATATATGCAAAAATAAGATTATAAAACAGGCTTTAAGGAATGTTTTCGTTTTAAAAACCTTAAATTTTAATTTATTGTGTACAGTTAATCATTGGTAACTGGTTATTCGATGGATTTTTGTAAGCACATTTGTATGTGGTAGTTGTAAATTTTGGGGCAACTCAAACAAAAATAACTAGTTATTCGGCCAAAAAGTAACTAGTGCTTGTTCATCTCCAATATTACTTGCTAACTTACCAGGTAAGCAAAGGTTTTGCTGGGAAGTTATTTCTGTAGTCGACTACTCAGCATCCGACAGGGTACATATCGCCCACTAAATAAAAAAACAGACACAACTCAAAGTCAAATATTTTTACAGGAGTATTTTACTCTGCTCTTAGAATTTTGTTTAAATTTAATTATTCAATTGAAAACAAGAACAATAAAAACGTTTTAGAGCAAAGTTTACATAAATGAAAACTGAATTTTTGTGGTCGTTAAGAGCTTGATAAAAACTGAGATTAGTAAAAAGAAATGATTTTGATAAATTTAAGTTTTGATTGTTTTTAATTTTGTGTGCGATATGTATTACACATAATAAAAATCCAATTTTTATGTTTTCCTAGCAAACTAATTTTCTTTTAATTAGTAAATAAAAATGAGGAAAATAAAGTTTATAATTTCATTTTTAAGACTTTAAATAAACTTATTTTTTTAAATATTTATTTTATGCAATTATAATTGTGACGGTTAGACAAAATTCAAGTCAACTGTGTTGTTTAATTAATTTTAAGTGAACTGCAGCTAAATTGAAAAATAATATAGGCGACATAGGTATAAAATAAAATAAAAAACAAAATAAACGTCTCAAGAAAAAATCTAGAGGCGCACATAATATTTTTTTATTAATCAGTGTTGCCTTCTTATTTTATTGGTTTTGTCGTTTTGTTGATTTAACTTTAATACAAATAAGCTGAAAGTCCATGGCACGCGTCAACGTCGCAATGCGTTGTGACTTTCTAAACATTTTGCACGTTGTTGCGTCTCAAGTTACATGCAACGCTTTGACGCATAGAATTTTTTATTTTTATCAGCTGTTTTAAAAGCTTGTGGAGTCAAATAAAAAGAAATATTTTATAACGGAAGATAAAATTGAGGTTTTTAAAAAATTTTTAGAATTTGTTGAGCTTGTGCAAATAATATTTAGTGCTACAGTGCATACAAAAGACTTAAAAATAACAAAAGATGATTTAGGGTGCGTCATTTGTTTTTGGAACAGGAGATGGCACTTTGTATGTATATTTTATCGATAAATTCAATGCAAATGTTTTTCATATATAAATTGCAGTAAATAAAAGAAGTAGTTTTTTTTATTCATAAAAATCTCGCAAAACTTTATCGCAAAAGTTTTTTTTCTTTTTAAAACATTTTTTACTACAATAACAAAAAAAAAGTTCGTTCCAATAGAGGTTCTCGAAACCTTTTAAAATGATATAAAACTTGTCACCCCTATTAGTCAAAATCAGCTGGTCTGTTGGTTTGACGCTTTATGATGCATGCAAAAGTAGAAAACAGCTGTACTTTTTGCATGTGTCGTGTCAAATGGCATCAACGCGTCATGCTCTGTAACGTATACAACTTTCTTGACAACCGCGTATAAAGCGAAAATGCATGAAAAGCGTGTTATGGACTTTTAGCTACACAAGTCCGTGCACATTAATGCTGGGTAGCCTTCAAGATATGGCAATTTATAATTATCGATTTAATAGATAAAGTTAAGAAAAGAGTTTTCGATTAATAAATTTTTTACTACTGTAATTTGCAAAAATGTTAACAAGTGATTTTTTTTAAATTTTTGAAGCGCTGCATTTTTTAATTTTTTTTGTTATATATTTTTGTAGGGATTTGCCGCTTTTATAGATTTTTTCAAGTTCAATTTATACATTTTTTCAAAAGATGGTCTTTTATACGAACCCATTTATGAGTTACAATGGCTTACAAAAAAGTTTGTTGATTTCTTTTACTTTTTATTTTAGTATTTGTATCAAAAGGAAAACATGGCATGTTTTTCACGCATTTAATCGCATCCTTGGCAACATTAAACTTTTGCTATTTTACTTGACATGGGCTTGGCTGTGTGTATTTTTTTAAGAACAGAAAATGATGGCAACACTTGCCTGACGGCACGGTAGGCACATTGTATCTACCGTTTAATAAAATGGATGTCTAGATATTAAATAAAGAAGAAAAACATAAGTTTTATAATTTTTTAATCAACAGCATCGTAAAATGGAAGGCATATAAATATAAAGTGGTTGATGTTCAAAATTTTATAGGGGTTGCAAAGCAGACATTTTACTTATACAGGCATACATATGCATGTATGCAATTATGTATGTACATATGTAGTTTCTTAAGTTTGCTGATTGCATCTTGCAACAAAACAACTAAGTAAAATAGCTTGAATGAATAAGGCAAATACGTAATTAGCTATGGTCCCTCACAGCACAAAACTTTGCCCGAAGCTGATTTGGGGACAAATTTTTTTGGGTAGGAGCAAGAGAATCAGTATCCCCTAACAAACAAACTTTAATATGCTAAAAATTGGAAATTATAACCGTTTTCTATCTAATATCTACTACAAACTAATGGTGTTTTCCATTCTAAAAAAAATGTTACAATAAGTATGTGTAATATTTTTATCAGTTTACACACACACTTATAAAGTTGTCCATTTTTTTTGTTTCAATGAAACAGAAAAATTTCCTGATTTTAATAAAAACTGCATTCTGTTTTAAAAACTCGTTTGCATAAAAAAGTATTTATGTATTTACATAACACTGCTGCAAAAATGGTACTTTGTTACACAGAACGAAAAACCGCTTTCTAAAATCAAGAATTTTATTCTTGATTTTATCCAAAATCTTTCTTGAAATTTTTAAGTACGATCCTTACTTACATTTTCTTAAATCAAGCCTATTCGGATTACTTCAACAAATCAAGCAGAAAAAAGCTTGTTGTTTTAATATATTATTTTACAAAGTGTCTCGGTGGCCTAGAGGTAACGCGCTTGTGCTGCAACGCAGAAATCCCTGGTTCGAATCTCAGCTTCGGTAAGTACAAAATTGAAATTTTTAAATTGTAAATTTTAAGGGCCTTATTCATAAACACTATTGTACGTTTATGAATAAAATAAGACCATAAGTGTCTATAACATATAAAATTCTTCTACTTTAATAAAGCTCCATAAGTCAAAAAAATGACATTTCACTTTCGAATTAATCCCGTTTACGGCTTAAATCAATCTTTTTTTGGCTTACATCAAGTACGGTTCCGAACTTAAATCAATCCTTTTTTGGCTTAATTGTGGCTAAAAGTAAGAAATTCGTACTTGAAAAATTTTACTTGGAGTAAGAAATTTCGTACTTGATTTAAGAAAAACCGTACTCACCGTACTTTTGACACCGCTATGCTTGATTTAAGTAAAGTTTTCTTAGATAATTTTTTGTGTGTACACTGAAATATAATTGGGGGAAAGATTTGATACACTCTAGCCAGTTATTTGTGCAACATGTTCAGAAAGGACAACGATAACTGTTTTTACTCTTGCATGTATTTTTAGAATAACATTTTAGAGTAACATTTTTTATTGGTTGATTGACTTATTGCGTGTAGGATTTGTAACGACCCCATTTTGACATAACCATTCAACTTGTCAGATGTAACTTCCTCTGGAAACCGAACCTTAACCCTAAAGCAACTAAGACCGTCTGCAGAAGGTCTTAAAAAATTAATTTTTGTCAAAATTGGTGCTTGTTTGCACTAAATACTTTTTTGACGAATATAAAATTATTTTTCAAACAGTTTTATCCCGCTAACTGTAATAGGTTTCAAGCAATAAACATCTTTATAAAAGTTTTACTTATAACAGCGGCTGTTATCAGAAATTTTTCTTTAGCTTGTTTCAATATTGGACAGTTTTAGCATCAATTGTGAATCGAATCTACCTTTACACAGAAAAATAATAATTAGTTTGCAATTGTATGTTATGATTCCATTTAGTTCATACGATTGTCGATTCGATGTAACAATTTGAACCCTACTTTCAACTTAGCTGCCAGTTGAAGAACTTACACAGAAAAATCTACAAAGAATTTTTTCAAACAAATTCTTGTTCAAAATAATTTATTTTTAAGTAAATTTATATAATAGTCTCTAATAATATTTAAATTAGATTTTTAAATCAAGCAAAATCATCGCCTAGACAATTCCAATATTTAACCAACTCAACAAATTTTTTTTACTAAAACTAAAACTTATTTTTTCAATTAAATTCTTGCAAAATTGTTTGTCTAAATTTACAATTTTCGTTGTAGGTCCTCAGCTAGACAAAATATTTACTGATTCTCTGAAATTTGTAACTGATTCTGCAATTTAATTTTTTCTGTGTAGAAAATAAAACTTTGACAGCAATTGCAGTTACACGATTATTACTTGCGTCATTTGTTTATTATTTAAATGGCCTGAAAGAGACTTTACTATTAAACAATAATTTAATTTGAATTTCTTAGGAGCACTTTTGGTTAAGTGACAATGACAATAAGCTTAATTCTGCACGATGTCGATAAATTTAATTTTGTTTTAAACAAAACTGTCACAGTTTTGTATAGTAAAGTGTAATCATTTTTTAGGGACACTACTACCTATAAACAGTTTGTAGGATCTATCAAAACAAATATGATGTTTTTTTTAACAAATATGTACATTTGTTTGTATGTATTTTAAAAAAATTTACTTTCATAAAGACTTCTATTTGAAGCCTAATTAATATTATCTTGCAAAAAGAAAAATAAGTTAATACTCATCACCAGGGCAACCAACAAAATATGCTCTTCAATAATAGTGCCTATTTGCTTTAAAAACTAGAATAATAGGAACTTAGGCTAATACTACGTTTCCATTTTAAGCAAATTAAGTAATTTTAAGGAAATCATATCGAAGTGTTTCCATTACGTTGTAAGTGTTTTTGTGTTCGAATTCAATTTGACACTTGTGTTTTTAATATATTTTTTAACCACGAAACAAACAGTGATTTTGTTCAATAACAATTTACAATAGTAAAAAAAAACATATAAATATTGAAAATAACATAGAGTATATAAAAATTATTTTCAACGCAATAACAACCTACCAGGGCGCACATATATCAGGTGGCCTCGGGTAATCAGCTAAGTAACCGTACTTCGTTATTCAAGCATTTGATTTTTTTTTTACAAACAACAACTGTAGTATTCTAAGAAAAGCTCAAAACGAGGAAAGAAGAATTTGTGAGTTTTTGTTGTCTGTCTTGACTTTCTTTTGGCGATTTAGCTGTTTTTGTAGAACTGCTCCCACCCGATGCATGCGCCTTGCAACCTACTGTAATTATATCGGATTTGTTAGTCACCAATAATGGATACCCCAAAGTTGCATTTGAAATAATAGCCTCCACGCAGTGTTGCACAGACAAATTTCGACATAATCTTGGGCAAATCAAGTCATTTAAATGATGATTTGCTCATATGAAAAATAGATGGGAAATCATATAGCAAATTACTTAATTTTTGCAAATCAAATGCTTTGGCGCAAATCACGTATATGGAAACGCACTATAAAGAATCTGAAAACACAGCATTTAAAATGAAGATGCATTAGCGAAATCAACGAATTAACATTGCCAAAATATTACGGCACAAAATAAAAACAGGGGAAACCAAAATTATGTTAAATTTTGTTTAATTAAATAAAATCAAAATAAACCAGAATGGGCTTCCCTTCAAAATAAATATTTCAATAAAAAAAACTTACAAAAGGTTACAATGAACACTCAAAAGAATTTTTGTTAGGTTTGTTTTTTTAATTAAATAAAAAAAAAACTCAAAAAATTTAAAAAAAACGGATTTTACAAAAAAATTAGCTCTTAGAGGAAAAATATGCTAAAATATGCCGTAACAAATCGATGCCAAAATTGTGAAGAAATTCTAAAACGAAAGAATAACAACAATACTTATTACGCACAGAAAATAATATGATTTTGCATATTTTTGGTTGCCCTGCTGCTCATCATACAAAAAATATATATAAGAAACGATTAAACCATAAATTCTGGGAAATTGTCGAAAACAATCAACACCATTGTTTAAATGAAATTGACATTAGCAGAACTAAACATTAAAAATAATTTAAAATTATACACATACATAAATACAAATTTACATATGTGCATATGTATGTGTGTAGCTATTTTATCAAATGCAAAATAATATCTTTGGAAATAAAGATCTAATGATATTACTTAACAAGAAATCGAAATTTTATACAAGGAAAAAATCATAACGCCATAATAATTCTAAGAAAATGTTCTTAAAAAAAATTTTATAATAACGCCTTTGAAAATTAGCCGATTAAACAAATTGTATTATAAGCAAATGAATATGTATTAACTATTTTATAAATATTTAAAAACCTTTAATATAAAAATGTTTTTTAAAAAGAAAAAAAATATATTTTTTTAAACAAAAAACTAATTTTTTAAAAAGCTAGTTTAAGAAACTACAAGGAAAACTTATAAAAAATGTACAAATTTCCTAATCAAGTTCAGAAAGTCAGTGATGCGTCTCAAACCAATTACAGAGGCAATTAACAATTGTTAACTAACTAGAACCAATTAAAAAAATAAAACAATTAGATTAGAAAAAAAAGTTTATATATAAAAAAAGACATATTAAAAATAAATTATTTGCACAAAATAAAAAAAAATTTTGAGGCACTTGACATTTATTTGTCTATTTTTACTGATAACACTGACCTTTCGGCTTTTTATTTCTAATCGTTGATAAGAGATTTGTTTAATTTTTTTCTTAACATTGAAACTTATTTTTGTTTTTTTTTTCTTCTAATTATTATTGTTGTTAAGAAAATAGGTTTTTTTTTATAAATTTAGATTTTAGGTAGTCAAGTGTATAAAGATCTTATTTCATGCGTAATTTAATTTAAAAAATTTTACAAAAAAAAAATTCGAAAAATGTTTATTAATATTTTTGATATTATTTAAAACAAATTTCGTTTAGTCATTTAATGTGTCATTGAAATATGTACATATGTATATGTGTATGTGTGTAATTTCTTTTTAAAATCAAGAAACTATCTATGACAAGTTTTCTTTTTTTTACAAGCGAATTTTGTGATTTTTTAACATTTTTAAAGCTACAAAAAAAAATTTCTTAAAATAAAAAAAATATTTAAATTCACACTCTTTACCAATTGTTATAGAATGTCCCTAAATTGTTAAAACTTAAAATATAAAAGATTTTTTCCAAATATTTTTTTTTGATTTTGATTACTAAAAAAATTAAATGAAATTTTTAGCAAGTAAATTCGAAAAAACTTGTATGGAAATGGATCGATTATGAAAAATTCTGTAAGAAAGTTGATGATATCAGGGCCTACACATTATACACGTGCACAAATAGAACAAATAAGTATTGCAAAAGCAGGTATACCTTTTACATCCATGTACATACCAGTTCTTTTTGGTGTAAGTGTGTGAATAAGTGTAAATGATATTGTATGGTTTTGCTTTTGCGCACTTACTCTACTCTTATAAACAAATATTGTTGTTTATGGTTTTGCATTGAGTGTGGAATGTATTTGTTTTTTTTTTGTGCTGAATAACAATGGTATAATAAATATTTTCTTATTACTGTTGATACAACAAATACACAAGATCGTTTATATAAAAGGTTGTGAATGAAACAAAAATTTGATTTTTAAAGTTTATTGTAGATATAGTGTTTAAAAATGAATAAAATAAATTTAAAAAAAGCATTTTTTTATCTCAAGCTCAAAAATTAAGATAAAATAATATATATTTATTTTGTATTTTTTAATAATTTAAATTATAATTTTAAATTTGACTTAAATGTATATAGTTACGATGCAGTTTTAATTTTTTTTAGCTAAATTTGTTTAATTTATTTAAAGAAAATTTAAAAAATAGAAAAACTGGCTCATGTAGCCAGAATAAGAAAACACACCAAAAGTACATATGGTTAAACATCATTATATGTATGTAACTGTTTCAACGAAACATAGAAAAACAAATTTGTTGCTCTTGCTCTCATTTTACCAAACCACACCATATTTAGTTAGAGAGCACACCAATACCAACTTATAACAAAAACACAAAGCTACTTATCAATACACACTAAAAGCTGAAAAACACACAAACTGGTTGTTAAAGATATAACTTTGCAAGAGTTTACTACACATATGGAGAATTGAGTGGCAATAGAATAATGCAAGTGACAGACAGATATGCCCCAAAACTTCTAAGTCCGGGAGGATAATTATGCGAACTATGTAAAATAATTATTTTATTATATTATAATCATAATCATTATAATAACATTAACAGTTTCATTAGGACTTGTTTTTATCTCAAATATGTAAAATTTAACCTTTACTTTGATCGCAAGAGTATAGGGCGATTTCACGTCAAACGACCCAAATGGGGAAAAATAATTTTATAATATGTTTCAAAAGGTCGGTTAATTTACGTCTAAAAGAGTGTTCAAATTATAACTGTACATATTTTATTTTGATTAATTGTGCAAGACCCTACAATGGCCCCATACCGAACAATCTACTTTTTTTGACGCTTTGATGAAAATGTCACAGCCATCGAGTTAAAAAAAAATTTTTTTTTTAAATAAAGTTTTGAATACGATCAATAATACTATAAACCATTAAGTAAATCAAAGTAATTTTATATTTGTTGAACTTATCTACTTGAAATTTTTTAGTACCATCCCTACTTAGGTTTTTTTTAAACCAAGTCTCTTCGGGATTACTTCAAAAAATTAAAATAAATAAATAAAACTTGTTGGGGTTTTTTTAATATATTTTTACATACAAACAACAAAGTGTCTCGGTGGCCTAAATGTTAGCGCATTGATGTTGCAGTTCGAAAAGTCCTAGGTTCAAGCCATAGCTACGGTAAGTGAAAAATATTTCAAATAATGTATATTCAATACGTAAAAAGTAAAAATATTATATAAAACTCCTTTTCTTAAATAAAGCTCCGTTAGTCAAAAAATTTTAGTTTTCAGTTTTGTATTAATCCCTTTTAGGCTTAAAAATAATCTTTTTAAGCTTAAATGTAACCCAAAGTATGAAATTCGTTTTAGATAAATCGTACTTGGTTTAAGAAATTCCGCACTCACCATACTTTTGCCACCGCTCGGCTTGATTAAGGTAAAGATGACTTTGTTTACTTTTTGTGCGTACGATCTTTAAGTCAAAATTCCCTGAAAGAAAATTTATAAGATCACACCCGTCAAATCCATTTAATGGTCATTATAAGCAGAATTCATGTTTTTTGGAGTCTATATATGAAAAAATACTTTAAAAACAATGTAGACAAAATGATCACACCAATCACAATGAAACTGTCCATATAGATGTCCAGCCAGACGGACAGAAGGATATGTTTTGATCAATTCAGAAAGCTGCTTAAAATTGAAGATGAATGTCAGATATACTCTGTCATTCGACCATATTTTTGTTCCGCTTCAGCTTCTTCCTGTATTTTCGACATCTAAGTGGATATCGACCAATGACCTATTCTTTTACTATCTTATGGACTCCAATCTAAGGACTGATGACTTATTTTCTCTATATTCTTTCTATTCGAGGATAGGTAACCCATTTCAATTTTCTTTGATTAATAAAGATAAAGATTAAATGCCGACGCGGCATTTTCTGTATAAATCCGTCATTATTTATGACAATAAGCCAGCAAATTTTTAAAATGTAGCACAAGCAGCTTTGGCTCTGGATTAAAAGGTTTACTTTCAAAACGTACTATTTGCTTTGCAAATTCTAAATTCAATATCTGATTTCATCTGATGTCAAATGTGTTCTTGTATGTGGCTCTTATTTTCATCGCCTTTCTGTTAATAATGTGCTGTTTTTCCAAACCAATTGAGTGATTGTCTCAGACTATTTATGTGTATTTTGTTTTTGTTTACAATGAAAATAAAAGGAACTATAGGTAGCTCTGCATTATATTAAATTCTGGACAAAATGATTCTGAGTGCCGGTTATTGTATAAAACTCTGCATTAAAAGTCATCGCTTTGAGCTTTTGTAAGGTTATTAAGTTAAGGAGGGATCCCATATTTGCACCTTAAAAATTATGTCAAATGCGGTAGTTTAATCTAAAAGGTCTGTTCAGCTGTTTTTAAAAGGCAAATCCATGTCTTGACATATACCAAACTCAGTATTTGAAAAAATCCAGTATAAAAATGCCAAAAAATAAAGAGATACGGTGATGCGGACGTTTTCCCTTAACATTTCCGAATTCGCAACTCTTAAATGAGCCACATCTGCTAAAACGTCAGACTCTTGTCTATGCAAAAGCTGGGCAGGGACATAGGAAATGTTCTATCGATTCGATATCGTCTCTACATGCCCTGCAATCGCTTTTTTTTCGCAAAGTACGGATTAATTTTTTATTTTTAAGGTAATTAAATTACCTTAATATCAACTAACTTTTTAAAATTAACGTTTTTTCCTTTATTATTATTTTCTTTTAATTTGATTATAAATGTACGTTAAAACAGATTAATTGTGAACATTGTTTGTTTGTTTTGTTTACACAATAAAACTTAATTTTTTTTCATAACGCTTGTGTAACACTATTAAAATACATTTAAAAAATATTTAAATTATTTTAATATTAAAAATAATTTTAATTGCATTTTTCAAATTGTTTGAAGAATCTTTAACAACATTAAGTCCCCACTTCTTATTCCCACCCGTTGAAGAAATAAATTGTTTTAGCTGTGTTCGTGTGACAAGTTGCAGCACAATCTGAGCGACAACAAGTTTATCTGTCAACATAAATTAATGACATCATAAATCATGTAATACTGCTTGCACCGTTAAACAAAAAAGAAATGGTAACACTAACCACAAAATTTACATATTAAAAACTAGAATTTTACAAATTTTAAAAGAGAATCTTTAAGAATAATTGTGACATTATGTTTGTGTGTGTGTATGTGTATGTGAGATAAATAGTATTGGGGGCGCTATCCAATGATATTTTGGCGGCAAACATCAATGGGTGTTTTTATAAACATTTTCATTAAACACAAAAGAAAAGAATTCTATAGACAAAATTAAATGAAATTAAAATAAAAGACAACCAATCATAATCAATGCAGCGTAACCACAAAAAAAATTAAATTGTGTTTAATTTCTAAAACCTCAAAGTACAACTAACGACAATGATATTTTTAAGGGGAACCAGGGGCATTAGAAAATATTTCTTTAAACTTTACAACATTTACAAACATGCAGATTATAGCATGATAGATATGATTAAATAGTGTTGACATTTGTACAGAAATTTTGTTATTGATTTCAAACCAAATGGCATGTGTTGTCTTGAATTTGTTTTAAATTTAAGATGATTTCTTGGTGGGCTGATTTAATACATAAGTAAACATGCTTGTTGGTATATGCATGTTTATGTGGTTGCATTTTGATTTTCATTTAATTTTAAATAGGAAGTAAGCATATGTTAAACAAACGCCAAGGAACACATTAATTTCTTAAAAACGATCTCTCTGGGGAGAGGATTTCCTACAAAGGGTGCAGCCCTTTAACCTAAAAATGTCACTTTATTAGTTTCTTTTGGTTGTTAGAAAGTTCAAATATTAATTTCTTCTTCTTAGACTTTGCTGTTTGGGGAGATGCATCTGTTGCAAGTAGGGAATACTTTAGTACATATATTATAGTAAAAATTTCAACTTAAATCACATTAATTACGATTTGACAGATTTGTTAAATTCTGATTTTTCTTTCGATTTAAACGGCCTTAAAGAAAAGTGGGATGCAGGCATGGAAAATCAGGATTATTAATTCCATGACCAAAAATATTTTTAAAGTATTAAGTATATATTTTTTAGTCTCTGATCATTTTCTTAGGAAGCCCCCCCCCCCCGTTCACTTGAAGTTTCTCCCATAGAAAAATTTGTAGCTACGTCTTTGACTGTCCTTTTGCCAAATCGATGTAGTTTTAACAAACCCCATTTTTAGTTATATATGTATGTATATTAGCAATTGTCCGAAAATTTTTTAGAAATATGGTATTATAAAAATTATTTGAACAAAATTTGGTTCTGGCATTTAATGGGATGTAGGGTGGACTGGGGGTTTACAAAAAGTTTTGTAGCACCATTTCTTCTTAAAAAATTTGTGCTTGAAAAGCAATGTCTTGTCTCGTCACTCATTATGATTTTTTCATGAAAATCGGGGGTGTCATGTTTTAATGATTAAAGCACGTTGATTTACGAAATATTTTTCCAAATAAATTTGTCATGCCTCTACTTTACGACTGCCATATATGAACTAGACATCTGCATGACTATATTTATTTAATTGCCTATACACAACAAAAACAATATTCATTCAAACATTTTTCATTCTATGGGAGATAAATAAAGTTAAGCCAGTAACAACACAAGAAAGAATGTATTGTGTGTTACACTCAATGATACAAGAAGAACACATTCATTTTACAGTTTTCGTTTTGAATGTGTATAAAACACACTTGAAAATACAAAAACATAGCAAAGTCTCATTACAGTTAGAGTTTTTATAAAAACATTCAGGTGTTTTTTTGAATTAATGAATGTTTAACAACAACAATAACGACAAATTTGCAAACACAAATGAATAATAATTTTTTACACCAATCATACAGCAATATTCACACATTCTATTCAGTATTTATTTATATAAATGTATGGGTAATATTTTGTTTTCGGTTGAAGTTGTTTTTTATTTGCTTTCGCTTGTGGGTTTATTCATTTAGTTTGTTAAACATTGAATGAAAAACACTATGTTGTTGAAAAACAATCGAATGTATTTAAACGGCATTTGGGTGTAGTCAAGCAGACCTCTAATATGAACTGTCAAGACTAATGTTTACCAAAATTGCTGCAAAACCTTGCCGGCGGACACCCTGTATATTGTACCTTTTTCTACCTTTTAAGGTAAATAATTTTAAAAAAGTACCAAACAGTGTTTATGACTTTTTGAGTTTTGAAGTTACAAAAAGTACCAAAAAAGTTCTTATATTTATTTTTTACCCCTGATTCGCTTATGGTAAAAAATTCAAAAAAGACCAATAATATGGCCATAATTTTTTCGAGACCTGTCGAAAATCATTTTGATTGTTTCAAGCCTTTTCTTTCTTTCTTTATTAAAAAAGTATGGGTTTCTAATACAACAAGACATAATATCTTATAAATTATAGTATTAGAATCAGATAAGTTATAAATAATCATTTCAGCTTTATTGGCTTAGAAGTTATTAAAGGGCCTAAAAAGTACTAATATGTAATTTGTACATTTTTTCTACCAATATAAAAAAGGGCAAAAATTTATTCATATTTTTTCCAGGCCCATCGAAAGCAATTTGAATTATGTTTCGACTTTTATTGGTTTAGAAGTTATAAGAAGTACCAAAATACACTCAAAAAATTATTTATGTATGTAAAATCAACTGGAAATGCTACTTTAAAATAACTGGATATTCTTTTAAAAGCCTTCCAACAAGATATTTATTAAAATTACCAAAACTAATTATTTCAATTCAGCCTTAAAAACATTTAATTACAAAAACTTTAAAAATTAAATCGATTTTCTGTCATTTACAGCAAAACATAAAGAATCAGAAAAAACGTTAAGAAAGTTAAATATGTATTACTAAAAAAATATAACTGACAAAATTAACTTCAACTCAAAGTCAGTATTTTCGTGCAGTTGCAACGTTAAATAACCCTTAAAAAAATAATGTATTTAAAATTTAATGTTTTTTTTTCAAAAGGAACTTTACGAAATATTTCCTAAATAACTTGCAGTCAGTTACTGCAATAAATTTTTAAGTGTACCTATATAATTTTTACTTTTTTTAAACTTTCTTTTTTAAATTTCAAAAAAGTGCCGAAAAATTAAAATTATGTATAATTCTATATATTTTTTCGTTTAGAAGTAACAAAGTTTTTCCCC